>CP125978.1:98701850-99041759 GCA_030063025.1 Avena longiglumis
TCACCGGCACGCCCGCGGTGAGCACACGAGCCTCCCAGACATCTTCCCCCTCTAGTTCGCTTCCTGGTTTGCGCGGTCCCGGCGTCGAGCACCCTCGTGCCGCGGTGGAGCAGCGGCGTTAACGCTCGCCCGGCGTCGTAAGCCTTACCTAGGCCCCGTCCAACCTCCTAGCAACCCGGCCCTAGCCCGGCGCTCGCCCGAGCGCCATAGCGTCCTGAGTTCGAGCCCCGACGCCCTGTTTTCCTCGGGCCTTGGCCAGTTCAGTTCGTCGGTGAGAAGAAGCACAGTACCCGCGGTGGCCGTTTTGCACAACACCCCCTGCATCTTTTCTGCGTCAACCCGCGCTCCCCAAACCCCACATGTCTGTGCCTAGGAAGCTTTGCAAAAGGCTCGGCATCTGCTAATTAACCAGCGGTCCCGTTTGCGTCCAGCTGGTAGCGTGGGCCGCAGAACCATCGACCCCACTGTCGGCGACTCGAGCGAGTAGGAGAAGTGGAAAGCGATCAGAACTGCTTTTAAATTCAAAACCTGTTCAAATAAATCCAAAATTCAAATTCTATTCAGATTTTTAATAACTTTTGCATGCTATTTCCAAATTTGACAAATAATATATGTATGGATATCAGGAAAATGAGGGGATTCTAAATATGCCATCCATTTTGTATTTTTCACAAGTAAAATTCCAAGCTTATGTTAATTACATCAAATGCCACTGGATTTTCATTAATTCATAACTTTTGTTTGGTAAATCCAAATTGAGCAAATGAGTAGTCCAAATTGATCAGCTCGACGAGACCTTTCTGTTTATGCTATCCATGACTTCAATTGCAGCATGCATCATATAAATATATATTGAACAACAACTGTTATGGCAACAAATGTGATTCTAAAACCCAACTAAATGTTATTTTCTTGTCCTCCACACCTCACCCATGCCATGCTACTTTACTTGCCATGTAAATTGTGCATCATTCATCATGGCATGATTGTTTGCTTGACGCATCTTATTCATACGCTTGTGCTCTATATTCATGTTGGCCTTGTTTGTTTGGTTTTTCTCGGATAGACACTGAGCAGGGGTCATATCAAGAGAACCAGGAGCACTACCCAGAACCGTCCCTTGCTTCAACAGAGATACCAGGCAAGCACTACCACATGCTTGCATACATACAGTACCTATTGCCTCTATCTTATTCTTGCATCATTGAGTCGCGATTGCATTAAATGGAATCCCAAGTATGCATAGCCTTTACTTTTATACCCCACCAAGCTTGTTTCCTCCATCCCATGAGCCACTACTATAGGAGTTGTTTGAGCCATGCGAGTCGTAGAACAGCATGTGTAGGGTTTGTGAGAGTCTGTTGAACAATGAGGTACCTAAACAACTTAACCTGAGTAGTTCTGGGATAACTAAAGAAAGTGGCACCGGTGAGCAATATCTGCTATTTGGTTTTTCCTTCTCACTTGTGTCCCGTAAGACCCCGAGTACTTGATTCCTGTTCCTTGATTTATCGCTATCCACATCCGGAGGTATATGGGACCCCACGGACGAGCTTGATTCCGTCTTATTTCTTGGGGCCACAAACTAGTTTGAGGTTTTATTTACGATCTGTACTTATGCCATGCTTACTTTATTTACGATTGTGCGAGTCTCGCACACTATCTTGTTAGGATCGGACCACGATTTGCGGTGTCGACAAGCCCGTTTGGGGTTCCCGATCGTTCACACCGTCCCGCCAAACCTTGAGGCCGTCTCGGGCTTGCTTACTCCGTTCGGATTCTACTTAAGGGTGGCCCCTGAAATATTTCTGAATCTTGTGATTGTTCGATCGTGAAAGCCTCGTTGGGTTTTGATTTGGTTTTTCCGAGGTTGATCGGCGTGTGTTGCTATTGGTGCACCCGGTAAAACTTTCGAAAAAGCCGTGTCATGCAGATATGGACGACTTGGAGCAGTTTCTTGATCATAGACAAGCATAACTAAAGTACCGCTTTTAATCGACTAAAGTAACTTGACTAGTAAGTAGTGCAATACTCATGGAATGGTTAATAAAATTGCCAGCGGATGGGGGTTGTTCGTCCGCTTCCTTGTTGGTAGCGAGGAGGATGGATCGGATGAGATTACCATTATAAGCTGTTGTACTTAAATTCACGGACATCCGTCTATCATTGGTTAGGCGGATGGTTAGCGATCTCAGAGAATTGCTAGGGTTTATCTTTTGCTGCAATTGCGTCACCCCAGGTTGTGTCCCCTTTAGAGGCATTAAGTCTTGCTGAGTACCCTTAGGGTCTCACACGATAAATTCTTGATTCAGATGAACAGGTACCTTCTCAGGACGGATACTGGGTGGAAGAAGCCGAAGATGTTGGCAACGATCGTTCGGTGTAGAGATTCCGGGAACGGGGATCCGTGAGACCTGTAGTTGGGATGTGCTTATTTCTCTAGCATCTTATGCCTATTTGCTTCTTATCCGTACTCGGATCTTGTTTGCCGCTTCCGCATGATACTCTGATGTGTGTTGTATGAGGAGTTATCCTAAAATATAGATTTATCTAGGTCATTTGAATCTTGCCGTATGGCGTTGGTATATTTCCTTTCTTTCTAGATGGTGTGGCTCTGATGTACTCTTGTATGGTGGCTTGCGTACATACCCACTTGTGTACGTAGTTGATCCCTTCGCCGCCGACTCACGCCGTCTGACAGTCCCGTTGAGAGGGTAGTGGTTGGGACGTCTGAAAGGACTACGGTGAGTGGCTTTTGGGGCCCCACGTACTATTTCAACCACTATCACTCATCCAGCTTGTATCTAGGGCGTAGTTCACGAGGTAGTTACTGACTGACCTGGAATTGCTGCGATGGAAGGCGAGTGTGCTATACTGACTCCTCATTTGAAAAGTTGCTAAAAATGATGAAGAATATGCTTCCAAAAGATAATGTATTGCCCTTGATACATACGAAGCAAAAAGGTTATACGCCCTCTAGGTTTAGAGGTTCGGAAGATACATGCATGCCCTAATGACTGCATCCTCTACGCGGTGAGGAGTATGAGAATTTAGATGCATGCCGGTATGCACTTCACTTGGTATAAGATTAGACGAGATGACCACAGTGACGTTGAGGCGAGCCCCCCACCCCGGAGAGGGTTCTGAAGGTGATGTGGTATGCTCCTATAATACCACGGTTGAAACGCTTATTCAGAAACAAAGAGCACGCCAAGTTGTTGCGATGGCATAAAGAGGAACGTAAGTCGACGGGATGTTGAGACACCCGTGATGGGTCGCAATGGAGAAAATCGATAGAAAGTACCGGACTTTGCAGATGACGCAAGGAGTTTAAGGTTTGGTCTAAGTACGGATGGCATGAATCCCTTTGGGGAGCGAGCTCGATCCACAAGACTGGCCCGTGACTCTATGCATCTATAACCTTCCTCCTTGGTTGTGCATGAAGCGGAAGTTCATTATGATGCGGTGTTGATCCAAGGTCGAAGCAACCCGGCAGCGACATTGATGTGTACCTAAGGCCATTAGTGGAAGAACTTTTACGGTTGTGTACGAACCGGGATCTGCGTGTGGGATGAGCACAAGCGGAAGAATTTAACCTCCGAGCATTGCTTTTCGTAACAATCAATGATTGGCTGCTCTTAGTAACCTTTCGTGGATCAAACAAGGGATACAATGCATGCACACCTTTGTTTAGATGAGACTGCAAGTATATATTTGGAACATTGTAAGATGAATGTATACAATGAGCATCGTCGATTTCTTTTGGCCAAGCATCCCTTAAGAAAGAAAGGCAAGCATTTCAGCGATGCGGCATGTCACCGACGAAGCCTAAAGCGCATCTTGGTCGATATATTTGATATGGTCAAAGATTTGGATCAACTGGTAACCTTTGGAAAGGGTCCTGGAGCAAAATCTGTTCCGAAAGACGCTGAAGGACACACACCCATGTGGAAGAAGAAATCTATATTTTGGGAGCTACCATATTGGAAATTCTTAGAGGTCCGCTCTGCAATCGATGTGATGCATGTGACGAAGAATCTTTGCGTGAACGTGCTAGGCTTCTTGGGCGTGTATGGGCAGACAAAAGATACACCGGAAGCACGAAAGGACCATCAACGTATGGAAGACCCAGATGGCCTGCATCCAGAATGGTTTCAAGGTCATGCCAGCTACGCTCTTACCAAACAAGAGAAGGAAATATTTTTTGAATGCCTAAGCAGTATTAAGGTCCCGTCTGGCTTCTCGTCGAATATAAAGGGGATAATAAATATGGCAGAAAAAAGTTCCAAAACCTAAAGTCTCATGACTGCCACGTGATTATGACGCAAATGCTTCCGATTGCATTGAGGGGGCTTCTACCAGATAATGTTCGAGTACCCATTGTGAAGCTATGTGCATTTCTCAATGCAATCTCTCAGAAGATAATCAATCCTGAAGATCTACCACGGTTACAGAATGATGTGGTCCAATGTCTTGTCAGTTTTGAGTTGGTGTTCCCACCATCCTTCTTCAATATTATGGCCTTTTCTTTGGTTCACCTAGTCGAAGAGATTTCCATTCTCGGTCCTGTATTTCTACACAATATGTTTCCCTTTGAGAGGTTCATGGTAATCTTAAAGAAATATGTTTGTAACTGTGCTAGGCCAGAAGGAAGCATCTCCAAGGGCTATGGAACAGAGGAGGTCATTGAATTTTGTGTTGACTTCGTTCCTGACCTTAAGCCGATTGGTCTTCCTCAATCGCGGTATGAGGGGAGACTGAGTGGAAAGGGTACTCTAGGAAGGAAATCAATAATATGTAGAGACGGACATTCTTACACCGAAGCACATTACACCGTTCTACAGAATTCTATCTTGGCAGCCCCATATATCGAGGAACACAAGAAAATCTTACGCTCCAACAACCCTGGAAAGCATGACTCTTGGATTAGAGATGAACACATGAAGAGTTTCGGCGGTTGGTTGCAACATCTCATAAAAAACAACACTCTTGGAGATCAGCTATACTTGTTGTCTAGGTCACCATCTTCGACTATATCGACTTTTCAAGGGTACGAGATAAATGGGTATACATTTTACACGATAGCCAAAGATAAAAAGAGCACCAACCAAAACAGTGGTGTCCGCTTTGATGCAACAGACAACAATGGGTCAAAGACCACATATTATGGTTACATAGAGGAGATATGGGAACTTGACTATGGACCTACTTTTAAGGTCCCCTTGTTTCGGTGCAAATGGGTCAAGCTGACGGGAGGAGGGGTTGAGGTAGACAAGAAATACGGAATGACATCGTTGGATCTCAACAATATTGGGTACTTATACGAACCATTCGTCCTAGCCAATGATGTGGCCCAGGTTTTCTATGTGAAGGACATGTCTACCAAACCTAGAAAACGAAAAAATAAGAAAAAGAATACATCAGACGATGAGCCAAAGCGCCACATAGTTCTTTCAGGAAAAAGAAACATCATGGGAGTGGAGGACAAGACAGACATGTCAGAAGATTGTGATAAGTTCCATGAAATTCCGCCCTTCGCGGTGAAGGATGACCCAACCATCATGTTAATGAATGAAGATGCTCCATGGATACGACGGGATCGGAAAGGAACACAAGCGAAGAAATGATATGTAATAATTGTAACATTTTATGAGTTAAGATGTTCCATGCATGTGTCCATTTTTATAGTGTTGTCTGCAAACAATCTTGAGTGTGTTAGTCCCGTTTTGTGGCTAGACCGGGACTAAAGGAGGGCCTTTAGTACCGATTCATACTTACCATTAAGATCTGATCTCCAAACGCGTGATGTCACATATTAGGAGTGCCTCTATGACCAGTTCTCGGAGATGCGGAGGACTGGGCTCGTCGGCATCTCCTGGCTGGCGTAGTGGTGTCCTCGCTCTCGAAAACCATCTTGCAGCTTGTAACTTCTCTAACTAGATCAATACGCGGGAGCTAACTAATTTCACATATTAGGAGTGCCTCTGACGGTTCTCGGAGATGCCGGAGGCCCGATCCGTCGGTATCTCCTGAAATCGGCGTAGTGGTGTCCCTGCTCTCTAAAACCATCTTGGAGATGCCTCAAACTGGCTCGAGGACTGGACTCACAAGGATGCCTATTTATAGTACAAGCAGCTCGGCATAATGTCGACACTCACGACATAATGTCGACACTCACCCCTATTATTAGTGACTCATCTTTAGTCGGTTGGTGTCTCCAACGGGACTAAGGTTCATCTTTAGTCGGTTGGTGACACCATCCGGGACAAGGTAAAGCCGCACGACATAATGTCGACACTCACCCCTATTATTAATGTTGCTCGCCGATGCGCATAATCCCTTGATGGCGTTAGTTTCTCCAACCGGGACTAAAGATGAACCCTCTCTTTATATAGGCATTTCCCTCTATTTATTAGGTAACACTCAAGACATTTATTAATATTAAAAACCGAGACAAACCGGGACTAGCTAACACTCAGGACTAAAGCCGCCCCCTTTAGTCATAATCATGCCTAGTCCTATAGTACGCAGCTTCAGGGTCTTCATCGTCATCGTCATCATCATCGTCATCGTCACCTGCCACTCCGGGGATCCTCAGCCCATCCATGGCATATACCAGGGGCCATTCCAGCCTCGGATTCACGGCAGGTGGGAGAGGGGCCTCCTGGAAGACGATGCCGCTACTGCCGGGACGGTGTGGGGCCTGTGGTGGGTGGACTCGTGGGCACCGTAGGCGAGGATGGTCTCCCCCGGCGATGTAGCACATCACTATGATGATAGTACGGTTCGCCCACCACAGACGACGACCGGCTTCGTTGTGGTTCACCGGTGGCGGGCCATCACCCTCGTACCTGGCGAGCTCCCTTTCCCTCCTATTAGCGAAGAAGGCATTCTAGGTGTCGTAGTTGTCGGGATCCCACTGGGATCAATCCGCTGCTCCGGCGTGAGCTCGTGGTAGAAGTGGTTTGTGATGGCCGCCTGGCGTGCGGAACCTTGAGGGACAGGAGGGCGGAACCCCTCGGTTCGGCATCCGGTACCAGGCGGTAGTCCCGGAGGACAGGGTAGTTGAGGCGCCTGGCGCCTCGGTCTCCTCGAGGTCGAATGGCCCGATGGCGTGTCCATTGTTCTAAGAGAGGAAGGTGTGGATGTGTGGATAGCCATGGCACGATCACCCTAAATATAGAGGAAAGGCGGGAAAACTTGGCGTGAAGCTTTGGGAAATTGGGAAATATCTTTAGTCGGTTAGTGACTACATCCGGACTAAAAGCTCGTAGAAAGAAAAGGCGGAAAACTTGGCGGGAAGAGGTGGGAAATGGCGGAAAATATCTTTAGTCCCGGTTTGTGACTACATCCGGGACTAAATGGATATTATATTAAGATTCATTATATTTTTCTGATAATAATAGACATATTATTTGTTTTATTTGGATTATTATAATAAATGATATGATTTTCCAAAGTTTTTTATATTAGTTTTGAATTAAAAAAGAAAATTTAGAAATGAAAAAATTTATAAATGATGCAAACAGATAAATGGATATTATATTAAGATTCTTTATATTTTTCTGATAATAATAGACATATTATTTGTTTTATTTGGATTATTACAATAAAAGATATGATTTTTCAAAGTTTTTATATTAGTTTTGAATTAAAAAAGAAAATTTACAAATGAAATAATTTATAAATGATGCAAACAGATAAATGGATATTATATTAAGATTCATTATAATTTTCTGATAATAATAGACATATTATTTGTTTTATATGGATTATTATAATAAAAGATATGATTTTCCAAAGTTTTTTATATTAGTTTTGAATTAAAAAAGAAAATTTAGAAATGAAATAATTTATAAATGATGCGAATAGATAAATGGATATTATATTAAGATTCTTTATATTTTTCTGATAATAATAGACATATTATTTGTTTTATTTGGATTATTACAATAAAATATATGATTTTTCAAAGTTTTTATATTTGATTTGAATTAAAAAAAGAAAATTTACAAATGAAATAATTTATAAATTATGCAAACAGATAAATGGATATTATATTAAAATTCTTTATATTTTTCTGATAATAATAGACATATTATTTGTTTTATTTGGATTATTACAATAAAAGATATGATTTTTCAAAGTTTTTATATTAGTTTTGAATTAAAAAAGGAAATTTTAAAAAACAAACAGTCGTGGCTGGACCCGGACTAAAGGGTCTTGGCCGAAAACAAAGCGGCCGAAAAAGGGTCTTTAGTCGCGGGCCGTGGCTTAACCCGCGACTAAAGACCTTAGTCGCGGGCGGTGGCTCAGCCCGGGACTAAAGGGGGGGGTCCCTTTATATACTCTTGCCCGCCCCTGGTTGTGCCCACCCGCACTTGGCAAACGACGAAGATGAAGAGGAGGCACCGACGCAGAGAACAGGGGAAGTGCTGCTTGATTCCTTGGCGCGCCTTATCTCGATCGGCCCGCCGTGTCAGAGCCGCCAGTGTCGCGCCACCCCGTCTTGCAAGCATCGCCGAGCCTCCCCACCTCGCCCGTCGTGTCGTGTCACGCCGCCCGCGTGTCGCCGCCGTCGTCTTGCCCGCCTCCCGAGCCTCCATGTTGCGCCGCCCGTGTTGCCGTCGTCTTGCGCGCCTCGCCACGCCGCCGCTGTTCCTCCGGCCGCCCACCTCGCCGGAGGTGGTTATTTAGTCTAGTATTAATTAGTTAGTAGTTAGTGTAGTTAGTATAGTTAGTGTAGTATTAATTATATTTTTTTAATTAGTAGTATATTTAGGTTTTTGTAGTATATTTAGGTTTTTTAATTAGTAGTATATTTAGGTTTTTATATTTAGTGTAGTATATATATATTTTTAATTAGTAGTATATTTTTTTAATTGTTAGCTAGGATTATTTTTTTAGTTATTGTTTTTATTATAATTAGCTAGGGTTATTGTTTTAATTATAAATAGCTAGGGTTATTTTTTTAATTATTGTTTTAATTATAATTAGCTAGGATTAGGATTATATTGTCATCTAGGGTTATTTTAATTATAATTAGCTAGGGTTATTTTTTTGTTTTATTTTAATTACAAATGCACCCCTCTCATATGTTCCGGAGTTTTCCCGAGTTATGGTTTTCACCCCTCGGAACCCTGATTAATTTGCCGAGCATGTTTTAGGGTTTCAATTCAATGCAATTCAACTTGTCATATCATCATACTTGCTTGAGCATTGCATCGATGCCATGTGTTGATTGTTTCCCCTTTATTTTTTTCTGGTGTTTGGTGCTTCTCGGTACAATACGATATCGAGATCGAGATCGAAGCCCTTTAGGATTAGGGTTATTTTTTGTTTAAGTTATTATAATTATGATTATATTGTTTTAGTTATTAGGATTATTGTTTTTTCTAACCTGTTTAACTCTCTTTTTGTTATAGATAATTAAGTCATGGATCCATCCGAATATCCTGGTCGCATCGGTGAAGGTTTTCTTCAGGGCATGATAAGAGGTGAAGACATTACTACCGGCGCCGAAGATATTTTGCTCGAGGAAGATATTTCCTCATATCTGAATCCATCCGGTGATGGACTAGAGGAAAACCTAATGTACCAAGGGGAATACCAGATGGACGAAGGGCAAACAAATAACAACAATAATGATGGCCCCTCGACAGGATCCGGCGAGGTACATATATATATAAAGTCTCGTGTTACCTCTATTCATTAACTGATCTAGATATATATTAATCACTCTCTCTTCTTCTTTTAGCCCACCGGATCGAAGCAATCGATTTCCGAGCAAACGAGGCCGAACAAAAAGTTGGATGGTAATCAGAGGTTCACCATCGAAGAAATAGATGATGATGGTGAACCGATTGCTCTAGAGAAGCACCGAAGGATGTTTATAAATCAATGCGGGGTGCTTGTTAGGGACAACCTGCCGATCACCATCCAAGAATGGAATAAGTCAAAGAAACCCGGTGAAGAATCCAACAGCTATGTCACCGATGATGCCAAAGATGACCTTTGGCAGAAGCTCATAGCGCATTTCATACTACCTCCAGAGTATGAGGAATTTGAGGTAGATGGTATTACCCCAAGGTCAGGTGGGCTTGAAAATAGAGCAAAATTCAAGGAGTGGGCACTAAGCAAGATGGCTGAACTGTACCGGAACCACAAGAAAAATTTATACGCGAAATATGTCGCGAAAAAGAAAACTCCAGACTTCAAAGGAGTAAACGAGAAGTTGAGAGAACAGTGGCCCGATTTTGTACAGTACAAGCAATCTGATAAAGCAAAGGCAAAGTCGGCAAAGAACACGTTAAATGCTGCCAACAAGAAATACCATCATAAAATAGGGACAGGTGGCTACAAGAGTGCCATCCCTAAGTGGGAAACTATGGAGAAGGAAATGAGGGCTAGATGCGTCACTCCTGGTACAGATGGATGGCCCGAGAGGTCAAAGCACTGGTGGTACGGGCATGGGGGATCCTTGGACCCAGAAATAGGGAAGACATTATTTCATGATAAAATTCTAAAACCCTCCCAAGACCTTATCCAAGCAATGAACGATGCTCAATTGGGATTGTTCTGTCCCGAGAGAGAACGACAGTGACACGCAGCATACAGGGAATCCTGAAAAGGGAGGACGAACACGAGGCAAAGGCGCCGGTGTCTCGTGGAAGAAAGGGTTTCCTCTGTACGATGCCAGTTACAGAAGCCGTCAGAGAAATAAGGACCGAGAGGCAGACCGGATCTCCAGGGTAGAGCAGGACCTAGCTGATCTGAAGAACTTCATGCATGAAAATAGCCAAAGGCCGCCGTCGTCAACTCACCCGCGGTCTGATGATCCTGCATTGGATCTTAGCCAACGGAGAAGCAGCGTGGCTTCCACGTAGGTCCGTGTTGATGATCAAGCACTGCTGGATGATGCACCGGCTCCTCACTACCCCGTGGATGATGTCAGAGAGATGCCACAGTGTGAGCTACATCAGCCAATGAACAACCTGTCCTTCAAGGTGGCGATTGACACTGCTTTACCTTGTCTACCTGGAGCACTTCACCATTCACTTCCGATTCCACCAGGCTCTGCTCGTGTCACGGTGGATGACATAGTGGAGGATTTTGCGGACCTAGAGATTGAAATCGCTACGCCTGAAGGCCTTACGAAACTAGGAGATGTCAAGCGAAACATCATTCTATGGAATAAGAAGTACATCAAGTTTCCAGGCTCGGCGCCAAGGCCACCGACTCAAAGGAATCCAAATCCACCCCGCATCGAATATCGTCAACCTCCAAGTCCACCCCAACCCGATTATCGCCAACCTCCAAGTCCACCCCAACCCGATTATCGCCAACCTCCAAGTCCACCCCGCCCCGCTGACGATCGCCGCAGCAGGAGTACATCAACTCGATCTCCGCCTCCGCCTCCGCGCAATACTACTACCTCGTCGAAGAAACGGAAGTTCGACGGTCCCCCGCGCCCCACATCGAAGAAAGGTCAAACGCCGAAGATAGTCGATATCCCGCCGGCTCTTCCAAAGAGACCTTATGACAAGACCGACGAGGAAACTAACGCGGATGTGGCTGCCCAAGTTAAGGCGCACTTTGCACCCAAAAGCCCGAGCCAAAGCGGTATATAATGAAAAAACAAAAAGTGGGCTAAGTCCTTTCTTGAGCAACCATCCCGGATATCGATGAATCTGGAATCGACTATGACCGGAGATTATTAAGCAAGCACGGAAGAAAAAATCACAAGTGCAAAAGCGGAAGCAAGTTGCCCAGCTCGAGCACGGAAGAATCAATCGGTCGCTCATTAAAGTCATTTCAGACCTCGACAAGGCCTTCAGAGCTGAAATGGATATGGACATGCAAATAATGGACCCTAGAGCCCGTAATAATGCTGCACTTATGGGAATCACTGTATCGGAGGCCAAAGCACTTGCTAACGAAGCAAATATGTCTCTTGGTCAATATTTAGGCTATGAAGATACGCCAGGGTCAGATAGTACGGCAGTATGTCCAAGGGCAGCCTCTAGTCAGTAATGAGGAGCTCGCGCGTCTATCCACACATATGCGAAATCTGCATGAATGGTACATGTCGCAAGCAGAAAAAAAACATCGTAAAGATTGGTTTCCGGTGGACGTTAGAAAGGAGCATCACTTCAAACCATACTCGATACAGGTTTAAATGACCGAACTGTTTCAGTTATACAACCAGCGCGCCCTCGATAAATCTATCATTGGTTGCTACTGTCTGTAAGTTATTTATTTCTATAATTAAGTTTGTAGCTTTAGCTCGTTCATTGCATTTAATATATTATCCTAACTATATATCCTTTTGTATGATGATATTATATTCCGCAGAATGAAGATGCTTGAATGCAAAAGAGCTAGAAGATACGACGTTGGGTTCATTGACCCATATATCATTAATGAATATACGTTAAAGAATCACCCCAAAGACGTGGAGGAAGACCTGTCTAGGTTCTTAACCGAGCATAATTTTGTAAAGGAAATACTATTTCCTTACAACTTCAAGTGAGTGTTTATATCTTGTACACATTTTATTTTTGCTTACTGGATGAGCTATGCATGTATGCTTATGTAAATGTCCGTAGATTTCACTGGATCTTGCTAAACATTCAAGTTGACAAGTCCCTAGTCGAAGTCCACGACTCATTAAGTTGGGACCAAGAGAAGTGGAGCGACATGAAAGCAATGCTCCATAAGTAATTTCAATCATTATCGCATTATATCGTCCTCTTTCATTCATTTCCTGATATCAAGTAACTAATAACTCCTTTGTTCATTTCCTTTGCCGAGCAGGTGTTGGACACGGTTCAGACAGAAAATACCAGGTCCATTCAAAGAGGTGCTAACTTATAAAATGGCGAAGAGTTTACAGCAGCCACCGGAAACTCATTTATGTGGATACTACGTCTGCGAGTACATCCGCGAGTTGACCAGTGAGCATAAAGTTGACTCACATTATATTTATGATTTGCGGGAGACACTAGAGCCAGACCAGCGCATAAGAGCAATTCAAGAGGAGCTGGCGGGATTTATGATGAAGAAAGTCCTTGATGTACATGGAGAGCATTATGCGGATGACGTGGAACTCGATTTTCTTTAGTCATCTCCATGTAGCTCATATGATATATATATTCATCAATGACCATGTAATTTTCAAAACATTTCTTCCTTTTGATATGATTGATTATATGTATGCTTGCAAGGGATCGATCTTATATAAATGTATCGACGTGTAGTGTGTATGTAGTAGCGTATAATATGTCTACTGAAATACCCTCCTCGGCGCTGAAACAACCACGTGGTTGTTATCAGTCGCGGGCCTTTGCGAGCCGGGACAAGAGGGGGGGCCTCTTGTCCCGTTTTCGCAGTCCCGGGCCCAAAACCGGGACTAGAGCCCGTTGCGGCCCAGGACTAGAGCCCCTTTTTCCACCAGTGATAGCTCCGCCAGTAGCCATGGCCCCAACGCCGCTCGATCACCTCCCGCCAACAACCATAGCCGTCGTCTTCCTCGATCCTCCATTGTGAGAATATCTCGCCAACGACTGCAGTCACCGTCGCCGCCGTCCCACTCCCCGCTCCGCTCGACCGCCGCGTCGCCGCCTCGATCTGCTTCAAAGGTGAGGGGCGCACGGTGACGGATGCCCTCGTATGATTGTCAAATTAGAAACACATACACATCACCTATATTCTAAAATCTGAATTAGAGGCCAGTAGATTCTATGTCTAAGTTTGATAAAAGTAATCAACAGTTTTAATCAACGGTCAGAAAAAAATCACAGGCAACGGAATCGGATGGTACTCGGCGGAACGGAAAGTTTTGCCCAAATCACCGTAAAACTTGGTTATTGTTTATAAGTATCATTCGTAATTATAAATAGTGTTAATGAGTTGTTCTCTTTTCTAACATGCAGGTTAAAGATAATATTACATTGCAGTATAGATTCGACAGACTGAAAAACCCAACAGCAGATCCGAAGCCAAAAGAAAATGCGCCCAAAAATAATGGAGTGGGAAGTTCAAACAAAAAACAGCTAAAATGTTACAGGAAGAAAGGATGGAGGCAATGATGGAGCGAATGGTATAGCAAATGATGAAGAGTATGGAGACAGCGATGGTACGAAAAACGATGAAGAGGATGGAGGCAATGATGGAGCGAAAAATGAAGAGGATGATGGACATATATGCAGAGGTGACATGCCATTCCTTTAATCTCCTTATTAATTTCCATTGCTATTTAATTCCTAAACTATAGACTGTTTTTAAAAACTTGTCGCTAAGTTAAACAAAGAGGGCGTAATATACAAAAGCACTGCAGCTTCTGTTTCCAACTCAACTGGAGGGAGGAAGACAAAGGGTCATATGAGAATGGAGCTGCATTAAAGAATGTTGGTATAAGAAAGACACCATATCCGCTGAAGTTGAAGTTGATCAGATAATTAATGAAATCGTAAAATTCATAAATAAAAATAGGAAAAATGGTGATGTGACAACAGAAGTTGAAAGAGGCAAGAATCCGTGGAAAGCTCCACTAGGCAGCACATCTTATAATCCTGAACAAATCGATGATCTAAAAGTGTCTAAATCAGTGTCGTCAGAGCTACCGACGGAAATTTACCAATCAAGCAAGATCAACTGTAACAATCAAGATGGAGCAACTGCTTCGGATGATTCTAGGAGCGCCGATAGTCAAGTTGTTGCATGCGATAAGTCGAAACGGAAGCGAAAAATACAAGAAACACTAAAAAGTTATGTAGGATTTGAATCCCGAAAACGTCGTGGAACTAAGAGAGGTACTGCCTTTTTTTTCTTGTTGTAATATATGTTGTGCACCGACATTCTATTTATTTGCTGCATAGATTTTTTTGATAACAAGAATGAGGATCAATCTGGGTTGACTGATAAGCAGATAGCAGCAGCCGTTAGTTTTGTTGAAAACGCTTCAAAGAGCAAGTCACATGGTGAAAAAGTTTTTTATCAACATCAAAATAGAAGTATCGGCACTTCAATCCAGTTTAAAGTAGTTCTAGACCATCAGTGGCTTACCGATCCTAAGTTTTCATTAAAATGTGTATGTCACAAACATCTATTATCAGTTTTTAAGATTTAATTGGTTAGTTTGTTCCAGGTAATGAGTACATATTCACAACAGTTAGGACAACATTCCTCTTAAATCAAGTCAAAAAGGGAGAAAATAAAGAAGTCAAAGCATAACATGAACTATGTGATAGAACAAAAGTGGATCAATTGGTCTAGTTATGAACGAATATTTTTCCCGTGATAAGATAACCACTTTTTTATTTGCAAGTTCTCATACGCGTAATAATTTTGAGAAATCATTCTTGCTTTTGTCATTTTAATGCAGGCCTATTTCCCGCTTAATATAGACAATTCCCATTGGACGATAGTTGTCATGCACGCATCGAAGAAATAATTCCAAGTTCTCGACTTGACATACCTTAGTCGAGAACTTGAAAAAAAAATCGGTGCGTGCATGACAACTAGGAAATAGGCATGCATTAAAAATGACAAAAGCAAGAATGATTTCTCAAAATTATTATGCATGTTGCTAACTTACAAATAAAAAAGTGGTTACCTTATCAATATCCGTCCATAACTCGACCAATTGCTCCACTTTTGTTCATCACATAGTTCATGCTGTGTTTTGACTTTTTCAGTTTTGCCCTTTTTTACCTAATTTAAGAGAAATTTTGTTCTAATTGCTGTGAATATTTTCCGGTCATGCCCAACACAGAGTGAAAAATCTCCAATGCAAGCATCAATTACTTGGAACAAGCTAACCAATTAAATCATGCAAACTGATAATACATGTTTGTACATATGTACGTTTTAATGAAAATAATGAAAATTTACTGGATCGTAATCCACTGATGATCTAGAACTACTTTAAGATGGATTGAAGTGGCAATACTTACATTTTGATGTTAATAAATAACTTTGTCACCATGTGACTTCTTCTTTGAAGCGTTTTCAACAAACTAACGACTGCTGCTATCTTCTTATCGGTCAACGCAGATGGGTCCTCATTCTTGTTATCAAACAAACCTAAGCACCAAATAAATAGCATTTCAGTGCACAACATATATTACAACATGAAAAATAAATGGATGGCAATACCTCTCTTAGTGCCACGATGTTTTCGGGATTCAAATCCTACATAACTTTTTAGTTTTTCTTGTATTTTTCGCTTCTGCTTCGACTTATCGCATGCAACAACTTGACTATCGACGCTCCTAGAATCATCCGAAGTAGTTGCTCCATCCTCAGCGTTACCATTGATCTCGCTTTGATTGGTAAATTTCCGTCGGTAGCCCCGACGACACTGATTTAGACACTGTTAGATCTTCGATTTGTTCAGGATTATAAGTTGTGCTGCGGAGTAGAGCTTTCCACGGATTTTTGCCTCTTTCAACTTCTATCGTCATATCACCATTTTCCCCATTTTTATTTATGGACTTTACGGTTTCATTAATTATCTTATCAACTTCAACTTTAACAGGTACGGTGTCTTTCGTATATCAGAATTCTTTAATACAGCTCCATTCTCACATGGCCATTTGTCTTCCTCCTCTCTAGTTGAGTTGGAAACAGAAGTTATAGTGCTTTTGTATATTACGCCCTCCTTGTTTAACTTGGCGACAAGTTTTGAAAAACATAGTTTATAGTTCAGGAATAAAATAACAATGAAAATTAATAAGAAAATTAAAGGAATGGCATGTCACCTCTGCATATATGTCCATCATCCTCTTCATTTTTCGCTCCATCATTGCCTCCATCCTCTTCATCATTTTGTGTACCATCACTGTCTCCATACTCCTCATCATTTGCTATACCATTCGCTCCATCATTGCCTCCATCCTTTCTTGTACCATGTTAGCTTTTTTTGTTTAATCTTCCCTCCATTATTTCTGGGCACATTTTCTTTTGGCAGATCTTCTGTTGGGTTTTTCAGGTTGTTGAACCTATACTGCAATGTAATATTATCTTCAACTTGCATGTTAGAAAAGAGAACAACGCATTAATATTATTTGTATTCCGAATGATACTTATAAACAATAACCAATTATTTAATAGATGACTAATTACCACAATGTCACCTTGACCCAGGCCATTGTCGCAGTCAAAGTCATCCCTTATCATAACAGCATCCTTTGTCCAATTCACATTATTGGTTGCAATGACAATTCTGTATTCAGAATAAATGGATCACATATTGGCTTGACCTTTTCCAAATAACCGTACTGCATGAAAAATAGTAGAAATCAGTGATATATATTATTTAACATTTTAAGTGCAATGAATGAAGTGTAAGTGGCGATACATACCTGCAGTATTGATAAGTTACCCCTAGGCCACTGTCTAATTACTTTGTACCTAGCTTCAAGCTTCAAATATACCATGAGATGCTCAAGCAAAAACTGACACCAATTAATCTTGGACATACTGTCTAAATCCTCAACCAATGCCCAGTATTCTCTAGGTACATTATATTTTCCTATTGGGGCCAGCACTGTCCCAAACAGAACTAGGGACCTTCGGAAGAAGTCATCGTCCGTGGATTTACTGGTCACAATCTCATTAATTAGTTCATAAATGTCGATGTTCCCTGTTTCTGCGCTGAGAAAACATGCTAGAATGCGTGTCTTGGCATCATCCTTGTTGCTCAATTATTTTCATACCAGAAAATCCAATGTTCCGTAAGCCATATATGCACTCGACATCTAACGAAAATTCACCTTTGTTCCGTGGTAAAATAAATTTGCTATAATTATCAAATATCTCTAGCATGCATTGTAACAGGGCAGAGCACATTTTTATACGAGGAATTTGCAACATGGGCCAAACATTTGTTAAGAGAAATTTTGCAATGGCGCAAACTATAGGGCGATCGAGCTCGTCCATGCTGTCGAACAAAAAAGATGATTAAGTACGAAACAAGTACAGTATGAAACTTAAATTCGAATCTACTATAGTAATCAAGATTGACCTCTGACCTAAGTAATACCGTGCAATCACACACCCCAGACTAGTTTTATTCACTGTATTTGTATTTTTAAATCTAACAAGCCAAAGATGTGGCTCGTGGGGAGAACAAATGCAATCTGAGCCCGCTCCATCTTTTATTCTAACATCATGTTGCATGGAGATACATGTGCAATTACGTAAGGACGACCTAATCTGGCCTAGCGCCCCATCGGCATCTGGCCGCGCATTAGACGGCCATGTTTGGCAACTAAACATATGCGCATGCTTGAATCACTCCACGCTTGATGCATCTACTAGCTTAATGCAGATCGAAAAGAACTAATCACGTAACGTCGTAACCTAATCAAGATTAGAACCTTAAGACATCTTACCTGGTGATGGCGACGGTGACCACTGACCACAAACGGCCGATCTGGAGCAGTGACCGCACGCCCGGTCGGTGACTCCTCATTGGGGCGTGGATAGGGACGAGGTGGGAGGCGGAGCTAGGTAGGAGATGGGATGCGTTTTACGAGAGGCCGGAGGCGACGCTATGGTGGAGGTGAGAGGCGGCGCGACCTAGTAAGGGGCCCTGTAGGCTGTAGGTCGTGGACACGCAGGACTCGGCGTGATCGTCGTAACCTGCAGCCACCGATACGTGCGCTCGGCGCCGTGCATGCACGCTTTAATGTTGCCACACGACCCAGTTAATAAGGCCACATTGGTAGAATATACAGTTATTTAGTTTCAAATGTAAATTCAAAAAGCGTAAAGATTAAAAAAAAATATTTGTTCGTAAGAACTAAATACTAGCATGTACCACAAATTTGAGGTGATTTCAAAAAGGGTCAAGAAAATCGAGTTGTTTAAAAAGCTAGAACAATTGAACCCAAAAGGTGTGTTTGTAATTCTTTATTTTTTTGAACTTCACAAAACTCCCTCCAATTTACTTCACATGTTAGCATACAGAGATAAAGCCATCTTACAAAGTTTTTCATTTTTTCTTTAATTTTAAATTTTCATGCGAGATGGTCAAAATATGAACTTCACAAAAACCCCTGAAACAAAAAAGCCCACTGGTCAACCTTCCTACAAAAAAAATCTAGGAGAGAGGGGTAGATCTACGGGGCCCACAAACTAGGGCGGTTCCGCTGGAAAATTTAACTGCAGAAGTGTCGGAATCCCACAAAAATTTGCATCTGACCCTAGCATATGTCCATAGCTGTGGTGCTGTCCGTAGATGGAGCGAGTAGCTCCCGGGTTTGACCGTCCTCCCACGCATGCCTTGGCACTCAACGAAACTCAAGACCTTTAGGAAAAATCTCCCGCAACGGGTCCAACGGACGAAATATGTGGAATATTGAGCCCAACCTTGGTTTCCATTGTTCCTATGGACTAAACGAACCCGAGCAAGCAAACAAAATCCATTGGTCAACCCTCGTACGGAAAAATCTAGGGGATAGATCTATGGGGCCCAGAAACTAGGGTTTCCTTGGAAAATTTACTGCCAGAGCGTCAGAATCCCACGAAAACTTGCATGTGACCCTGGCATATGTACACAACTATGGTGCAATGTCCATAGATGGAATGAGTATCTCACGGGTGTGACCGTCCTCCCACGCATGCCTTGGAACTCGCCGAAGCTCTAGACCTATAGGAGGAATCTCCCGCTAAGAGTCAAATGGACTGAAACTGGTGGAATCTTGAGCCCAACCTTGGTTTCCCTTGTTCCTGCGGACTAAACGAAGCTAAACAAACAAAGAAATTCCATTGGTCAACCCTCGTACGGAAAAATCTAGGGGGTAGATCTATGGGCCCTAGAAACTACGCCTCCATCGATGGGAACAATTGTCATGGAGGAAATGGACGTGATCACCAAGGCAACAAGAACCCCATCAACACCAATGATAAGGACGTCAACCATCTATTATGTTATAATTGTAAGAAGTGGGGACACTTTGCAAGAGACTGCCCAGAAACGAAGAAGAATGGTGGAAGCTTTAATGAGAACCAGCCCAATCTGTTCCATAAGGGACATGTGAACCATGTCGATGTGGAAGAAGCATTTAAAGAGCCAACTATAGAAAATAGTAATTTTTGACCAACAGTTCGTCAAATTTTGGTTTTCAACACTAGTGCATTGCATTCATTCCTATCAAGAAGACATCAATAATTTGGTGGCTTGCCAACAGACTTCTAGCCATGATAACTCTCGAGAACCAACCCCATAAGACCATTCTTTTTAAGGGTGGTAGCCCCCTAGTCTACCCTAGACCTAAACCTTTCTTTCTAGCCTTCTCGAATCTCGAGGACGAGACTCTTTTAAAGGTGGTAGTTTGTAACATCCCAAAATTTCCTAAATTTTGGAATGTAATTCAAATAGCTTGTTTGAATATTTGAGTGCTCAAAAACTTTTTAGAATGACTCCTTTATTTTATTAAATCCTAAACCCCATTTTTCAAAGTTAGCATATAATGCTTTTAGGGAAAATGGCACTCTAGTTATTTTATTGTTACTCAAAAACATACTCTATAAACTTTTACCGTGTGTCGTGATTTTACAAAATTTTATAAAGTAATTTTACTTAGTTTGGATTTGTAAAACTAAAACTATGAAAGGATTTATAAAACAGATATAAGAAAATATTTCAAACAAAAAAGGGCAAGGCGGCCTAACTGGGCTGGCCCATTGCTTCCTACACCTCTCTATTCTTCGCGCGTGCAGCATCGTAGCTGCAGTCCAAGCAGCCTAGCGCCGACCCAACCTAGAATCGCATTGTAGGGGTTCGTAGCATGGAAAATAAAAAAATTCTATTGGATGATAACACACAAGCCAATATTAGAAAGATCTAATCTGTAGGGGTTCGTAGCATGGAAAACAAAAAAATTCTACCGCATGAATACACACAAGCCAATATCTATCTACTAGATTGTAGCAACAAGTCGATAGAGTACTCACCCTCGAAGATTCCAAAGCGGTTAACGAGAGTAGATTCTCGTGAATGATGTAGTCGTTCACTTGCCGAGATCAAGATCGCGTAGACGATCCTTCCGGCGCTGTGTTCCGGCAGCGCTTACGCAGTCGGTCACATGTTCGGTACTCGATGAAGACCTTCCTCTCCCTTGTTCCAGCAGGCAGCGGAGGTTGTAGTTCTCCCCTCACGATTCTGGCAGCACGACGGCGTGCTGTCGGAAGTAGAGGGAAGATACCGTAGGGCTTCGCCTAAGCCGGAGCGGGTTATGGTGGAGAATTAGGGTTTCCGGCGATCTTGGGTTTAGAGGCCGAAGAGGAGGAGGCGTGGCCGACGACGGCTAGGGCGGCGACAGCGAGGCAGCGACGGCTTGGAGGCGGGGTGGTGGTGTTGTGTTGAGGGGCAACTCCCTCCCCTCTATTTATGAGAGGGGGGCATCTTGGGAGAGGGGAGTTTTAATCCTTCCCCAACTCCCTCTCCTACTAGGCTTGTGGTGGAGGGAGAGAAGGATGCTCTTCTTCCTCCACTAGAAAACATTGTCCCAATTTGACTTTTCAAACTTGCCTTTTGACTTTTAATTTCGGAGTTTGACTTCACTCTTTATTTGCACATACCTTTGACCTAGGACATGATGCAGCCATTCCACTTAGTCATGACACATTCATGCACCCTTACCCTTTCGGTCCGGTGAACCTTCTAGACCCTTCTAGAACATTCTGATGAAAACACCGGAATCATTCCCAAACTCCGGAATTGGACTTTCCTTATATTAATCTTATTCTACAGACCATTCCGGATCTCCTCGTGATATCCCGGATCCCATCCGATACTCCAAACAACATTCGGTCTCCCTACTTACATTCCATATCTACTAGACAACATTGAATCCTTAAGTGTGTCTCCCTACGGTTCGTGAATTATGCAGACATGACCGAGACTCTTCTCCGATCAATAACCAATAGAGGAATCTGGAAATTCATATGGTTCCCACATATTTCTACGATTACTCTGCGATCGAATGAACCATTTACATATGATACCAATTAACCTTTGTCTCGCGATATTTTACTTATCCGAGGTCTGATCTTCGGTATCTCTGCATACCTAGTTCAACCTCGTTACCGATAAGTATTCTTTTCTTGTTCCCGTGATATGTGATCCCTTGTGAGCCAGTCACATGCTTGCAAGATAATTGGATGACATTCCACCGAGAGGGCCCAGAATATATATATCCGTCATATGGATGGACAAATCCAACTCTTGATCCATGAGCCTCAACACATACTTTCCGAACACTCAATGCCACCTTTATAGCCACTCAGTTACGGTGTGGTGTTTGATGTCATCAAAGCAACCTTCAGGTGATGGTGATTAGCATGATCTCATGGTCGAAGGAATTAGGTTACTATGTATCATAAAGCTTATAGCAAACGAAATGTTGAAATGACTTTGATCTTTATGCTACGCTTATCTATAGGAGTATGTCCATCATACCATTCTCCTAATTATATGATCTTGTTGTTAACAACATCTCAATGTTCATGATCTAGAAAACATGATCATAATTAACCAACAAGCTAGTATTATAAAGAGGCTTCACTAGGGACTCTAATTTTGTTTACAAATCACACAAGCATTAATGTTTCCAGTTAATACTATTATAGCATGAATGTAAAGATTTATCATAAACACAAAGATATAATAATAACTACTTTTATTACTGCCTCTAGGGCATATCTCCAACAGTCTCTCACTTGCACTAGAGTCAACTAATCTAGATTACATGGTAATATACCGAACACCCATGGAGGTTTGGTGCTGGTCATGTTTTGCCCTCAGGGGAGGTTTAGTCAACGGATCCGCCACATTCAGATCTGTGTGTACTTTGCAAATCTTTATGTCACCATCTTGGACATGCTCTCGAATAGCATGAAAGCGTAGCTTGATATGCTTCGGCTTCTTGTGTGACTTTGGTTCTTGCGCATTGGCTATGGCGCCCATGTTATCACAGTAGATAGACATTGGGTTTAGCGCACTGGGAACCACACCGAGCTCTGTAATGAAATCCTTCATCCATATCGCCTCTTGTGAAGCCTCTGAAGCAACTATGTATTCCGATTCAGTTGAAGATCTTGCCTTAACACTTTGCTTTGCACTGCTCCAGCTAACTGCTGCACCATTCAAAGTAAATACATATCCAGATTAAGATTTAGAATCATCCGGATCGGTGTTCCAACTAGCATCGGTGTAACCATTAACAATGAGCTGTTCATCACCTCCATAAGAAAGAACCATATCCTTAGTTCTTCTCAAGTACTTAAGGATGTTTTTGACCGCTATCCAATGATCCACCCCTGGATCACTTTGATATCTGCTAGTCAAACTAACAGCATATGCAATGTCGGGTCTAGTACATAGCATGACATACATGATAGATCCTATGGCAGAGGCATAGGGAGTCTTACTCATCCTTTCTCTATCTTCTGCCGTAGCATGACTTTGAGTTTTATTCAAGGTCGTATTGGGCAACATGGGCAAGAACCCTTTCTTGCTATCTTCCATTCCAAACCTCTTTAATTAGAACTTTGTCCAAATATGTACTCTGTGACAATGATATTAGGCATCTCGATATATGTATATAAATCATTATGCCTAATATGTAAGCAGCTTCGCCAAGATCCTTCATTGAAAAACTATTATTCAAATAATCGTTGACACTATTAAGAAGGTCTACATCATTCCCAATCAACAATATGTCGTACACATATAGTACTAGAAATGCTACAGAGCTCCCACTCACTTTGTTGTAAATACAAGCTTCTCCATAAGTTTGTATAAAACCAAAACTTTTGATTACCTTATCAAAACATTGATTCCAACTTCAGGATGCTTGCTTTAATCCATAAATGGACCGTTGCAGTTTGCATACCTTGTTAGTGAAGTAAATATTCCCTAGAGGCAATCATAGAGATGATTATATTTCATATGTATCCATGAGTTATTGTAATGTTCCTTGAATATCCATATCAGGAAACTTGTATTGATTGGAAATTATGTGAATTGTTTGTGAAACTCTTTACTTGTATGGTTATTTCATAGTTGTCCCTAGTCGGAGTTCATGTGAGGACACATGTGAATATTAGACTAGCACATCGATTGGTTGATGACTATGTTTCGCAAGTCATAGACATGGAGATATCAAACCAATGATGTGGACACATGTTATGAACATGGGGTTGGACTGACCCAACTTGAGACTGGCAATTAGTTGCAGCTCTCTCTCTACACATTGTGTACGTTTTGTCCTTAGACCTGAGATTGTCGCATGTACTTGAGATGTGGATCGACCTACTTTGGGGCTATCAAACGCTGCATAATGTGGTAGTTATAAAGGTAGCTTTCGGGTTTGTCCTGAAGCATGCTGCAAGGCATGGTCAATCAAGATGGGATTTGCCCCTCTCTACTTGAGAGAGATATCTCTAGGGCCCTCGAGTGATCGGATCCAGAAATGCATGGTCGTGCTACATAAGGTTAAGAGTTAACCTAGTAAAGGGATTCCGAGTTACGGTATCGAGAAAGAGAGGTCAGCTTGGAGCTAGACCAAATATCGTGAGGCAAAGGGAAAGACATGTACTAAACCTTGTGATGGTTTGTCTGATATGATCTTTGTATGCGTTTAGGAGTTGGCACGTCTTGCTAGAGGCCACTACCAACTATTGACAGAATAAGTGTATTCGTGTCATGTCTATACGCATATGAACCTATAGGGTCACACACTTAAGAGGCTGGAAGCCTAATGAGGATCGGATCCGAATTAGACCAGGCTTAGGCTACTAATGGGCTACTAATGTAGAAGCCCACTAGGGACGCCTATATAAGAGAGGGTGGGGCGAGATGACCATGGTTAGACCTCAGACCATTCCACCCAGCCGCTACACCTCTCTCCTGTGTTGCACGCGCGGACCTAGCAGTCCGGCGTCTGACGCTTCCATCCCACACGTGTGGATACCTCGGAGGTGTTGCATCTTTGGCACTTGGACGAGCTGCGCAAGGGGAGCTTCTCGTGGGACGAGGACAAGGAGGAGACGTGGAACGTCTGCACTGCCTCGACGCGCTTCATCAATTCCGCAACTGCGCGTCTAGTGGTAATCCCGTGATCTATGACAACAGTAATCCTGGTATACGCGGTAGAATTTTTTTGATTTGCGCTAGTGTAGCCTACCCGTATCCCTACAGTGGTATTCGAGCCGATGCTGTTCAGTTATAGGTTCAGGATGTTTGCATATGGTGATATGCATATTGATATGAATGATGTGATCATTTATATGGCAGTGGTTCAGGATTGATCTATGATCTTGCTTTCCGTGATCGTGATTCTGAGGTTGTCGAACGACTTACCCCTACCGGTCGGTTTCAGCCATCGGGGTAGACAGTGACACATAAATCCTATTGAATCCCGCGAAGATCAATATGATTGATCGAATCGGAACCTAGATCTAAAATCGATGTACCGTGATCAAAGGAGTTTGATCAGATCGGAACAATAGATGATACCGCGAGGGGAGCTGCCCCTTCAAACCCCGCAGGGGGAGACCCCCTAGACCCCCCTTAATCATAGCCCCCTTTTGTATCTCGTTAAGGTAACTAGGTGCTGCGATGTCACATGATCCGGTAGAATGCGATTCTATGCATAACTTGTTTTTGCAAGATGTATGTGATCAGTATGGCCCATATATGTATGTGATGCATGTATGAAAAAATTGCATGACCTGCGTGTCGTGAGTAGGGCAACACGGCTGGAGCCATAAATGTTGTCATTTATTGTAGTGGCCTGCGTGCCAACTTGTGATGATCCCAATACTATGTAATTTTGATTACTAGCTGTTAGGAGTAATAGCTTGTATTAGTTCATGGAGGACTCATCACTTGGAAGATAGCTTGTATTTGAGGAGGCTTTGTCTCAAACATTGGCTTGATTTATAAATAGAATCTCAAACGTCTTCACATGTAATCATTCTACAGTAACAAGGATAGTGCATGACGCTGCGTTGGTGCGCCCGCTCGGAGGAAGACGAGGCTCTCTTGATAGAATGGGCTTAGGATCTCCTAGTCTAGATAGCCACAGTAGAATCTGTACGAGTACAACTATTGAATCTGAGAGAGAGAGGGGCGGGGAGAGAGGGAGAGAGAGAGGGTTCTAGTATTTGTTGCCAAATTGGGCTGGCTAGTTGCGTTACCCTATTGTAGCCTTATTTTGATCTTCTTTCCCTTTTCATATGGTTTTTGATTTACAAATAAGCCTATTTTGTCCGCTCCTCAAACACATCTACAATTTCTTCGGCGTACTGCGCCACAGCCACGTAATGTGGACACATATCCCATGCCATGCCTCTCGCAGGGAAGGAGGTCGAGCCGCTATCTCCGCGAGGTTAACATCGCGACGACGCAGTCGAACAAGAAACATGGACGCCTTCATGCCCGCCACTAATTGATGACGCACCAACTCCTTGACATGGCTTGTGTCGCGAAACTTTCCAAGAAGACCTAAGAAGGTGGAGAGGGCCGAATCCAAGGGGAACATTGTTGCCCAAATTGCTGCAGGCGACAATCTTGCTCGCCTTAGCACTCAAAGCACTTGATGGACGCGATCTTGCACCGTCGCAAGGACGATCGCTCGATCACGGTCCATCCAGAAGAAACCGCCGGCCTCCATCTCTTGTTGAGTCAAGCAATTCATTTGAATCTCCACGTGCTCCTTCTATTCCTTTGGAAGCATTTCACAACTGCACAAAGCAACGGGTGAGCTAACATAAAAATTGGCACACTCAAGGAGGCAACGGTTGAAGAGGACTCACATTGGAGTTTCTCACCCATCTGCCGAAACTCTTCAAAAAAAACTCTTCTCTGGCAATGGCTCGCTCAGCCTTGGACTTCCACACATCCGCGTGACCACGGATGCTGAGGATCTCCTTCTCCAAACTTCGCACGCAGTCACCAAAAATGGCAACTGCGATGACTCGCTTAATGACAGGCGAGTGCCAGCCACAGGAGAAGGTGTAACTGCCGGAGCAGCACCCGAAGGACCCTAAGGGTGCACAGGAAAACATCAATGTCACAAACATTTGACAATAGTCGAAAGATGCATTCATATACAAATAAGGCCACTACGTGGCAGAGTGACACTTGTTCATTCAAAAGACATTACATATGCAAAAGGGAGAAAGCTCAAACTAGGCAAGCTACAAAGCAGCAAGGGCCTAAGCGCTAGCACCCGGAACAGCTTCAGATCCAGACTGCCTACTCTTGGCTGCTCGGTGTTGATCCAACGAGTAGTCAGCCAAGAGATCTACCAGCTTAGGCCCAAAATGCTTGCAGCAGGAGGTGAAGGTGGAAAACGCTACCTCAGAGCCATCCGCCGCCATCGGCATCCTGGACGTGACCTGCGTTAGATCCAGATAGGCTCCAGACACCATCGCCATTGCCAGCCCCATAGTAGTGCCGACACCCTTCTATGCGCGCTTGTACTTCGCAGGAAAATCATCTGCCAGAGCCTCCGCAAGGGAGTTGACGTCCTCAAGGGTAGCGCCCTTGGGGTTGAACTCCTTATAGAAATGAGTGAGCGCCTTCTTGGCTTTATCGAGTGACTCCACAGACGAGGTATAGCGATCGAAGATCGCTACAATGGCATCCCCCAGACGACCACCGTGCTCTAAGGCGTCACGATTGAACGTAACACCTGAAGCTTCTACAAATAAAACGGCAAACTCATCATATGAGGAGGAAGAAATCGCAATCGAAGCATTCAACACTCAAAATAATTGCAAGGTGACCTACCAGAGATAGCCTTGGTAGCAGTCATAAGCTTTTTAGCCATGGCCTTCTCACGGGTCGCTACGACGGCCGCGAGCTGCTGCTCACGGTCTTCAGCCTCCTTCTGCTGACGCTGGAGGGACTCTGCAGCATCCTTCGCCTATTTCTCCACTTTGCCAAGATTATTTTCGAGTCCGTCCAGCTTGCGAAGAGCATCGTTGTTCTCATCTGCAGCATGGGGAAGCAAAGGGTGAATACAAGAAAAACTTTGGAGGACTCGAAACAAAGCAAAAGAAACATGCGCACCTCGGAGGTGCTTGAGCTCTCCTTCCAACGAAAGGTGCCGCTCGATCAGGCGGTTGGCGTCACGCACAAAAGGATGTGAAGAAAACAACAAGCTTGTTGAATAAAAGGGCTCGGGGGCTCCCCTCATGGAAAAGAGGAAAGACACTTACGTGGTCTGCTGTGGACTACGAAGGTTTTGCTATCATCTTCCGCATAACGAGTGCACGAGCCTCCCTCCTCGCGGAGCTCGAATCCTCGTCATCGGAGTTGGCCACCATCTTGGGAAAGCGAAGACATCGGCCCGATTCATGATCATCTCTTCGGCTTCCTCATCGAGGGACTCCTCCGAGTGATGACAACTAGCACTTACAAAGAACCAAATCAACAACAAGCTAATGCTTATCACATCAATAAAATGACAAGATTTGACCAGAGCAACTCACGATGGTATGTCTGACAGGTTGAAGACAGGAGCCTCCTTCTCTTTCTTCTTTTCTTCTTTTCTTCTTCTTCTTCTTCTTCTTCTTACTCTTCTTCTTCTTCTTCTTCTTCTTCTTCCTTTTCTTCTTCTTCTTCTTCTTCTTCTTCTTCTTGGCCAGCGGCTGCGGAGCCATCGCACGGATAGGCACAACAGGGATAGGGGCGGAGGTCGCACCCTCATCCCTGCCGTGGTGCTCGAGGAAGGAAGGGCCCTTCATCTTCGATGATGTCGCTCCATCCGAAGTTTCGCTTCGCGACCTCTTTCGAGTCTGCCCTTTGCTCGGCTCAGGGGCTTCCACGAAAGGAGACAGCACCGGGGGAAGCTCGGATTCAGACTCTGCTTCTTCGTGGTCTGACGCATCCGTGTACTTCTCAGGTAGAGGGGGCACCATCCCCGCTACCTTGAGGCCCTGCAAATTGAAGACAAGAGATGCAACATTATAAGTACCGATAACAAACAACAAACACTCGAAAATAGCTCTACGCGCAACTACAAGTTTCACCTGGTGGACGGTTTTATTGGCACTGAAAGGGGCAATCAAGGACTTCCCCGGGAGGTCCTCATCGGGTTTGTACTTCAGCAGTGGCCGAAGAGCCTTATCAAGGTCACCCGAGGACATCTCCTCAGGCAATACCCTTGTCGGGTCGTTGGGGGCAGCATACAGAAACATTGGGTGCGCCCTCGCTTGGAGTGGCTGCACCCGACGCTTGAGGAAGGTGCGGATGATGTCTACATTGTTGACCTCTTTGACGGCCACCATATCGAGAGCTTCCACCCGCTTGTAGAGATTCTCCACCTCTTCGGATTCACCCTCCAAAAGGTCGTTCCCCCACGACCTCTTTTGGATGATCTCTTGGGTGGAGTTGAAGGAGGCGAGCCCGTAATGCTAACCGTCCAGCCAGATGTCGCGGATGTAGAACCACTTCTTGCGCCATTGCTTGACGGACTCACAAAGGGAGAAAGAGAAGAATTGGATAGTGGAGCGGATAGAAATTCCGCAGCCATCCAGTGGATAGACACCACCGGTGCCAGATTGCCTCTTCACGGAGTAGAGTCTCCGGAAGAGGCCAAAGTGCGGCTCGATTCCGAGCCAGCACTCACAAAGGGTAATGAAACAAGTGATATGGAGGAGAGAATTGGGAGACAGATGGTGAAGCTGAATCCCATAGAAGAAAATAAGCCCACGAAGAAATTTGTGGGCGCTCAAAGAGAGACCTCGGATGATAAAGGCGTAGAACATAACCCGAAACCCTTCGGGTGGGTGTGGGATTACCTCTTGGCCTGGAAGGATGGTGTCCTCCTTAGTCACTGAGATCAGGCCGGCCTCACGCAGTTTGCGCAAGTCCGACTTACACATTTCCGTGCGCCACCACCCGCCGATGGTGGTGCGGCTCAGAGCAGCGGCTTGTTGGAATTATGCCCTAGAGGCAATAATAAAGATGTTATTATTATAATTCTTATTCATGATAAAGTTTATATTCCATGCTAGAATTGTATTAAGCGGAAACTTTAATACTTGTGTGGTTTGTGAACAACACCGTGTCCCTAGTATGCCTCTATGGACTAGCTCATTGATTAATGATGGTTAAGGTTTCCTAACCATAGACATGAGTTGTCGATTAATAATGAGATCATATCATTGGGAGAATGATATAACGGGAAGACCCAAACTAAGAGGAGCAATTAGATCGTGTCATCGTGTTCATCTTTGCGAAGCTTTTCTTATGTCAAATATTGTATTCCTTAGACCATGAGATAATACAACTCCCTGGAATCGGAAGAAAGCTTTGAGGTCATCAAACGTCATCCTATGAGAGGGTGATCATAAAGGTGTCTCTCAGGTGATCGGAAAGTACCTGTTGGGTTGTATGTATCGAGATGGGATTTGTCCCTCCCAAGTCGGAGAGATATACTTCGGGCCCATCGGTAATTGATATCAACACCGCTTGCAAGCATGTGGTTAAGGAGTTAATCACAAAGTGATATCGGATTACGGAACGAGTAAAGTACTTCGTGAGCGAGATTGAACTAGGTATGGCCATGCATCGACGATCAAATCTCGGGCAAGTAAAATATCGCGAGACAAAGGGAATATATATATGGGATTGATTGAATCCTGGAATCGTGGTTCATCCGATATGATCATCGATGAATGTGTGGCAGTCAATATGGGTTTCCAGACCCCGCTGTTGATTATTGATAGAATATCATGTCGGCATATTCTCGAACCCGAAGGGTCACACACTTAACGTGTCTCGACGCTAGGATAGATTGGATAATTGGTTTATGAGTTTTTGTTTGGAGTCTCGGATGGGATCCGGGACATCACGAGAGGTTCCGGAATGGTCCGGAGAATAAGATTCATATAAGGCAATGCAGTTTTTGGAGTTCGGAATTATTTCGGGTTAATCGGTATTGTACCGGAAGCTTCTAGAACCTTCCGGAGGGGGACCAACGTGGCCCCACCTGCCGGGAGGGGGCATGGGCCTATGAGGGAGTGCCATGGCCGCATTGGGCCAGGGGTACAAGGCCCCATAGGGCCCAGCCGGCCAGACCTAGGGAAAACCCTAGGAAAGCTTCTAGAAGGGGGGAGGGAACTTGCCCCCCACTCCTCCCTCCTTGGCCACCGGCCCTAGGGCTTGGGGGAGGGGCAAGGGCTGGCCGCCCACCCCTCTATATAAAGAGGGCTGGGGGAGCACCCCCTCCCACACCTCCTCCTCAAGCCCTAGCCGCCCTGCTACCCTCCTCTCTCTCCTCCTCCTGCGCAGTGAAGCCTCTTCTGAAACTCTCCACCACTTGCACCGCGCCGTCGCGCTGTAGATCCAATCCGTCTCTCCACCATACTTGCTGGACCGAGGAAGGAGGAGACATCGAGGTGCCGCACGTGTGCATCTCTCGGAGGCATCGCCACTTGCGGTGTTAGAATGGATCGGATCGCGGGGAGGAGAAGTGAGTACGACTACATCACCCACGTTCCGACGAACGTTCCGCTGTACGAATCTTCAAGGGTATGAAGATCTCATCTAATCCCCCTCATTGTTTGCATCTCCTAGATTAGATCTTGGCTTTCCCGTTCGCATCCGTAGAAATTTTTTTATTTACTATGCTGCGAAACCCTTCAGTGGTATCAGAGCTAGATCTATGCGTAGATGTGTTTCACGAGTAGAACGCAACATGGTTGTTGCGGGCGTTGATGTTTTCTGTTGCAAGCCTCTTGTTTGTGTTCTTCTTATGACCCGGGATAGTGAGATTGAAGCGGTCCAGGCCAACCTTACGCGACGTCGTTCGCGAGACCGGCTCCGCACTTGACGTGTGGCTTGTTCCACACATGCGGCCGGTGGATGTCAGTTTCTCTCACTATAGTTGTCATGGGATTTACAGGAGTTTGGCAACCATAATATCACCGTTGTGGCTTTTCGTAGGTAAGAATCGTTCTTAGCTTGCTACTCCCATAAGCCACGTAAAACATGCAACAACAAAGTAGAGGTCTAACTTCTTTTTGCAGGAGTGTTTTCGTGATATGGTATGGCCCAAGATGTGATGTGTATGTTGTATGCAATGATCATGTTTTGTAATGTTTCACGACTTGCATGTCGATGAGTACACAACCGGCGAAGCCATATGGTTGTCTTTATAATTGTGTATGACCTGTGTCAACTTCTTATACGCCATGTAATAGTTTCACTTTATCGCTAAGTAGTTAGCAATAGTTGTAGTTGCTATTCATGGTGGAGGCAATCATGGTGGAGTGATGGAGATCATGCCGGCACGCACAAGATGGAGATCATTGCGCGAAGATTGGCTATACCATGTCACATAAAGTTATATGCATGTGATGTTTATCCTTTTATGTATCTTATTATGCTTAGATCGCGACGGTAGCATTATAAGATGATTCCTCACTTAAAGATCAAGATAAAAACTGTGTTCTCCCCATGTATGCACCGTTGCGAAAGTTCGTCGTGTCCAAGCATCACGTGATGATTGGGTGCTATAAACTCTACGTTCACACACAACGGGTGCAAGCAGGTTTTGCACACGCGGAAATACTTGGGTTTGACTTGACGAGCCTAACATGTACAGACATGGCCTCGGAACACATGAACCGAAAGTTTAAGCATGAGTCATATGAATGATATGATCGACACTTCGTTTTCCACCATTGAAGCCACATCTCTTCTCGTGAAGATCGGATTAGGTGTGGTGAATTTGGATCGTGTTCACTAAAAAACTTGAGGGATGTTGAATTTAGTGGAAGTTCATCTAGTAATTTGATTAAGTTGAACTAGTTATCATGAACATAGTCCAATTTGTACTTGCAAATATTGTAGATCAAATGGCTAAGTCCAACTTCAACTTCAACGTTTTTGCTGAGAAAGAAAAGCTTGGAAACAATGGGTCTAACTTCACCAACTGGTTCCGCAATCTGAGAATCATTCTCTCTGGCGGTCAAAAGGACTATGTCCTTGAGAATGCGCTAGGTGACGCCCCTGCTGTAGATGCGGCGGCTGATGAGAAAGCTGTCTATCAGTCGCGCAAAGATGATTATGGTGTGATTAAGAGCACCATGTTGTTCGCTATGGAATCAGACCTTCAAAAGCGTTTTGAAGACTATCCCGGGCCCTTTGAGATTCTTGAGGAGATGAAAACTATGTTTCAGACTCAGGCCCGTTATGAGAGATATGAGATCTCTGAGAAATTCTTTAACTGCAAAATGGAGGAAGGGAGTTCCGTTAGTGAGCACGCCATAAAGATGTCGGGCTACACTCAACGCCTTGAGCAACTGGACTGCAAGATTCCAGAGGAGCTCAAGATTGACAGGGTTCTGCAATCACTCCCTCCCAGCTACAAAAGTTTTGTAGTGACTCATAATCAGATTGGTTCCACTGATACGATCACCAAGCTCTTCGCAAAGCTGAAGGCTGCGGAGGTGGACATCAAAAAGGATAATCATGTGTTGATGGTCAACAAGCCCCCACCTTCAATAAAGGTAAGGGTGCAAAGAAGCCCTTCAAGAAAGGCGGCGGTAAGCGCGTTGCCCCTGCTGAGAAGAAGCTCAGGTCTAGACCTAAGCAGGACACTGAGTGCTTCTATTGCAAGGACAAGGGTCCTTTGGGCATATGTCCAAGTACTTAGCGGACAAGAAGGCTGGCACCATCAAAGGTATATTTGATATACATGTTATTGATGTTTTCCTTACTAGCCCTCGTTAAGGATTGCACGGGTATTTGATACTAGTTCAGTTGCTAATATTTGTAACTCGAAATAGGAGCTACGGAATAGGCTGACTTGCGGGATGAGGAGATGGCGTTGGCAGCGGATCAAGATTTGATGTGATGGCGTCGGCACGCTCTCCTTAGTTTTACCTTGGGATTAGTTTTAAACCTTAATAAGTGTTATTATGTACTGCGTTGAGCATGAACATTATTTCTGGATCGTGTTTATTGCAAGACGGTTATTCATTTAAATCGGAGAATAATGGTTGTTCTATTTATATGAGTAACATCTTTTATGGTCATGCACCTGCTATGAATGGTTTATTTCTTCTGAATCTCGAAAGGGATGAAACACACATCCATAACATTGAGGCTAAGAGATGCAAAGTAGATAGTGATAATACTACTTATTTGTGGCACTGTCGTCTAGGTCATATTGGTGTAAAGCGCATGAAGAAACTCCATTCTGATGGACTTTTGGAGTCTCTTGATTTTGACTCATTTGACACATGCGAACCATGCCTCATGGGCAAGATGATCAAAACCCCGTTCTCCGGTATGATGGAGCGAGCAACGGACTTGTTGGAAATCATATATACCGATGTATGCAGACCGATGAGTGTTTCGACGCGCGGTGGATATCGCTATTTTCTCACTTTTGCCGATGACTTAAGTAGATATGGGTATATCTATTTAATGAAACATAAATCTGAAACATTTGAAAAGTTCAAAGAATTTCAGAATGAAGTGGAGAACCATCGTAACAGAAAGATTAAGTTTCTACGATCCGATCGTGGAGGTGAATATTTGAGTTATGATTTTATCACGCATCTTAAAGCAAGCGGAATCGTTTTGCAACTCACGCCACCCGGAACACCACAGCGCAATGGTGTGTCTGAACGCCGGAATCTAACTCTATTAGATATGGTCCGATCAATGATGTCTCTTACTGATTTGTCGTTATCATTTTGGGGTTATGCATTAGAAACCGCTGCATTCACTTTAAATAGGGCACCATCTAAATCCGTTGAGACGGCACCGTATGAACTGTGGTTTGGTGCTAAACCTAAGTTGTCGTTTCTTAAAGTTTGGGGATGCGAAGCCTACGTCAAGAAGTTGATGCCGGACAAGCTCGAACCCAAAGCGGAGAAATGCGTCTTCCTAGGATACCCTAAGGAAACTATTGGGTATACCTTCTATCACAGAACCGAAGGCAAAGTGTTTGTCGCAAAGAACGGTTCCTTTCTTGAGAAGGAGTTTCTCTCGAAAGAAGTGAGTGGGAGGAAAGTAGAGCTAGACGAGGTTGTTGAACCTTCTCTTGAATTGGAGAGTAGCGCACACTGAAATTGTTCCAGGTGCCTTTGCACCAACAATAGAGGAAGCTAATGACAAGGATCATGAAGCTTGGACGATCTTGCATCGAGCGTCGCAGGTCGACAAGGTCGCGTGCCCCTCCTGAGTGGTATGGCAACCCTGTCTTTACTGTCTTGTTGGTAGAAGATAGTGAACCTACGAACTATGAGGAAGCGATGATGAGCCCAGACTCTGAGAAATGTCTAGAAGCCATGAAATCCGAATTGGGATCCATGAGCGAAAACCAAGTATGGACTTTGGTGGACCCTCCCAGCGACCGAAAGGCCGTTGAGTGCAAATGGATTTTCAAGCAGAAATCGGACGTGGATGGTAATGTTACGTCTATAAAGCACGGCTTGTCGCGAAAGGTTTTCGACAATTTCAAGGTGTTGACTATGATGAGACTTTCTCTCCCGTAGAGATTTTTAAGTCCATTCGGATTTTATTAGCAATTGCTGCATTTCATGATTATGAAATATGGCAGATGGATGTCAAGACTGCTTTCCTCAATGGAAACATTGATGAAGAGTTGTATATGATGCAACCCGAAGGTTTTGTCGATCCTAAGGATGCTGATAAAGTGTGCAAACTTCAGCGTTCCATTTATGGACTGAAGCAAGCATCTCGGAGTTGGAACCTTCATTTTGATCAAGTGATCAAGAGATTTGGATTTGTTCCAAATTGCTACGAAGCTTGTATCTACAAGAAAGTGAGTGGGAGCTCGGTGACATTTCTGGTACTATATGTGGATGACATATTGATTATTGGAAATGACATTAACATGCTTAACAATGTGAAGAGTTATTTGAACAGGTGTTTTTCAATGAAAGACCTAGGTGAAGCTGCTTATATATTGGGCAACAAAATCTATAGAGATAGACAAAGACGCCTGATAGCATTAAGCCAGAGGACATACCTAGACAAAGTTCTGAAAAGGTTCAGAATGGATAAGGCAAAGAAAGGTTCAGTGCCTATGTTGTCAGGTAAGATGTTGAGCAAGGCTCAGTGTCCAGCTACGGTAAATGATAGAGAAGCTATGAGAAAAGTGCCTTATGCCTCGGCCATAGGTTCTATCATGTATGCCATGCTGTGTACTAGACCGGATGTGTCCAATGCTCTTAGTTTGACGAGCATATATCAAAGTGATCCAGGAGTGGAACACTGGACAGCCGTGAAGAACATCCTAAAGTACCTAAATAGGACTAAAGAAATGTTCTTAGTCTATGGGGGTGATGAACGGCTCGTCGTAAAATGTTACATCGACGCTAGTTTCGACACCGACAAGGATGATTCTAAATCTCAGACAGGATACGTTTATATTTTGAATGGAGGAGCTATGAGCTGGAGAAGCTGCAAGCAAAGCGTGATCGCGGGATCTACAGTAGAAGCGGAATACATGGCTGCTGTAGAAGCGTCAAGTGAAGGAGTTTGGATCAGGAACTTCATCACTGAGCTTGGCGTGGTTCCAAGTGCATTGGACCCACTGGAGATATTGTGTGACAACACTAGCGCCATAGCACTCGCTAAGGAACCAAGATATCATCCAAAGACCAAGCATATCAACCGCAAGTTTCATATAATCCGAGATTATATAGCAGATGGAGATCTTAATATTAGCAAAGTACATACATATCTGAATGTCGCAGATCCATTGACTAAACCTCTTTTCCACGTGCAAAACATGATCAGCACCTTAGTGCCATGGGTGTGAGATTGTTGCCAAATGTAAACTAGATTATTGACTCTAGTGCAAGTGGGAGACTGTTGGAATTATGCCCTAGAGGCAATAATAAAGATGTTATTATTATAATTCTTGTTCATGATAAAGTTTATATTCCATGCTAGAATTGTATTAAGCGGAAACTTTAATACTTGTGTGGTTTGTGAACAACACCGTGTCCCTAGTATGCCTCTATGGACTAGCTCATTGATTAATGATGGTTAAGGTTTCCTAACCATAGACATGAGTTGTCGATTAATAATGAGATCATATCATTGGGAGAATGATATAATGGACAGACCCAAACTAAGCAGAGCAATTAGATCGTGTCATCGTGTTCATCTTTGCGAAGCTGTTCTTATGTCAAATATTGTATTCCTTAGACCATGAGATAATATAACTCCCTGGTATCGGAAGAAAGCTTTGAGGTCATCAAACGTCATCCTATGAGAGGGTGATCATAAAGGTGTCTCTCAGGTGATCGGAAAGTACCTGTTGGGTTGTATGTATCGAGATGGGATTTGTCCCTCCCAAGTCGGAGAGATATACTTCTGGCCCACTCGGTAATCAGTATCAACACCGCTTGCAAGAATGTGGTTAAGGATTTAATCACAAAGTGATATCGGATTACGGAACGAGTAAAGTACTTGCTGTGAACGAGATTGAACTAGGTATGACGGTACCGACGATCAAATCTCGGGCAAGTAAAATATCGCGAGATGAAGGGAATATATATATGGTATTGATTGAATCCTGGCATCGTGGTTCATCCGATATAATCATCGATGAATGTGTGGGAGTCAATATGGTTTTCCAGACCCCGTTGTTGATTATTGATAGAAGATCATGTCTGCATATTCTCGAACCTGAAGGGTCACACACTTAACGTGTCTCGACGCTAGGATAGATTGGATAATTGGTTTATGAGTTTTTGTTCGGAGTCTCGGATGGGATCCAGGACATCACGAGAGGTTCCGGAATGGTCCAGAGAATAAGATTCATATAAGGAAATGCAGTTTTTGGAGTTCAGAATTGTTTCGGGTTAATCGGTATTGTAACGGAAGCTTCTAGAACCTTCCGGAGGGGGACCAACGTGGCCCCACCTGCCGGGAGGGGGCATGGGCCTATGAGGGAGTGCCCTGGCCGCATTGGGCCAGGGGCACAAGTACCCATAGGGCCCAGCCGGCCAGACCTAGGGCAAACCCTAGGAAAGCTTCTAGAAGGGGTGGGGGAACTTGCCCCCCACTCCTCCCTCCTTGGCCGCCGGCCCTAGGGCTTGGGGGAGGGGCAAGGGCTCGCCGCCCACCCCTCTATATAAAGAGGGCTGGGGGCGCACCCCCTCCCACACCTCCTCCTCAAGCCCTAGCCGCCCTGCTGCCCTGCTGCCCTCCTCTCTCTCTCCCTCCCGACTGCACGTAGGCGAAGCCCTACTGCAGAAACTCTCCACCACTTGCACCGCGCCGTTGCATTGTAGATCCAATCTATCTCTCCACCATACTTGCTGGACCGAGGAAGGAGGAGACGTCGAGGTGCCGCACGTGTGCATCTCTCGGAGGCATCGCCACTTGCGGTGTTAGATTGGATCGGATCGCGAGGAGGAGAAGCGAGTACGACTACATCACCCACGTTCCGACAAACGTTCCGCTGTGCGAATCTTCAAGGGTATGAAGATCTCATCTAATCTCCTCTTTTGCATCTCCTAGATTAGATCTTGGCTTTCCTGTTCGCATCCGTAGAAATTTTTTGATTTACTATGCTGCGAAACCCTTCACGGCTTTCTTCCCGGCGCCGGCGGCGCTTAAACCCGCTGCAGCGGATGACGCCTTCTTGGACTTTCCCATTGTGGAGCAGCGACTGTGGCGGTGCGAATGAAGAAACTCCGAGGGAAAAATGCGGAGGATGTCGAGTGCGCGATGAGAGCAAGAGCTCAAGAAATGGTGGCAATGGAAAACTAGGAGAGGCAAATGGTGAAGGGTAAAAATCTTCCCTGTTTTCCCCATGCTATAAAAGGGGCGAGGATGATGAAGCAGAGCCATCGATTCAGAATCCCTAACGTCTTCCCCAGATCTCATCGTCCATGTGTCAGCACCAAACTGAACCATCGCCATCATGACGTCCACTACACGTGGAAATTGAGGAGACGCCGTAACTTTCGCCATGTTACGCGTGACTAGTCAAATTCAAGTCAGGCGGCGGGACCCACGATCATCCGTCGCATCGTCTCTGCTGCCGCAGATGGTTGAGCTCACCAATCATCATCAATGACGTCATCAAAGCGAAGATAGCAACGGCTCGAAGATTTCGACTGAGCATAAAGCACTTACTCGAGTCTACGACTCAACCAAGTACTCGGGAGATACTCCTATCAGGAGCGCTGGCCGTGCACCTGAAAAATTATAACAGTAATAGCACCTCAAAAAGATCTTTGAGTCCTATGTCGAGTCTACGACTCCACTACGGACTCGGGGGTTATTCCCATTGGGAGCTCTGGTCGCGCATTCGAAAAAATGTGACCTTCGAACAGATAATGGAAGCAAGCGCAAATGACTGAACTAAAGTCTATGCTCGAGTCTATGACTCGAACAGACACTCAGGGGATACTCCCATAGAGAGAGCTGGTCGCGCACCCTATGAACTATTCGAGTGAGATCCTTCAGATCAAGTACGGCAAAAATCTTTTTGACAACTTTGCCCAAATTAACGCTAAGTGAAAAACAGTCTTCTTGGTCACCTGAAACACCTCCGCAGTGATAAAACTTCGGATGATATGTCTACAATGCAAAGATAAGCCCTACAGATATCGTCTGATGGCCTGGTAACGCACTAGACTGCACTCTGCCAGTAAATTTCCGTGTCAACAGGAACGATGAAAAATCCCGATGGATGCGTTGGGTACATCACCTGAAAAACACCGGGATTCGACTCCTATAAGACCTCAATGGCCTGAGTCGAATTACACCAACATTCATTCCGTTTTCGAGTCCGGGGACTCAAGTCTGATAAAGATCGTGTTGTTTTGACAGTTAACTGGCTCTGATCCGTCGGGTGAGACAGGCACACGCATCAACAATACCTATGAACTAAACATTTTTTCCTAAAGACAGGTTCAAATACAAAGGACCTGAAAGATTATAGAGTCTCCAACCGAATCTACGATTCGACTGAACACCCGAGGGCTACTGACATGGATATACCCTACGGGTGCATAACGTTGGTATACCCGGTCTAGCCCAAGGAAGGCCCACGTGAAGACTTGCAGCCCAGGAATATTTTGGGTGGCCCAAGCCCATGGCGAGTTCGACTTCTTGGAGGATACGTCTAGATTAGATAGAATTTCAAAGGATTCAACCCTAATCTGTAACCGACTCGACCTATCCCAGGACCTGGCATATCTATATAAAGGCCAGGAGGGTACGACAAGAAGGATCTCAACACCTCATACACACATGCCAGATTGCATCTCAAGACTTCAGAACCTTCGGTTTCGCCATAATCAAGAACAGACAAGTAGAAGTAGGGTTTTCCCTCCGGGGGACTGAACCTGGGTAAACCTCGTGTTCCCGTGTTGCTTGCTTGTTAACCATCTCGCGACTTCCAGCATCCCCATCTTCTCCAAAACTCAAGTCCATAACAATGGGCGTTGACGAGTTGAACCCTCGTCAATGGCCTTTGTAAAAATGGTCAAGTTGGGATCCTAGCCTCGACCGACAGAAATACTCGTTCATAATCATGATCATAGCCATTTCTAAATCATCATCATCGTCTTCTTCCTCCTTCAACGATTCAAAGATCGTCTTCCTCAACCTCTTCATCTACAATCGAAGATCTACGTTGAAGCCGGTTCAAAACCAAAACAAAAAAACTCACCTAGTTATTTCGTCGAACACCTCATGGACGAGAAGGTGAGAACCACGACCGGTGGATTTGAGCCGACACATAGGGGTGACATGAACGTCGGGGCTACGCGATGACCGGAAGTTGACGTAGATGCCATAGAAGAGCCGGTTTGTTGGTCATCGGTCGATTAATAGGATCACCACGGCCGGAGACTACACTGTGGGAAAATAGGTTGGGCCCCTCGGTTCCAACTCTGTTGTGGTCAACGGCGTTTCATTCTCTGACGCCACTATTTCCAAACAAATGGATCGAAACGGCTGTGACCTGATTCCGGCTACGACAGCTAGCAGCGAGCGACACATAGTAGGGGAGAAGGGCGGTAGAGGGTATGGGCTATCGGCAGGGGCAACAAGTGGTCACCGGAGTGAACGCCGGCGGGGATGGGCAGCGCGGCGTGGAAGGTGTGCACGCGGGTGGAGGCGTGGGATTTATGCCACGAGGTTGCTGCTGAGTATTCTTTAGGATTCACGGAGGCCTTAATTACTCCTAAACTTTGATAGTCCTTTAAAGACTTTATAACTTCGGCTAGGTGCACAATTTCTAGAGATGCTCTAATATCCTTACTTCTAGCAAACTCTCTCGAAATAAACTTTCGCCCCGCTTTATAAATAAAGCCACATCGGCCGAACTGATACAAGGTGATGGGAGAACCCCTTACAAAGCAGATCAAGATAAACAAGAAACACACGAAAGACCACAACTTGCCATCGAAAACAACCACCCGAGAGCGGGGAGAACCGGCGCTCCACAACGACCCCCCCAAGAGAGTAACGATGCACACCGCCGCCGCCGCCAAGACCGAAAGTCAAGGGTTTTCACCTGGATCCAAAACATGGAGAAGGTAGCCGCAGCGGCGCCCCCAAGAGGGTCACGATACCCGCAGGCATCGCCATCGCTGGTGCCGAAGAACTGAGCTTTCGCTCGGAAAAACCTTCAAGACGCTCCGCGTCACCCGCCCATGCTCGCTGTCCTCGAGTCTGGCCTCCGACACACGATCTGGGTGCTGCAGAAGCCGAAACATCGCCAACACCGAAGTCCCCCAACGTCCGCTCCTCGCCACCCACATGACCAAAGAGGAGGACCACCACCACCGCCACGTCGCTCGCCGAAGAGCCTCACGCGCAGTCCAACTTCCGGGGCCGCCGCCCCGGCGTCCATGAACTCGAGCCAAGTCTCCAACCAACATCACATCGCGCCGACACTAAGGAGGGCGGGGTAGATCAGGCACAGACCTGCCAGAACCGAGCCACCCGATAGCCTAGGGGAGGGGAACAACCCTCCATCACCCATGGTGATTGCCGTCCGGACGCAGCAGCAGTACCGACTAGGCCTAGATCAGGCCCGGCCAAGCCGGTCATCAGGGTTTCGCCGGAGGAACTCCACGAGAACGTCGGAATCATCTGAAAACTTGCATGTGTCCCTGGCATATGTGTGTGAGTGTGGTGCAAGGTTGGTATAGGTGCTTGCATGTGTCCCCCTCGCATACATGCGCTCTAACCTAGAAGCAAAGGTTCTGGACCTGTATAAGGGGGAATCTCCCCGTTACGGTGAAACCGGGTAGGATAGTGCGGCAACTTGTGAACCAATATGGTTTCACATCATCCCATGACATAATCAAACACAAAACAAGAGACATCTACGTCGGGCTACCCCTGTCAGAAGAATGTCTAGGGGGGTAGACGATCTGAGGCCCGTAGATCATCAGGGTTTCGCCGGAGGAAGTCCACGAGAACGTCGAAATCATCTGAAAACTTGCATGTGTCACTGGCATATGTGTGTGAGTGTGGTGCAAGGTTGGTATAGGTGCTTGCATGTGTACCCCCTCGCATGCATGCGCTCTAACCTAGAAGCGAAGGTTCTGGACCTGTATAAGGGTGAATCTCCCCGTTATGGTGAAACCGGGTTGTATAGTGCCCCAACTTGTAAACCAACATGGTTTCACATCATCCCATGACATAATCAAACACAAAACAAGAGAGAGCTACACTGGGCTACCCCTGTCAGAAGAATATCTAGGGGGTAGACGATCCGAGGCCCTTAGATCATCAGGGTTTCGCCGGAGGAAGTCCACGAGAACGTCGGAATCATCTGAAAACTTGCATGTGTCCCTGGCATACGTGTGTGACTGTGGTGCAAGGTTGGTATAGGTGCTTGCATGTGTCCCCCCCTCGCATGCATGCGCTCTAACCTAGAAGCGAAGGTTCTGGACCTGTCTAAGGGGGAATCTCCCCGTTACGGTGAAAACGGGTAGTATAGTGCCCCAACTTGTGAACCAACATGGTTTCACATCATCTCATGACATAATCAAACACAAAACAAGAGAGAGCTACGCCGGGCTACCCCCATCAGAACAATGTCTAGGGGGTAGGCGATCCGAGGCCCGTAGATCATCAGGGTTTCGCCGGAGGAAGTCCACGAGAACGTCGGAATCATCTAAAAACTTGCATGTGTCCCTGGCATATGTGTGTGAGTGTGGTGCAAGGTTGGTATAGGTGCTTGCATGTGTCCCCCCTCGCATGCATGCACTCTAACCTAGAAGCGAATGTTCTGGACCTGTATAAGGTGAATCTCCCCGTTACGGTGAAACCGGGTAGTATAGTGCCCCAACTTGTGAACCAACATGGTTTCACATCATCCCATGACATAATCAAACACAAAACAAGAGAGAGCTACGCCGGGTTACCCCTGTCAGAAGAATGTCTAGGGGGGTAGACGATCCGAGGCCCGTAGATCATCAGGGTTTCGCCGGAGGAAGTCCACGAGAACGTCGGAATCATCTGAAAACTTGCATGTCTCCCTGGTATATGTGTGTGAGTGTGGTGCAAGGTTGGTATAGGTGCTTGCATGTGTCCCCCCTCGCATGCATGCGCTCTAACCTAGAAGTGAAGGTTCTGGACCTGTATAAGGGGGAATCTCCCCGTTACGGTGAAACCGGGTAGTATAGTGCCCCAACTTGTGAACTAACATGGTTTCACATCATCCCATGACATAATCAAACACAAAAAAGAGAGAGCTATGCCGGGCTACCCCCATCAGAAGAATGTCTAGGGGGTAGACGATCCGAGGCCCGTAGATCACCAGGGTTTCGCCGGAGGAAGTCCACGAGAACGTCGGAATCATCTGAAAACTTGCATGTGTCCCTGGCATATGTGTGTGAGTGTGGTGCAAGGTTGGTATAGGTGCTTGCATGTGTCCCCCCTCGCATGCATGTGCTCTAACCTAGAAGCGAAGGTTCTGGACCTATATAAGGGGGAATCTCCCCGTTACGATGAAACCGGGTAGTATAGTGCCCCAACTTGTGAACCAACATGGTTTCACATCATCTCATGACATAATCAAACACAAAACAAGAGAGAGCTACGCCGGGCTACCCCCTTCAGAAGAATGTCTAGGGGCTAGACGATCCGAGGCCCGTAGATCATCAGGATTTCGTCGGAGGAAGTCCACGAGAACGTCGGAATCATCTGAAAACTTGCATGTGTCCCTTGCATATGTGTGTGAGTGTGGTGCAAGGTTGGTATAGGTGATTGCATGTGCCCCCCTCGCATGCATGCGCTCTAACCTAGAAGCGAAAGGTTCTGAAACTGTATAAGGGGGAATCTCCCCGTTACGGTGAAACCGGGTAGGATAGTGCCCCAACTTGTGCACCAACATGGTTTCACATCATCCCATGACATAATCAAATACAAAACAAGAGAGAGCTACGCCGGGCTACCCCTGTCCGAAGAATGTCTAGGGGGTAGACGATCCGAGGACCGTAGATCATCAGGGTTTCGCCGGAGGAAATCCACAAGAACGTCGAAATCATCTGAAAACTTGCATGTGTCCCTGGCATATGTGTGTGAGTGTGGTGAAAGGTTGGTATAGGTGCTTGCATGTGTCCCCCCTCGCATGCATGCGCTCTAACCTAGAAGCGAAGGTTCTGGACCTGTATAAGGGTGAATCTCCCCGTTACGGTGAAACCGGGTAGTATAGTGCCCCAACTTGTGAACCAACATGGTTTCACATCATCCCATGACATAATCAAACACAAAACAAGAGAGAGCTACGCCGGACTACCCCTATCAGAAGAATGTCTAGGGGGTAGACGATCCGAGGCCCGTAGATCATCAGGGTTTCGCCGGAGGAAGTCCACGAGAACGTCGGAATCAGGGGGGTGCATGTATATAGTGATCAAGACCACAATAACCTATGATCATATGTGTGCTCTGATGATCCTATGAAATAATATCACCTAACATATATGTAATAAAAGCCTTGCTAATTAAAGAAAAGAATAAGGTGAAAAAAATTCTTTGCCGTGCACACGGCAAAGATTATCTTTGCCGTGTGCCTGACGGCGAGGGCACACGGCAAAGATTCTGCCGTCAGCCCCTGCCGGCGGGTGACCCTGCGAGGCCACGGGGCCCACTTCTTTGCCATGAGGAAACCTTTGCCGTGTTTCTTCATTGACTTTGCCGTGATTCATTTCTTTGCCGTGTGTTCTCGTAGGTCCATTGCCGTGTTTGTTTCTTTGCCGTATTCTTTTTCTGCTGTTTGCCGTGCACCTGTACTTTGCCGTGTTCTTCTTAGTTTACACACGGCAAAGTTCCGGGTCTTTTGGCACACGGCAAAGGAGAGGGGCGATGGCAGAACATTTTTTCCCATAGTGATTATGATCTTATGAAAGAAAATGTGTTTCCTTAGGTGACAGAAAGATTTTTCTTTAGACATGTAATTGGATACAAGTTTTAGAGTGGTTAGCATTTTTAGTAACCCTCCACATGCCTTGATTTAACCGTGAAAAATGTGGTGGCACAAATTCGACAAAAAGAGATGAAAAAAATAGTGTGGGACTGGAACAAAATTAAGATGGGACCGGAACAAAAAAACTATGTTATTTTTGTTAATTAGAGGTCGATCGTTCCGGTGTACACGGTCTAAAATACATATTTCTCCCTGAGAAAGACATCAAATAGCCAACCGATCCCTCACAAGGCCAGCACCGCTCCTTAGTCTCTCCACCGATCCGGACGCCCCCCGCCAAGGGACGAAGCTTCATACAAATAATTGGGCAGGCCAAGTTAAATCGAATTAGTAAACCCTAACATGGAATAAGTTTGACCATCAGGCATGGAATTACATATTAGAAAATCAGCCTTATTCCAATCGAATATGCTTTTAAAATCTTGGATGCAATCTTCATACTTGTATTTGTTGTAGAGAATTTTAGTTCCGAGTTATGAGATGATGCTACGAAGTGAAATTTGAAGAAATAAGTACTAACTCCATTCCTGATGGTCGCTGTGTGCCATACGGGCAAGGTCGCCGGCTCGCTGCTGCTAGCACTTAGCTACTTGCATCTGATGTTCGGGGGCTGGACGCCCTCTTCGGTTCGCCGCTGCTAATCACTGCTGGATTTAGGAGACTCGCGTTTAGCCAGATCGAGGGCTCGAGGCTGCTGATGCAGTGGTTGCTAGGAGCCCGAGACAACGAACTGAATTAAGGGTGCTGAAGGGGATGTATAGATTTTTTCTAAGGGTCACGGGAAACAGTGCGCTACAGTGCTGCTGGTGGGCTGGAGTTACGTGTAGATATGTACAGTTTTGCTCCAAATCTGGGCGGGTCGCCCAGTTTGTCCCTCACATACACTACTGGAAAAACCATCTTCCGTTCGATCGCTGGAAGCCCAGCAGTTCCGGCCCGTCACCTAGCACTAGTCCCGGTCCATGAGGCCCCAACGGCTAGAAATGAACATACTCATTAGTCCCGGGCCGGACCAGAGTATTAGTCCCGGCCCGTAATACGGCCCGGGACTAATAACCTGGAGCGGGGCAACAGCTCTTTTCGTGGACTATTAGTCCCGGGTCGTATCACGGCCCGGGACTAATTGTCCATTACTATATATACAGCTCCCTGGCCAGCTGCCCTAAATCATATGGTGGCCATTTTTCTCAAAGAAAGCAAGAGAGTTCATGCCATTTTTTTTCTCAAGATTGGTTAAGATTTAGTTTGCAACACCTAAATCCAAAGCTTTAAAAGGTTAGAACTTCATTCTTTCATCTCTAATTGCTACTTTAGCTCTATATAATGCTCTAGAAGTATAGAGATATGGATCAAATGCATGCATGCTCTAGAAGTAGCTAGAAGGATTTTGATATATATGTGTAACAAATTTTGATTAGGCACATAGTTACTGAAAATTGAAATGTGTAAATTTAGAGTTTCAGAGCTTAGAATGGAATGAGGTTTTCACTGATGGAACAATAATAAAAAACTCCACATTTATCATGTTGGTTGCTTTCTCCAATTCACAAATTGGTGGATGTAAATTTTTCAAAATTCAAAATTAATGCTCTAGAAGCTCTCAATATAACTTGTAATAATTTTATCATGTTGTGTAATGGTTTTTGATATACTTTTACTATAATGCAGATGGTCCGGGAATGGATGTACGGTACTGACCGACGCTCTGGCGAGTTCATTAATGGCGTGCATGAATTCATCCGTGTTGCTGATGCAAACAAGCACAATGGTTTTGTATTCTGTCCATGTAATGGATGTAGGAATCAGAAGGATTACTCTGACTCAAAAACCCTTCACAGCCACCTGTTGAAGTCCGGCTTCATGCCCAGTTATAATTGTTGGACCAAGCACGGAGAGAGGGGTTATAATGGAAGACAATGAAGAAGAGGAGGATGACAACTATCATGGTTTCCCTAAGTACGGAGATACTTCCATGGGGGATGCTGAAGGGGAGGATGAAGAAGAGACACATGATGAACCCGCTGATGATCTTGGTCGGACCATTGCCGATGCACGAAGAGATTGTGAAACTGAAAAGGATAGGGAGAAGTTCAATCACATGCTAGAGGATCACAAAAAGTTGTTGTACCCAAATTGCGAAAATGGTCTGAAAAAGCTGGGCAGCACACTGGAATTGCTGCGATGGAAGGCCGAGTGTGCTATACCTGACTCCTCATTTGAAAAGTTGCTGAAAATGATGAAGAATATGCTTCCAAAAGATAATGTATTGCCCGCCAAGACATAATGGCAAAAAGGTTGTCCGCCTCTCTAGGTTTAGAGGTTCGGAAGATACATGCATGCCCTAATGACTGCATCCTCTACGCGGTGAGGAGTATGAGAATTTAGATGCATGCCCGTATGCACTTCACTTGGTATAAGATTAGACGAGATGACCTCGGTGACGTTGAGGGCGAGCCCCTCGATGGGGATATGCCTACCGGGTATCCTCGGACGCTTCCGATCGCCCGAGGGTGGCGAGTGGGCCTCAGAACGGCGAGTGGATCAAAGCCCATCAAGGTACCAGCGATCGGAGGTCAAGGCCCAAAGTAGTAGATAGGCCCAAATGGTCCGAGTTAAACGATTGGCAAAGTTGTAACCGAATCGGTTGAGATATGTAAACCCTAGGGAGGTAAGCTTATATAAACCTCCCAAGGGGTGAGAGACGTTCCTCATACACCCAAGCAACTCGCCCTAGTCGCTGAGTTCGCCCATTGTAACACCACCATAATACAATCTAGCAGAGTAGGTCTTTACCCTGGGGCCGAACCTGGTAAAACCTGTCTTTGCCTCATCTCGACCGCAGATGGCTGGCCGCCTTGCCCTTCGTTTCTACTACCGCCGCCGATTGCAGATTCGCCGTGGTCATTCCCACGGCTGCTGGCCCACCGTGGGGCTGGCCGGCCGGTGTTCGCGGCGAGATCCAATCTGCCCATCAACGAGATACCGCCACCGCCGCATGATAGCGATCGGCGAGATGCTCCAGATCTTGCCGAGCAGCTACGCCCCGCGGCTCGACCCGTCACACAGCGTGATCCCGCCACGGCACGATCAGCCTATTCGCCGGCTTCACCGACGCCATCACCGGAGGACTCGGCCGCATCCGCGAAGTCGCCGCCACGCGATCGGCTCTCCGAGAGCCAGATCCGACGATCCACCGCCCGCCTCGAGTACAACTCGCCCACGAACGTGGCGAGAACTCGCGGCTGAAGACGCGACCCTCAACGACGACGCCGACCGGCGACCCGGCCACTGCCGGATCCATCATCGCGCCTCATCCGCGGGCTCCATCGTCGTGTCTCCAACGCGGAGATTTCGAGGACCCTCCATCCGGATCTTCGACTGACTCGGTCGGAAAACTCCGCCGACCTCCACGACGGAACCAGCCGCCACGCCATGACCTACATGGCCACCGCACCGATCCGCCGGAGGACCCTTTCTCCACCCGATCCTCCTAACGCCACGGCGACGGAGGTCGAGGAACTCCGCCAAGTTGGCGGAAGCAAGACGAAGAAAGCAGGCGAGCGCCGAAAATTTCGCCGAGCAGTGACAGCGAGAACTGACGATGAAAGCGACCCGCGCCAAGATAGCCGAGCCGCGCGACCGCGAGAACGCGCCACCAGGAGGAAGCAACCGCCTCCGCCAGATCGACGGCGATGGGTGCCCGCCACCCAACCGCACCTCCTGTGATCAGCCGGATAGTCGCTCCTCACGGGAGCGAGATGCGAATGGCCTTCCACCGTTCTCCACCGATGGACAACCTCGTGGCAGGCCGAGCCGACAAAGATCACGGCGACCGCGACGGCGCCTTACAGATCCAGACGTCGTGGCCCTACCAAGGCCGTGGAACAGCAAAAGCGCCGACTGCAGGGCGAGTGTATTCGCTCCTCGAAGCAGCGGCCTCAAGCGGCCGCCCGGTGGCAAACACCTCAACTGCCCGCCAGCCCCCCCGCAGCTCCAACGACGACCCGAATGCGGCACTCCACCAACGATCCCAGGCGACCAACCTCGCCGCCAATGGAGAGCCAATCGACGCCGCACTCACATCATCAACAACCAAAATCGGCGCAAGACGCCAGCCCGACGACTTGCGGCACACCTAACTACTCGCCGCGATGGCGAGCCTATGGGATCGCCAATGACTAGGGCTCAAGTGCTTCGGACCGATGATCCGAGGCGAAAAGTACCCACCCAACTTCAAGGCGCCAAAGGAGATCGAAAAATACGACTGCACGACCGCCGGGTCCGCTCGACATACCTCATGGCAATGGGGATCGCGGTCACACGACCTACCGCCTGCTACCTCCCACTAATGATGGAGGGACGTGCGGCAATGGATCAACACGCCCCCGTGACAGCATCGACTCCGGGAGGAAATGCGACGCCGCTGTGCACTTCGAGTGCTCCTACACCCGCCACCACCATCGAGGACCGAACGATGCGCCCAGGGACCGCGAGTCGACCCAAGTCGGGTCCAACGGTGGCAAGAGCTCGGTACAACGCGTCGGCATCCACCCGGACACCGCGATCCATTGCTTCAAGACCTCGTGCCGCTACGAGCCTCTAGTCGCCAAACTCAAGCGACACGCCCGCACGCTCGACAACATCCCCGACCTCCTCGAGATCGCCAAACGATACGCCGAGGAAGATCCCAATCAAGACGCCGACGACGAATCCGGACAACGACGACGGGCGGCAACGACGGCGCCGCCGAACCGACGAGCGCTACAGCGGCACTCGCCTCACGTAAGCGCCAAGAACGATGGGCGAGTCGACTTGCCGCTAACGCTGGCACGCATAACGCGACCCCAAGAGCTACCGCCGACGGAGGGCAACGACGCGACGGCGGAACTACAAGAACAAGCCAAGGTTCGATCCGGCCCTCCTTAACCAACCATGTGCGTTACAGCAGGGAAGGAAAGCCCGCCACGCACACCACCGCCGACCGCCACACACTCGTGGGAGATCGAGAAGGCACGCGACGCGGAGGACACCGACAACGACCCGCAAAATGGTGGAAAATTCGCAAAGTAGCCGCTCGCTTCCACCTTCACCGCTTCACCACGAAGCGCGAGAAGAAGGTCATCGCCCATCGCTACGCCAACGCTGGTGGCTAGACAGACGCCCCGCCTCGAACTGGTCGGAGCAGCCCATCACCGAGCCGGCAAGACCACTCGCCACGATCGAGTATCTAGGACGAAGTCGCCCGGTGGTCAGCCCAAGGTCGGCGACATCGCTCCCCAAGACTCGGCGGACGGCAGCTCCATCAACATCCTCTACCTCGACACCTTCAGCGATTGCGGCTCCGCAATGATGATCGAGACAACCCACACCATGTTCCACGATCGCCCCCGGAAGGCGTACCCGATCGGCAAGGTCACGCTACCCGTCACCTTCGCACTCCGCAAACTTCCGCACCGAGCGGATCGCCTTCGAGCTGGTGCCCTTCGACAGCTTACCATTGCGTCTGGGCGCCAGCGTCGCCAAATTCATGGCGGCACCCCACTACGCTGCATAACGCGATGAAGCTCCCGCCGTGGCGGCGTCATCACCATCAACGGCGACCGACATGGCCGCCAATGCGAGGCCAAAGGAGCCGAACTTCGCCGACGCCATCGCGGCGAAGCTAGTCACGCCGACGAGCTCGCCAATACGCGAGCGGGTCAACAATGACGACCCCACAATACTCAAGAAGCCCAACTCAGGGCACAAACACCTCAACCTTTGAGGCCACGACGACACCCGAGCCGAGCTGGTCCCAGCGACCACCAGACGGTGACGATCGGGATGCATGAGCCCAGCATAGGAAGGCGCGCATCGAAGTTCCTTCGTGAGAATAGGGACATCTTCGCATGGAAACCCTCCGACATGCCCGGTGTCCCTAGGGAGCTCACGAGCACAAACTAAACGCCGACCCCAAAGTGCGACCAGTAGCCGCTACGGCCCTTCAATGAAGAGCGCTGTCGAGCAATCGCCGAAGAAGTGCGGCTTTGCTCGCCGCTTCATTCGCCAATCAAATACTCCAAGTGGCTGGCAAACCCAGTCCTGGTCGAAAGAAAACGGACCGGAGAATGTGTATCGACTACACAAACTGAAATACCGCCCAAAGGAGCAGTTCGTCCTCCCGCGGATCGATCAAATCATCGACTCCACCGCGGGCTCGGAGTCGCTGTGTTTCCTCGACGCCTACTCTGGGTATAACCAGATCAAAATGGCTGTCGAGGACGAAGAGAAGACGGCGTTCATCACGCCATTCGGAGCCTTCTGCTACACCGCCATGACCTTCGGCCTCAAGAACGCCGGGGCGACCTACCAGCGGTGCATGCAAGAATGCCTCGCGAGCCAAATTGGCCGCAACATCCACGTCTACATCGACGACGTGGTCGTAAAATCCGCTCGCCAAGGCGACCTACTCGCCGATCTAGCGGAGACCTTCGCCAACCTGCGGAGGTACAAGATAAAGCTCAACCCAGGCAAGTGCACCTTCGGTGTACCCGCCGGGCAATTGCTAGGGTACGCTGCTCCAAACGAGGGATCGAGGCAAACCCAACAAAGATCGACACGATCGCCCGGCCGCAAACCCGAGTGCTCGCGCTGACGCTGGCCGGGCGTAGCGGCTCTCGGTCGCTTCATCCTCGCCACGAAAAGGCGATGCCCTATACCGCCTGATGCGCAAGAATCCCACCTTCCATGGGACAAGGAGGCGGACGACGCCCGCGACCTCAAAAGGTGCTACTCGCGACCACTACTCGCCGCACCGTCGACAAGGAGCCCATGCTGGTTTACGTCGCGTCCGAAGGCCGTCATTGTAATGGTCGTCGAACCACTGAGGAAGGAAAAGAGCGCCAGCTACCGGTATACTACATCAGCGAGTCTTACAGAGTCGCGCCCGATACCCACAGCACCAAAAGCTGGTATACGCGGTTTGAGCTCAGCGACGCGCCAGACTACTTCCGTGAGCACCCCATCACGGTCGTTTCTCACCACTACAAGACATCATCCGAATCGCGAGGCGACGGGCGCCAAGTGGGCCGTCGAGATCGGCGTCCACAACATTAAGTACGAGCCACGGAGGGCGATCAAGTCGCAGGCACTGGCCGATTTCCTCGCCGACTGGGAGGAGGCCCAGCAGCCAGAGAAGCCGCCGTACCTCCATTACTGGAGCCTGCACTTCGACGGGTCCAAGAACGCGGACGGCGCAGGAGCGGGGATAGTGCTGACCTCACCAAAAGGCGACAAGCTCCGCTACATCCTCCGCCTCGAATTCACGCCCTGCACCAACAACATGGCGAACACGAGGCCCTACTCCACGGCATGCGAGCCGCAGCGAGATGAGCGCCAATCGCCTTGGTGCTACGGAGACTCCGACCTCGTTGGGTCAAGTCGCCGCACCGACGCGCCTCCCCTACCATGGCGGCATACCGCCAAGAGGTGGACAAGGTGGGCGGCCACTTCACCGGCTACTCGGTCGAGTGGATCGACAGGAGGAAAAACGAGGAGGCCGACGCCCTCTCTCGCATCGGGTCAGCTCGATCCACACCACCCGCCGGCGTGTTCCTCGACACCATCTTCACGCCGGTCTCTCCTCCAAGGAGATCGACATTGAGTCCCGCCCAACCAGAGGCAACCTTGGTCGACTTCGCCACGAGCTGCACGATCGACCAAGCCCTACATCGCTTACCCGAGACAGGCAACCTGCCCGCAGACGAGACAAGCGCCGAATGATTGTTCGCCGATGCAAGTCCTACACCATCATCGACGGCGAAGCTACAAGCGCAGCGCCACCGGCGTTCCAACGCCGCCCAACCACCGAAGGACGCAAAATCTTACACGACATCCACTCAGCGATCGCGGCCACCACGCTGCCGCGCTCCCCTCGGTCGCCAAAGCCATGCGACACGGCTTCATCGCCCATCGCACACGCCGACGCTGTCGATATCGCCCAGCGATGCGCCGGTGCCGGCACGCCAACCGACGCACGCCCCAAGTTCGGCCAAAACAATCCCCATCACCGCCATTCGCCGTGGGGCATGGACATGGTAGGCCCTTCAAGAAGGCCCCTCTGCTACACCCACCGCTGGTCGCCACGACAAATTCACAAAGTGGGTAGAAGCCAAGCCAGTCCGAAATGCGACGGAAGATCGCCACTAAGTTCTTACGCGAGCTCATATACCGCCACGGCTTCCCCAACAGCATCATCACGGACAACGGCACAAACTTCGCCAAGGAGCAATGGCGAGTTCGCGAGGAGCATCACATCCGCTCGACCTCGCGTCAGACAGCCGAATCCAACGGCCAGCGGAACGAGCCAACCAGCATCCTCCACGGCCAAGCCGCGACTCAAGTACCACTCGAGCGCACCACGGATGCTGGGTCGAAGAGCTTCCTCCGCTATCCGGGAATCCGCACTCGGTCAACAGGTCGACGGATTCACCCCTTCTTCATGGTCTACGCGGAAGCCGCCATGCCAACCGACCTCGAACACGACTCACCGCGGATCGTCCCACTATACGGAGGCAAAACGAAGGCCCGCCAAGATGGGCTCGACCAACTCGACGAAGCGACCTCGCCCGATCGCGACCGCTATCTATCGCAAGGACTCGTCGCTACCACAGCCGACGGTGAAAACCCGCACCTTCCAGAAGGCGACTTGGTGCTACGCCTCATCCAGACAAGAAGGGCATGCACAAGCTCTCCTCCTTGGGAAGGCCCGTCGCTATCGGGCCAGACCGGCAACGACGCCTACTACCTCGCCGACGTCCAAGGGACGGTGAACTCGACGTCAAGCGGCCGTGGAATGTAAATCTCCTCCGGAAGTTCTATACCTAGAACCCCACATATGTACTCTCCAGTCGCTATGAATAAAAGAAACGGTTACTGCAAAATTCGTTTACTCTCCATGCCTTGTGCCACTCGCACTCGTAATTAACAGCGTCATGCTAAAATACAGAAGTCAACCCTTGGCACAGCGACCGGCACGGCTAAGTAGTGCGATGTAAGAGAACTGAGTCATTTCAGGTCTTGCATCGTCCACGAAAAACGCCAATCCGGAGCCCCATCGGAGTCGCCTAGCTCGACTAGTTTTACGAACCAAGACATCTTTCCTCGCTTCCTACAGCGACCCTGGTCCTCTGCATCCTCGGCATAGCGACTCGAACGGCTAAGTACCACGCTCGGGGACTGAATACCAGTTCGTCTCGATCGAACAGAGAAAACGCCAAGTAAGAGAGCGTGCCCAGGACTCGCCACGCGACTGACCCACCGGGCCAGGCAGGAGCGACGCGCTCACACCAACGCGCTCAGTCCTCAACCACCCTCGAGTCGCGCCTTGAACTACCAAGTACCACGCTCGGGGACTCGGCCACCCGGCCCCGTCACAGACGGAAAACGGTAAAGTACAGAGCACTCGAGGGAGTCGCCTTGCGACTGGCTCTCCGAGCTCGGGCGAGTCGACTCAACCAACATACACATGATAAACAACAAAACATCATATACAAGGGGAACCCCACAAAGGGCGGACGCGCTCGGGGACTCACCCAAAATCAATCCAAAACACGCAAAAATAGCAAAATGAACACAACGTTCCATTCAATCGCATATTGCATTGTCTTACATTACAACATATGCCTACTCGGCAGAACTGCTGCTAAACACATTTGGGCAAACTAAACTACTCTGCAGGCTTCGACGAAGAGGCGCCAGCGTCCCGGCGCTTACGGATGAACGCGGTGTACGGGTTCGATGGATACGTCGTCAGCTCGCCCGCCATCGCCGAGCGGAAAGGCTGCTCAACCTTGAAGTCGCGATGCGGCGGCTCGGGGTCGTTTGGCGCGACGACCGTCTCTTGGTAAGGAAGAAGGTCGCCCATCGACCAGACGCGCTCCGAGTACGCGGCGGCACGCCTCGCAGCTTGAGGACCTCGGACAGATCCACCGCCATCGATGAAGGGTATCCACTCATCACATCATCGAGATCGAAGTCCTCGGGAAGTGGGCGAGCCCAAGGCTCAAGGTCGATGCTCATGACGAAACGCCGACGCGTCATGAACTCTACGATCTGGTGCCTTCTCCAAGTACTCCCACACCTCAACGAGGTCACCGAATGACCTCCGTGGGCGACATCTCTTGGAGGTAGGCGCGTATGCAGTCGCCGACAGCGTCGCCGAGTCGACGAGCATGTTCACGCACTCCTCGGCCAAGAGAGTTCGCTTCTTCTTGGCAGCCAATAACACGACTGCGAGAAGGAGACAAGTATGAGTACAATGGAAACCACAAACAATACATAAGGCAAGGAAGACGACTCACCAAGCAATGGGCGGCGAGCCCCGTGATGAAACTTTGAAGCGATGTATGGTCGTTCTGAAGCCCAACAATGATGGCTTCAGACGCCTTTCGATCGTCCTCCGCGGCCGCAATGGCAGCCTTCGCTCGCCCGTTCGCCGAGCTTGCTTCTTCTTTCGCCTCCCTCGAAGGCCGAGGTCGGCGATCTTCTGCTCGCGGTGCCCAATGCAGACCGCTTCCAGTTCTCCAGCAGGGACAAGCTCTTGGCGAGCCACCTCCGCCTGCGCAGCCACAACCTGAAGCTCCTTGTTTGCTTCCTGGAGAGCAGCCAGTTCCTTCTCAGCACGCTGCTTCGCAGCCAATCGCTCTGCCGACTCCAGCTGCAGACCCTGTACATCTTCAAAGTCAGCACACATGAAAATTCCTAAGTGCCCACCCGCTAAAATTTAGTGGGTGCGCACTCGGGGACTGGCAGTTCAACAAATATTCAGTGCCCACCCGCTATAATTTAGCGAGTGCGCACTCGGGGACTGGACTCGAACGCGCAAAACAAGAAACTAAAAAGAATCAGGCCGCTGCAAAACACCGACCTGATCCTCGGGGATTGGAGGTACCTGGATGGCCGCGCCAAGCATGCCGTTGATTGCGCAAGGCCCACAGACGCAAGCAGCCGGTGTGTGCCCGCGACGTTGGTCAATCTCAGCCCGGCGGTCTCGAGCGGGTTCGAGTCGCAGGCTCGCCGTGGCCGCCTTGGTCATGAAGCGGGAAGGTAGCGATTGACGCGCCGCCTAAGGGAGCTCGCCTCCTCCGGCCTAGGCAACGAATGCCCCTTCGGACGCGTCGCTTCCACAGGGCCCAGCCACAGCGTCGCCGTGTCAGAGACGGCGGCGATGTCGCCCTTGGCCTTCTTGCTGCCTTCCGTGGCGGCGGCGACTTCATCCACCTTCCTCTTACGAGAAGGGTCCTCCTCGCTAGCGGCGGAGGGCACCTTGGCCACCGTCGGGTGGCCCATCTTCTTCACTCCGGTCCTGTGTATCAAGACAACTCAGTCAAAACAATCCAAATACTAAGAGAGGAAGGTGAAGGCCGAGTGCACTCACTTGGCGACTGGAATGAAACGCAGCCCAGTACGGAGGCCGGCCGGCTTCTCCAGCTCAGGGCCCAATCGGCGACTAAGCCCCAGTTCCAGGACGCCAGGGGCCCAAGATACGGAGGGCTTCTTTGACGTTGAGGTAGCGGTTGGCGCCTCCGGGACGCCTTCGACGGAGGCCCCCTCGTGAAGTGGAGCTGCCGCGGCCGGAGCCTCCTTGCGAGGCGAGACCGCCACGCTCGGGACCTCCTTGCGAGGCGAAGTCGCCACGGCCGGAGCCTCCCCTAGCCCGGAGACCGGCGCGAAGGGCGGAGGTAGTGAAGCCAGCGGTGCCTCCATGGATGGCGCATCCAGCGCGGTTGCTGCCGGAGCCGCCCCGTCACCGGCCGAGCTGTGGGCATCGGAGCTTTCGCGAGCGCGGTGAGACCATCCTCGGCGGCTTCGCCCTCCTCGTGGGGCCTCGCCTTTCTCCTTCTTCTTCTTTGCGGGAGTAGACCGGAGCGAGGTGGTCTCCGGAGTTCCTCGTCATCGTCATGACGCCGAGGCTCTTGCGCCTCGAGTTCGCTACGACGCGTTGCTGGGTCTTCGGACCCGATGGGCGATCTCTTCGATTCGTCCTCGTCGTCCTCATTGCCCTTGGCGGAGGCGACTGGCAGTGTCCCGGGCGGATGGCCCGAGCTCGTCATCGGGGTGGGAGCCACCTTCCACCACTTGAAATAGCTGCGTTAAACATGGAACAAAGTTAGAATTACCGCGATCGCATATGCTGCGATCGCGAACGAGATCAAATTATTACCGTTGAGCCGGACGCTTAGCGGTGTATGGAGGAGCCCGCCGCGCATCCGTATGCCGCTGGTGATCCTCTTCGCCAGGAGGTAGTCCTCCGCTTCCACTGGCGAGGCAGGCCTTCGCGAGTCTTCTCGCCGTAATCTTGGTACATGTAATGCTCGCGTTGGCGAGTGGAACGAGACGCCGCCCAAGCCAGTTAGCCAGGTTCACCGTCTGGAGCCCTTCTTCTTCGGACCGCGAATGGTCTGGAGCATCTCGTCGACGACCATCCGCTGGTCGTCGGAAGCTTGGCGACCGGAGATTGCGCTCGAGCGGTCGGCCAAGCGTGGGATCGCCTGCCTTCCGGGTCGCTTCGGTCACATAAAACCACGACTTTTTCCAGTCGCTCGCTGCTTTGGCCGGCAGCATCAGGTCGAAGAAGGAGGCTTTGGATTTGAGTTGAAAGGTTAAGCCGCCCGCGGCTAGCATTGGGCCGCCTGCCTCCTCACGGCTGATCCGTCCCATGGAACAGATCTTGCCACAAGGGAAAGTAGGGCGGCAGCCCAATAACACTCGCAACGCCACAAAGATGGCGAGCTGCTCGATGCTATGGGGACCCAGATCCGAGGCTGGATCTCGTAGTAGGCGCAGGCGCCAAGAACAGAGAAGTGGAAACCCTAAGCCCCGCCGAGGTGACTAGTGAAGCAGATGAACTCTCTGCGCTGCTGGTTCGGGTCGTTCTTCCGGCCGCGGATTCGCCAGAGCCGGCTCAAGGATTCCGCCTCCTCAAAGGAGGCCGGCCATACCGGTGCATTTGGATCTGCCCCAAGGTTCAGTGGAGAGGGCCATGGCTGAGGATTTGCTTGGGGGTCGGAGGATTGCGGGTCGATCAGATCGCGGGATCAGCGGACGAAAGATGTGCGTACTCGGAAGAAATGGTGGGCGGTTGGTTTTCCGATAGCCTACCATTCCTCTTATATAGCGGAAGCTGCCCGCCAAATTAGGGGACCGTTACCGCGCGATGATTACGCCGAAAGTTACCGTTAAGTTACCTTAACGGCTAGTTTGACCACACCCGACGGTCCGCCTCCTGCCACCCGGCTCGCTAAGTTACTCGCCGAGGCCGCGACCCGTTGGTTCGATTCGCCCAGGACGCAACTCGGTTCGCCGGATTTTTTCCTTCGTGCAGGAGCCCGCCGACGATTCGACTGGATGCCAACTTGAAGCCGTATACTCCGACTGCCAGCAGCCACCCGCGCCTAATCAACGACGGCCTCGGGGACTACTGATGGGGATATGCCTACCGGGTATCTCGCCGACGCTTCCGACCGCCCGAGGGGCAGTGGGCCTGCAGAACGGCGAGTGGATCAAAGCCCATCAAGGTACCAGGCGACTGGAGGTCGAAGGCCCAGGCGAGTAGATAGGCCCAGTCGGTCTGAGTTAAACGATTGGCAAAGTTGTAACCGAATCGGTTGAGATATGTAAACCCTAGGGGAGGTAAGCTTATATAAACCTCCCCAAGGGGTGAGTAGAGAGACGTTCCCTCATACACCCAAGCAACTCGCCGCCTAGTCGCTGAGTTCGCCCATTGTAACACCACCATAATACAATCTAGCAGGAGTAGGTCTTTACCCTCCGGGGGGCCGAACCTGGGTAAAACCCTGTGTCTTTGCCCTCATCTCGCACCGCAGATGGCTGGCCGCCCTTGCCCTTCGTTCTACTACTCGCTGCCGATTGCAGCATCTGCCGTGGTCATTCCCACGACACCCCCCCCGGAAGAGGGTTCCTGCGAAGGTGATGTGGTATGCTCCTATAATACCACGGTTGAAACGCTTATTCAGAAACAAAGAGCACGCCAAGTTGTTGCGATGGCATAAAGAGGAACGTAAGTCAGACGGGATGTTGAGACACCCCGCTGATGGGTCGCAATGGAGAAAAATCGATAGAAAGTACCCGGACTTTGCAGATGACGCAAGGAGTCTAAGGTTTGGTCTAAGTACAGATGGCATGAATCCCTTTGGGGAGCAGAGCTCCACCACAAAGACTGCCCGTGACTCTATGCATCTATAACCTTCCTCCTTGGTTGTGCATGAAGCGGAAGTTCATTATGATGCCGTGTTGATCCAAGGACCAAGCAACCCGACAACGACATTGATGTGTACCTAAGGCCATTAGTGGAAGAACTTTTACTTGTGGCACGAACCCGGGATACGCTGTGGGATGAGCACAAGCAGGAAGAATTTAACCTCCGAGCATTGCTTTCGTAATAATCAATGATTGGCTCGCTCTTAGTAACCTTTCGAGACCAAACAAGGGATACAATGCATGCACACACGCTTAGATGAGACGCAAGTATATATTTGGAACATTGTAAGAAGAATGTATACAATGAGCATCGCGATTTCTTTTGGCCAAGCATCCCTTAAGAAAGAAAGGCAAGCATTTCAACGGTCTGGCATGTCACCAGACGAAGCCTAAGGAGCGTACTGGTGCTGATATATTTGATATGGTCAAAGATTTGGATCAACTGGTAACCTTTGGAAAGGGTCCTGGAGCAAAATCTGTTCCGAAAGACGCTGAAGGACACACACCCATGTGGAAGAAGAAATCTATATTTTGGGAGCTACCATATTGGAAATTCTTAGAGGTCCGCTCTGCAATCGATGTGATGCATGTGACGAAGAATCTTTGCGTGAACGCATAGGCTTCTTGGGTGTATGGAGACAAAAGATACACGGAAGCACGAAAGGACCATCAACGTATGGAAGACCGGATGGCACGCATCCGTAATGGTTTCAAGGTCATGCCAGCTACGCTCTTACCAAACAAGAGAAGGAAATATTTTTTGAATGCCTAAGCAGTATTAAGGTCCCGTCTGGCTTCTCGTCGAATATAAAGGGGATAATAAATATGGCAGAAAAAAGTTCCAAAACCTAAAGTCTCATGACTGCCACGTGATTATGAAGCAAATGCTTCCGATTGCATTGAGGGGGCTTCTACCAGATAATGTTCGAGTACCCATTGTGAAGCTATGTGCATTTCTCAATGCAATCTCTCAGAAGATAATCAATCCTGAAGATCTACCACGGTTACAGAATGATGTGGTCCAATGTCTTGTCAGTTTTGAGTTGGTGTTCCCACCATCCTTCTTCAATATTATGACGCACCTGCTGGTTCACCTAGTCGAAGAGATTTCCATTCTCGGTCCTGTATTTCTACACAATATGTTTCCCTTTGAGAGGTTCATGGGAATCTTAAAGAAAATATGTTCGTAACCGTGCTAGGCTAGAAGGAAGTATCTCCAAGGGCTATGGAACAGAGGAGGTCATTGAATTTTGTGTTGACTTCGTTCCTAACCTTAAGCCGATTGGTATTCCTCAATCGCGGTATGAGGGGAGACTGAGTGGAAAGGGTACTCTAGGAAGGAAATCAATAATATGTAGAGACGGACATTCTTACACCGAAGCACATTACACCGTTCTACAGAATTCTATCTTGGCAGCCCCATATATCGAGTAACACAAGAAAATCTTACGCTCCAACAACCCTGGAAAGCATGACTCTTGGATTAGAGATGAACACATGAAGAGTTTCGGGGGTTGGTTGCAACATCTCATCAAAAACAACACTCTTGGAGATCAGCTGTACTTGTTGTCTAGGTCACCATCTTCGACTATATCGACTTTCCAAGGGTACGAGATAAATGGGTATACATTTTACACGATAGCCCAAGATAAAAAGAGCACCAACCAAAACAGTGGTGTCCGCTTTGATGCAACAGACAACAATGGGTCAAAGACCACATATTATGGTTACATAGAGAAGATATGGGAACTTGACTATGGACCTACTTTTAAGGTCCCCTTGTTTCGGTGCAAATGGGTCAAGCTGACGTGAGGAGGGGTTGAGGTAGACAAGAAATACGGAATGACATCGTTGGATCTCAACAATAATGGGTACTTAGACGAACCATTCGTCCTAGCCAATGATGTGGCCCAGGTTTTCTATGTGAAGGACATGTCTACCAAACCTAGAAAACGAAAAAATAAGAAAAAGAATACATCAGACGATGAGCCAAAGCGCCACATAGTTCTTTCAGGAAAAAGAAACATCATGGGAGTGGAGGACAAGATGCATATGTCAGAAGATTGTGATAAGTTCCATGAAATTCCGCCCTTCGCGGTGAAGGATGACCCAACCATCATGTTAATGAATGAAGATGCTCCATGGATACGACGGGATCGGAAAGGAACACAAGCGAAGAAATGATATGTAATAATTGTAACATTTTATGAGTTAAGATGTTCCATGCATGTGTCCATTTTTATAGTGTTGTCTGCAAACAATCTTGAGTGTGTTAGTCCCGTTTTGTGGCTAGACCGGGACTAAAGGAGGGCCTTTAGTACCGATTCATACTTACCATTAAGATCTGATCTCCAAACGCGTGATGTCACATATTAGGGAGTGCCTCTATGACCAGTTTCTCGGAGATGCCGGAGGACTGGGCTCCGGCATCTCCCTCAAATGGCCGTAGTGGTGTCCTCGCCTCAAAACCATCTTGCAGCTTGTAACTTCTCTAACTAGATCAATACGCCTGAGCTAACTAATTTCACATATTAGGAGTGTTCTATGACGTTTCTCGGAGATGCCGGAGGAGGGCTCGTCGGCATCTCCCTGAAACTGGCCGTAGTGGTGTCCCTGCTCTCTAAAACCATCTTGGATATGCCTCAAACTGGCTGGAGGACTGGACTCACAAGGATGCCTATTTATAGTACAAGCAGCTCGGCATAATGTCGACACTCATGACATAATGTCGACACTCACCCCTATTATTAGTGCTGACTCATCTTTAGTCCCGGTTGGTGTCTCCAACCGGGACTAAAGGTTCATCTTTAGTCCCGGTTGGTGACACCATCCGGGACAAGGTACAAGCCGCACGACATAATGTCGACACTCACCCCTATTATTAATGTTGCCTGGCCCAGTCTGCCGCAATCCCTTCAGTAGCGGTTGGTTTCTCCAATCGGGACTAAAGATGAACCCTCTCTTTATATAGGAATTTCCCTCTATTCATTAGGTAACACTCAAGACATTTATTAATATTAAAAACCGAGACAAACTGGTACTATCTAACACTCAGGACTAAAGCCACCCCCTTTAGTCATAATCATGCCTAGTCCTATAGTACGCAGCTTGAGGGTCTTCATCGTCATCGTCATCATCATCGTCATCGTCACCTGCCACTCCGGGGATCCTCAGCCCATCCATGGCATATACCAGGGGCCATTCCAGCCTCGGATTCACGGTAGGCGGGAGAGGGGCCTCCTGGAAGACGATGCCGCTACCGCCGAGACGGTGTGGGGCCTGTGGCGGGTGGACTCGTGGGCACCGTAGGCGAGGATGGTCTCCCCCGGCGATGTAGCGCATCACTATGATGATAGTACGGTTCGCCCACCACGCATTTACGGCCGGCCGTTGTGGTTCACCGTGGCGTGCCATCACCCTCGCACTGGCGAGCTCCCTTTCCCTCCTATTAGCGAAGAAGGCATTCTGTGTGTGGTTGCCGGGATCCCACTGGGATCCATCCGCTGCTCGGCGTGAGCTCGTGGTAGAAGTGGTTTGTGATGGTCACGCTGGCGTGCGGAACCTTGAGGGAGGAGGGACAGAACCCTCCGGCCGACATCCAATAGCCAAGGCCGGTAGCCCGGAGGACAAGGGTAGTTGGAGGCGCACAGCGCCTCGGTCTCCTCGAGGGTCAGAATGGCCCAGTAGGCGTTGTCCATTGTTCTAAGAGAGGAAGGTGTGGATGTGTGGATAGCCATGGCACGATCACCCTAAATATAGAGGGAAAGGGCGGGAAAACTTGGCGTGAAGCTTTGGGAAATGGCGGGAAATATCTTTAGTCCCGGTTAGTGACTACATCCCGGACTAAAAGCTCTCGTAGAAAGAAAAGGGCGGGAAAACTTGGCGGGAAGAGGTGGGAAATGGCGGAAAATATCTTTAGTCCCGGTTTGTGACTACATCCGGGACTAAATGGATATTATATTAAGATTCATTATATTTTTCTGATAATAATAGACATATTATTTGTTTTATTTGGATTATTATAATAAATGATATGATTTTCCAAAGTTTTTTATATTAGTTTTGAATTAAAAAAGAAAATTTAGAAATGAAATAATTTATAAATGATGCAAACAGATAAATGGATATTATATTAAGATTCTTTATATTTTTTTGATAATAATAGACATATTATTTGGATTATTACAATAAAAGATATGATTTTTCAAAGTTTTTATATTAGTTTTGAATTAAAAAAGAAAATTTACAAATGAAATAATTTATAAATGATGCAAACAGATAAATGGATATTATATTAAGATTCATTATAATTTTCTGATAATAATAGACATATTATTTGTTTTATATGGATTATTATAATAAAAGATATGATTTTCCAAAGTTTTTTATATTAGTTTTGAATTAAAAAAGAAAATTTAGAAATTATATAATTTATAAATGATGAAAATAGATAAATGGATAATATATTAAGATTCTTTATATTTTTCTGATAATAATAGACATATTATTTGTTTTATTTGGATTATTACAATAAAATATATGATTTTTCAAAGTTTTTATATTTGATTTGAATTAAAAAAAGAAAATTTACAAATGAAATAATTTATAAATTATGCAAACAGATAAATGGATATTATATTAAAATTCTTTATATTTTTCTGATAATAATAGACATATTATTTGTTTTATTTGGATTTGGATTATTACAATAAAAGATATGATTTTTCAAAGTTTTTATATTAGTTTTGAATTAAAAAAGGAAATTTAAAAAAACAAACATTCGCGGGTCGTGGCTGGGGGACTAAAGGGTCAAGGCGCCGGCGAAACGGGAAAAGGGTCTTTAGTCGCTGGTCATATTTAACCCATGACTAAAGACCTTAGTCGCGCGTGTCGCCTCACATGCCGCACCGCCACGCCATTGCTGTTCCTCCTACGCCCACCTCGCCGGAGGTGGTTATTTAGTCTAGTATTAATTAGTTAGTAGTTAGTGTAGTTAGTATAGTTAGTGTAGTATTAATTATATTTTTTTAATTAGTAGTATATTTAGGTTTTTTAATTAGTAGTATATTTAGGTTTTTATATTTAGTGTAGTATATATATTTTTTTAATTAGTAGTATATTTTTTTAATTGTTAGCTAGGTTTATTTTTTTAATTATTGTTTTTATTATAATTAGCTAGGGTTATTGTTTTAATTATAAATAGCTAGGGTTATTTTTTTAATTATTGTTTTAATTATAATTAGCTAGGATTAGGATTATATTGTCAGCTAGGGTTATTTTAATTATAATTAGCTAGGGTTTTTTTGTTTTATTTTAATTACAAATGCACCCCTCTCATATGTTCTGGAGTTTTCCCGAGTTAGGGTTTTCACCCCTCGGAACCCCGATTAATTTGCCGAGCATGTTTTAGGGTTTCAATTCAATGCAATTCAACTTGTCATATCATCATACTTGCTTGAGCATTGCATCGATGCCATGTGTTGATTGTTTCCCCTTTATTTTTTTCTGGTGTTTGGTGCTTCTCGGTACAATACGATATCGAGATCGAGATCGAAGCCCTTTAGGATTAGGGTTATTTTTTGTTTAAGTTATTATAATTATGATTATATTGTTTTAGTTATTAGGATTATTGTTTTTTCTAACCTGTTTAACTCTCTTTTTGTTATAGATAATTAAGTCATGGATCCATCCGAATATCCTGGTCGCATCGGTGAAGGTTTTCTTCAGGGCATGATAAGAGGTGAAGACATTACTACCGGCGCCGAAGATATTTTGCTCGAGGAAGATATTTCCTCATATCTGAATCCATCCGGTGATGGACTAGAGGAAAACCTAATGTACCAAGGGGAATACCAGATGGACGAAGGGCAAACAAATAACAACAATAATGATGGCCCCTCGACAGGATCCGGCGAGGTACATATATATATATAAAGTCTCATGTTACCTCTATTCATTAACTGATCTAGATATATATTAATCACTCTCTCTTCTTCTTTTAGCCCACCGGATCGAAGCAATCGACAGCTCAGAAACGAGGGCCGAACAAAAAGTTGGATGGTAATCAGAGGTTCACCATCGAAGAAATAGATGATGATGGTGAACCGATTGCTCCAGAGAAGCCCGGAAGGATGTTTATAAATCAATGCGGGGTGCTTGTTAGGGACAACCTGCCGATCACCATCCAAGAATGGAATAAGTCAAAGAAACCCGGTGAAGAATCCAACAGCTATGTCACCGATGATGCCAAAGATGACCTTTGGCAGAAGCTCATAGCGCATTTCATACTACCTCCAGAGTATGAGGAATTTGAGGTAGATGGTATTACCCCAAGGTCAGGTGGGCTTGAAAAATAGAGCAAAATTCAAGGAGTGGGCACTAAGCAAGATGGCTGAACTGTACCGGAACCACAAGAAAAATTTATACGCGAAATATGTCGCGAAAAAGAAAACTCCAGACTTCAAAGGAGTAAACGAGAAGTTGAGAGAACAATGGCCCGATTTTGTACAGTACAAGCAATCTGATAAAGCAAAGGCAAAGTCGGCAAAGAACGCGTTAAATGCTGCCAACAAGAAATACCATCATAAAATGGGGACATGTGGCTACAAGAGTGCCATCCCTAAGTGGGAAACCATGGAGAAGGAAATGAGGGCTAGAGGCGTCACTCCTGGTACAGATGGATGGCCCGAGAGGTCAAAGCACTGGTGGTACGGGCATGGGGGATCCTTGGACCCAGAAATAGGGAAGACATTATTTCATGATAAAATTCTAAAACCCTCCCAAGACCTTATCCAAGCAATGAACGATGCTCAATTGGGATTGTTCTGTCCCGAGAGAGAGAACTACGAGCTGACACGCTACTGGGAATCTCGAAAGGAGGACGAACACGAGGCAAAGGCGCGGTGTCTCGTGGAAGAAAGGGTTTCCTGCATGCGATGCGATTCTGAAGACGCCGAGAAAGAAGGACCGGGAGGCAGACCGGATCTCCAGGGTAGAGCAGCACCTAGCTGATCTGAAGAACCTCATGCATGAAATTAGCCAAAGGCCGCCGTCGTCAACTCACCCGCGGTCTGATGATCCTGCATTGGATCTTAGCCAACGGAGAAGCAGCGTGGCTTCCACGTAGGTCTGTGTTGATGATCAAGCACTGTTGGATGATGCACCGGCTCCTCACTACCCCGTGGATGATGTCAGAGAGATGGCACAATGTGAGCTACATTAGCCAATGAACAACCTGTCCTTCAAGGTGGCGATCGACACTGCTTTACCTTGTCTACCTGGAGCACTTCACCATTCACTTCCGATTCCACCAGGCTATGCTCGTGTCACGGTGGATGACATAGTGGAGGATTTTGCGGACCTAGAGATTGAAATCGTTACGCCTGAAGGCCTTACGAAACTAGGAGATGTCAAGCGCAACATCATTCTATGGAATAAGAAGTACATCAAGTTTCCAGGCTCGGCGCCAAGGCCACCGACTCCAAGGAATCCAAATCCACCCCGCATCGAATATCGTCAACCTCCAAGTCCACCCCAACCCGATTATCGCCAACCTCCAAGTCCACCCCAACCCGATTATCGCCAACCTCCAAGTCCACCCGCTACCGACGATCGCCACAGAGGAGTACATCAACTCGATCTCCGCCTCGCCTCGTGCAATACTACTACCTCGTCAAGAAACGGAAGTTCGACGGTCCCCGCCCACATCGAAGAAAGGTCAAACGCCAAGATAGTCGATATCCCGCCGCTCTTCCAAAGAGACCTTATGACAAGTCCGACGAGGAAACTAACGCGGATGTGGCTGCCCAAGTTAAGGCGCATTTGCACCCAAAAGCCCGAGCCAAAGCCGATATAACGAAAAACAAAAAGTGGGCTAAGTCCTTTCTTGAGCAACCATCCCGGATATCGATGAATCGGAATCGACTATGACCGAGATTATTAAGCAAGCACAGAAGAAAAAAATCACAAGTGCAAAAAGCGGGAAGCAAGTTGCCCAGCTCGGAGCACAGAAGAATCAATCGGTCGCCCTGCTCAAAGTCATTTCAGACCCCGACAAGGCCTTCAGAGCTGAAATGGATATGGACATGCAAATAATGGACCCTAGAGCCCGTAATAATGCTGCACTTATGGGAATCACTGTATCGGAGGCCAAAGCACTTGCTAACGAAGCAAATATGTCTCTTGGTCAATATTTAGGCTATGAAGATACGCCTGGGTCGAGATAGTACGGAAGATGTCCAAGGGCAGCCTCTAGTCGAATGAGGAGCTCGCGCGTCTATCCACACATATGCGAAATCTGCATGAATGGTACATGTCGCAAGAAGAAAAAAAGCATCATAAAGATTGGTTTCCGGTGGACGTTAGAAAGGAGCATCACTTCAAACCATACTTGATACATGTTTAAATGACCGAACTGTTTCATTTATACAACCAGCGCGCCCTCGACAAATCTATCATTGGTTGCTACTGTCTGTAAGTTATTTATTTCTATAATTAAGTTTGTAGCTTTAGCTCGTTCATTGCATTTAATATATTATCCTAACTATATATCCTTTTGTATGATGATATTATATTCCGCAGAATGAAGATGCTTGAATGCAAAAGAGCTAGAAGATACGACGTTGGGTTCATTGACCCATATATCATTAATGAATATACGTTAAAGAATCACCCCAAAGACGTGGAGGAAGACCTGTCCAGGTTCTTAACCGAGCATAATTTTGTAAAGCAAATACTATTTCCTTACAACTTCAAGTGAGTGTTTATATCTTGTACACATTTTATTTTTGCTTACTGGATGAGCTATGCATGTATGCTTATGTAAATGTCCGCAGATTCCACTGGATCTTGCTAAACATTCAAGTTGACAAGTCCCTAGTCGAAGTCCACGACTCATTAAGTTGGGACCAAGAGAAGTGGAGCGACATGAAAGCAATGCTCCATAAGTAATTTCAATCATTATCGCATTATATCGTCCTCTTTCATTCATTTCCTGATATCAAGTAACTAATAACTCCTTTGTTCATTTTCTTTGCCGAAAGGTGTTGGACACGGTTCGAGTAAAATACCAGGTCCATTCAAAGAGGAGCTAACTTATAAAATGGCGAAGAGTTTACGCAGCCACCGGAAACTCATTTATGTGGATACTACGTGCAGTACATCCGCAAGTTGACCAGTGAGCATAAAGTTGACTCACATTATATTTATGATTTGCGGGAGACACTAGAGCCAGACCAGCGCATAAGAGCAATTCAAGAGGAGCTGGCGGGATTTATGATGAAGAAAGTCCTTGATGTACATGGAGAGCATTATGCGGATGACGTGGAACTCGATTTGCTTTAGTCATCTCCATGTAGATCATATGATATATATATTCATCAATGACCATGTAATTTTCAAAACATTTCTTCCTTTTGATATGATTGATTATATGTATGCTTGCAAGGGATCGATCTTATATAAATGTATCGACGTGTAGTGTGTATGTAGTAGCGTATAATATGTCTACTGAAATATATGTTTGTTATAGTGAAACACAAAACTAAAAAGGAACAAAATGGCAAAAAAAAGGAAATACACAATCTCTGCCGCGGCAGAGAAATGTGGTGTTTCTCTGTCATGGCAGAAACCTTTAGTCCCGTGGTGTTACAGCGGGACTAGAGGGTTCCGCCCGCTGAAACAACCACGTGGTTGTTATCGCGGGCTTATGTAGTCGGGACTAGAGGGGGCCTCTTGTCCTGCTGCATCCGGCCCAAAACCGACTAGAGCCCATGCGCCCGGACTAGAGCCCCTTTTTCCACCAGTGATAGCTCCGCCAGTAGCCATGGCCCCAACGCCGCTCGATCACCTCCCGCCAACAACCATAGCCGTCGTCTTCCTCGATCCTCCATTGTGAGAATATCTCGCCAACGACTGCAATCACCGTCGCCGCCGTCCCACTCCCCGCTCCGCTCGACCGCCGTGTCGCCGCCTCGATCTGCTTCGAAGGTGAGGGGTGCACGGTGACGGATGCCCTCGTATGATTGTCAAATTAGAAACACATACACATCACCTATATTCTATAAAATCTGAATTAGAGGCCAGTAGATTCTATGTCTAAGTTTGATAAAAGTAATCAACAGTTTTAATCAACGGTTAGAAAAAAATCACAGGCAACGGAATCGGATGGTACTCGGCGGAACGGAAAGTTTTGCCCAAATCACCGTAAAACTTGGTTATTGTTTATAAGTATCATTCGTAATTATAAATAGTGTTAATGAGTTGTTCTCTTTTCTAACATGCATGTTAAAGATAATATTACATTGCAGTATAGATTCGACAGACTGAAAAACCCAACAGCAGATCCGAAGCCAGAAGAAAATGCGCCCAAAAATAATGGAGTGGGAAGTTCAAACAAAAAAGAGCTAAAATGGTACAGGAAGAAAGGATGGAGGCAATGATGGAGCCAATGGTATAGCAAATGATGAAGAGTCATGAGACAGTGATGGTACGGAAAACGATGAAGAGGATGGAGGCAATGATGGAGCGAAAAATGAAGAGGATGATGGACATATATGCAGAGGTGACATGCCATTCCTTTAATCTCCTTATTAATTTCCATTGCTATTTAATTCCTAAACTATAGACTGTTTTTTAAAAACTTGTCGCTAAGTTAAACAAGGAGGGCGTAATATACAAAAGCACTGCAGCTTCTGTTTCCAACTCAACTGGAGGGAGGAAGACAAAGGGTCATATGAGAATGGAGCTGCATTAAAGAATGTTGGTATAAGAAAGACACCGTATCCGCTGAAGTTGAAGTTGATCAAATAATTAATGAAATCGTAAAATTCATAAATAAAAATAGGAAAAATGGTGATGTGACAACAGAAGTTGAAAGAGGCAAGAATCCGTGGAAAGCTCCACTAGGCAGCACATCTTATAATCCTGAACAAATCGATGATCTAAAAGTGTCTAAATCAGTGTCGTCAGAGCTACCGACGGAAATTTACCAATCAAGCAAGATCAACTGTAACAATCAAGATGGAGCAACTGCTTCTTATGATTCTAGGAGCGCCGATAGTCAAGTTGTTGCATGCGATAAGTCGAAACGGAAGCGAAAAATACAAGAAACACTAAAAAGTTATGTAGGATTTGAATCCCGAAAACGTCGTGGAACTAAGAGAGGTACTACCTTTTTTTCTTGTTGTAATATATGTTGTGCACCGACATTCTATTTATTTGCTGCATAGATTTTTTTGATAACAAGAATGAGGATCAATCTGGGTTGACTGATAAGCAGATAGCAGCAGCCGTTAGTTTTGTTGAAAACGCTTCAAAGAGCAAGTCACATGGTGAAAAAGTTTTTTATCAACATCAAAATAGAAGTATCGGCACTTCAATCCAGTTTAAAGTAGTTCTAGACCATCAGTGGCTTACCGATCCTAAGTTTTCATTAAAATGTGTATGTCACAAACATCTATTATCAGTTTTTAAGATTTAATTGGTTAGTTTGTTCCAGGTAATTGATGCTTGCATTGGAAATTTACACTCTATGTTGGGCATGACGAGTACATATTCACAACAGTTAGGACAACATTCCTCTTAAATCAAGTCAAAAAGGGCGAAAATAAAGAAGTCAAAGCATAACATGAACTATGTGATAGAACAAAAGTGGATCAATTGGTCTAGTTATGAACGAATATTTTTCCCGTGATAAGATAACCACTTTTTTATTTGCAAGTTCTCATACGCGTAATAATTTTGAGAAATTATTCTTGCTTTTGTCATTTTAATGCAGGCCTATTTCCCGCTTAATATAGACAATTCCCATTGGACGATAGTTGTCATGCACGCATCGAAGAAATAATTCCAAGTTCTCGACTTGACATACCTTAGTCGAGAACTTGAAAAAAAAATCGGTGCGTGCATGACAACTAGGAAATAGGCATGCATTAAAAATGACAAAAGCAAGAATGATTTCTCAAAATTATTATGCATGTTGCTAACTTACAAATAAAAAAGTGGTTACCTTATCAATATCCGTCCATAACTCGACCAATTGCTCCACTTTTGTTCATCACATAGTTCATGCTGTGTTTTGACTTTTCACTTTTGCCCTTTTTTACCTAATTTAAGAGAAATTTTGTTCTAATTGCTGTGAATATTTTCCGGTCATGCCCAACACAGAGTGAAAAATCTCCAATGCAAGCATCAATTACTTGGAACAAGCTAACCAATTAAATCATGCAAACTGATAATACATGTTTGTACATATGTACGTTTTAATGAAAATAATGAAAATTTACTGGATCGTAATCCACTGATGATCTAGAACTACTTTAAGATGGATTGAAGTGGCAATACTTACATTTTGATGTTAATAAATAACTTTGTCACCATGTGACTTCTTCTTTGAAGCGTTTTCAACAAACTAACGACTGCTGCTATCTTCTTATCGGTCAACGCAGATGGGTCCTCATTCTTGTTATCAAACAAACCTAAGCAGCAAATAAATAGCATTTCAGTGCACAACATATATTACAACATGAAAAATAAATGGATGGCAGTACCTCTCTTAGTGCCACGATGTTTTCGGGATTCAAATCCTACATAACTTTTTAGTTTTTCTTGTATTTTTCGCTTCTGCTTCGACTTATTGCATGCAACAACTTGACTATCGACGCTCCTAGAATCATCCGAAGTAGTTGCTCCATCCTCAGCGTTACCATTGATCTCGCTTTGATTGGTAAATTTCCGTCTGTAGCCCCGACGACACTGATTTAGACACTGTTAGATCTTCGATTTGTTCAGGATTATAAGTTGTGCTGCGGAGTAGAGCTTTCCACGGATTTTTGCCTCTTTCAACTTCTATCGTCATATCACCATTTTCCCCATTTTTATTTATGGACTTTACGGTTTCATTAATTATCTTATCAACTTCAACTTTAACAGGTACGGTGTCTTTCGTATATCAGAATTCATTAATACAGCTCCATTCTCACATGGCCATTTGTCTTCCTCCTCTCTAGTTGAGTTGGAAACAGAAGTTATAGTGCTTTTGTATATTACGCCCTCCTTGTTTAACTTGGCGACAAGTTTTGAAAAACATAGTTTATAGTTCAGGAATAAAATAACAATGAAAATTAATAAGAAAATTAAAGGAATGGCATGTCACCTCTGCATATATGTCCATCATCCTCTTCATTTTTCGCTCCATCATTGCCTCCATCCTCTTCATCATTTTGTGTACCATCACTGTCTCCATACTCCTCATCATTTGCTATACCATTCGCTCCATCATTGCCTCCATCCTTTCTTGTACCATGTTAGCTTTTTTTGTTTAATCTTCCCACTCCATTATTTCTGGGCACATTTTCTTTTGGCTTCAGATCTTCTGTTGGGTTTTTCAGGTTGTTGAACCTATACTGCAATGTAATATTATCCTCAACTTGCATGTTAGAAAAGAGAACAACGCATTAATATTATTTGTATTCCGAATGATACTTATAAACAATAACCAATTATTTAATAGATGACTAATTACCACAATGTCACCTTGACCCAGGCCATTGTCGCAGTCAAAGTCATCCCTTATCATAACAGCATCCTTTGTCCAATTCACATTATTGGTTGCAATGACAATTCTGTATTCAGAATAAATGGATCACATATTGGCTTGACCTTTTCCAAATAACCGTACTGCATGAAAAATAGTAGAAATCAGTGATATATATTATTTAACATTTTAAGTGCGCAATGAATGAAGTGTAAGTGGCGATACATACCTGCAGTATTGATAAGTTACCCCTAGGCCACTGTCTAATTACTTTGTACCTAGCTTCAAGCTTCAAATATACCATGAGATGCTCAAGCAAAAACTGACACCAATTAATCTTGGACATACTGTCTAAATCCTCAACCAATGCCCAGTATTCTCTAGGTACATTATATTTTCCTATTGGGGCCAGCACTGTCCCAAACAGAACTAGGGACCTTCGGAAGAAGTCATCGTCCGTGGATTTACTGGTCACAATCTCATTAATTAGTTCATAAATGTCGATGTTCCCTGTTTCTGCGCTGAGAAAACATGCTAGAATGCGTGTCTTGGCATCATCCCCTTGTTGCTCAATTATTTTCATACCAGAAAATCCAATGTTCCGTAAGCCATATATGCACTCGACATCTAACCGAAAATTCACCTTTGTTCCGTGGTAAAATAAATTTGCTATAATTATCAAATATCTCTAGCATGCATTGTAACAGGGCAGAGCACATTTTTATACGAGGAATTTGCAACATGGGCCAAACATTTGTTAAGAGAAATTTTGCAATGGCGCAAACTATAGGGCGATCGAGCTCGTCCATGCTGTCGAACAAAAAAGATGATTAAGTACGAAACAAGTACAGTATGAAACTTAAATTCGAATCTACTATAGTAATCAAGATTGACCTCTGACCTAAGTAATACCGTGCAATCACACACCCCAGACTAGTTTTATTCACTGTATTTGTATTTTTAAATCTAACAAGCCAAAGATGTGGCTCGTGGGGAGAACAAATGCAATCTGAGCCCGCTCCATCTTTTATTCTAACATCATGTTGCATGGAGATACATGTGCAATTACGTAAGGACGACCTAATCTGGCCTAGCGCCCCATCGGCATCTGGCCGCGCATTAGACGGCCATGTTTGGCAACTAAACATATGCGCATGCTTGAATCACTCCACGCTTGATGCATCTACTAGCTTAATGCAGATCGAAAAGAACTAATCACGTAACGTCGTAACCTAATCAAGATTAGAACCTTAAGACATCTTACCTGGTGATGGCGACGGTGACCACTGACCACAAACGGCCGATCTGGAGCAGTGACCGCACGCCCGGTCGGTGACTCCTCATTGGGGCGTGGATAGGGACGAGGTGGGAGGCGGAGCTAGGTAGGAGATGGGATGCGTTTTACGAGAGGCCGGAGGCGACGCTATGGTGGAGGTGAGAGGCGGCGCGACCTAGTAAGGGGCCCTGTAGGCTGTAGGTCGTGGACACGCAGGACTCGGCGTGATCGTCGTAACCTGCAGCCACCGATACGTGCGCTCGGCGCCGTGCATGCACGCTTTAATGTTGCCACACGACCCAGTTAATAAGGCCACATTGGTAGAATATACAGTTATTTAGTTTCAAATGTAAATTCAAAAAGCGTAAAGATTAAAAAAAAATATTTGTTCGTAAGAACTAAATACTAGCATGTACCACAAATTTGAGGTGATTTCAAAAAGGGTCAAGAAAATCGAGTTGTTTAAAAAGCTAGAACAATTGAACCCAAAAGGTGTGTTTGTAATTCTTTATTTTTTTGAACTTCACAAAACTCCCTCCAATTTACTTCACATGTTAGCATACAGAGATAAAGCCATCTTACAAAGTTTTTCATTTTTTCTTTAATTTTAAATTTTCATGCGAGATGGTCAAAATATGAACTTCACAAAAACCCCTGAAACAAAAAAGCCCACTGGTCAACCTTCCTACAAAAAAAATCTAGGAGAGAGGGGTAGATCTACGGGGCCCACAAACTAGGGCGGTTCCGCTGGAAAATTTAACTGCAGAAGTGTCGGAATCCCACAAAAATTTGCATCTGACCCTAGCATATGTCCATAGCTGTAACTACCTCGGTGAACTACGCTCCTAGATACAAGCCTGGATGAGAGATAGCGGTTGAAATAGTACGGCGGGGCCCCAAAAGCCACTCACTGGTAGTCCTTTCAGACGTCCCAACCGCTAACCTCTCAACGGGACCTGTACGGGCGGCGTAGTCGGCAGGCGAAGGGATCAACTACGTACACAAGTGGGTATGTACGCAAGCCACCATACAAGAGTACATCGAGCCACACCATCTAGAAAGAAAGGAATATACCAACGCCATACGGCAAGATTCAAATGACCTAGATACATCTATAATTTAGGATAACCTCATACAAAGACACATCAGAGTATCATGCGGAAGCGGCAAACAAGATCCGAGTACGGATAAGAAGCAAATAGGCATAAGATGCCAGAGAAAAGCACATCCCAACTACAGGTCTCACGGATCCCCGTGCCCGGAATCTCTACACCATACGGTCGCTGCTCACTTCATCGGCTTCTTCCACCCAAAGATCCGGCCCCGAGAAGGTACCTGCTCATCTGAATCAAGAATTTATCGGTGAGACCCTAAGGGTACTCAGAAGTCTTAATGCTCTAAAGGGGACACAACCTGGGGGACGCAATTGCAGCAAAAGATAAACCCTAGCAATTCTACAGATAAACGCTAACCATCCGCCTAACCAATGATAGACGGATGTCCGTGAATTAAGTACAACAGTTATAATGGTAATCTCATCCGATCCATCCTCCTCCTCGCTACCAACAAGGAAGCGATTTAACAACCCCCTTCCGTTGGCAGTTTTATTAACCATTCCGTGAGTATTGCACTATTTACTAGTCAAGTTACTTAGTCAAATTAAGGCGTACTTTAGTTATGCTTGTCTATGATCAAGAAACTGCTCCAAGTCGCCCATAACCGGACACGGCTTTCAGAAAGTTTTACCCGGGGTGCACCAATAGCAACACACACTCGCTCAACCTCGGAAAAACCAAATCAAAACCCAACGAGGCCTTCACGAAAGCAATCACAGATTCAGAATATTTCAGGGGCCACCCTTAAGTAGAATCCGCAACGGAGTAGACAAGCTCGAGACGGCCTCAAGGTTGGGTGGACGGTCAGAACGATCGGGAACCCCAAACGGGCTTGTCGACACCGCTGAATCGTGTCCCGATCCTAAATAAAGACAAAGGTGCTATCTCGCACAATCGTAATTAAAGCAAGAAAGCATGGCATAAGTACAGATCGTAAATAAAACCTCAAACTAGTTTGTGGCCCCAAGAAATAAGACGGAATCAAGCTCGTGGGGGTCCCATATACCTCCGGATGTGGATAGCGCGATAAATCAAGGAACAGAATCAAGTACTCGGGGTCTTACGGACACAAGTGAGCAGGAAAACCAAATAGCAGAGATTGCTCACCGTGCCACTTTCTTTAGTTATCCCATCTACTCAAAGTTAAGTTGTTTAGGTACCTCATTATTCATCGACTCTCACAAACCCTACACATGTTGTTCTACGACTCGCATGGCTCAAACAACTCCTATAGTAGTGGCTCATGGGTGGAGGATACAAGCTTGGGGTTTAAAAGTAAAGGCTATGCATACTTGGGATTCATTTTAATGCAATCGCGACTCAATGATGCAAGAATAAGATAGAGGCAATAGGTATGTATGTATGCAAGCATGTGGTAGTGCTTGCTCGGTGTCTCTGTTGAAGCAAAGGACGGTTCAGGTAGTGCTCCGGTTCTCTTGATACAACCGCCGGTCTATCCGAGAAAACCAAACAAACAAGGCCAACATGAATATAGAGCACAAGCATATGAATAAGATGCGTCAAAACAATCATGCCATGATGAATGATGCACAATTTACATGGCAAGGAAGGTAGCATGGCATGGTGAGGTGTGAAGAACAAGAAAGTAACATTTAATGGGTTTTAGAACCACCTTTGTTGTCATAACATTTGTTGTTTGCAATATATTTATATGATGCATGCTGCAATTGAAGTCAAGGATAGCATAAACAGAAAGGTCTCCGAGTTGATCAATTTAGACTACTCATTTGCTTAATTTGGAATTACAAAATATTAGTTGTGAATTAATGAAAATCCAGTGGCATTTGTTGTAATTAACATATCTTGGAATTTCACTTGTGCAAAACACTAAACAGATGGCATATTTGAAATCCTCTCATTTTTCTGAATCAAAAACATATATCATTTGCCTAATTTGGATAAAGCATGCAAAAGTTATTAAAATCTGAATTTGAATTTGCATTTTGAATTATTTAAAACAATTTGAATTTGAAAACCAGCTCTGAAACGTTTATCACACAGCCCCAGCTAGCCTGAGCCGCATGTGGGCCAGGGGGTATCTTCGCCCACACGGCGTTCGAGAGCATCCTGGACCGCGGGTTGAATAAACAAAAACGCAGGAACCTTTTTAGAAAACTTCCAGAGAGACTGACAGCGGGGCCATGCTGGACCGCGGGTTGTTTAACCAAAAGTGGAGGGGGCTACGCGCAAGATTGACCCGCGGACACGCTAGCGAACTATGCGGCGACAGGTGGCAGCGAGGAGGATCAAGGGTTTGATCTCCCAAAACTCGAGCCTTTTGCAAGATTCGTGGACACCGACGGTGGGCTGGCTGGGCGGAAGGCGGGAAAACTGGGGGTTCTCTAAAAAGGACGCAGCCGTCGACGGCGGCGCCTGGCGCCGGGCTAACGCGACTGGCCGGACTTTGGCCGTCGTTGGCGACGGCGTTGCTGCTCCAACCGCCACGGACCCAAAACGAAAAGCGGAGAGGAACCTAAGGCCTACAACCTTGCTACAGGATACTAGCGCGGAGGCGCCGTGGGCGCGGGCGGTACGAATTTGCCCAGATCTAACGCTTGACGCTGTTGCTGTTGCGCTGACATGAGGCGTTGCCGTCGGCGGCGCCGGTACTGGCTTAGGGACAGTGAGCATGTCTGGGGGAAGAGGGCTCACCAGGAGGCTTGCCGGGCGAGGTCGATTCGGCCGGGCGAGGGTGATCGCAGGGCCGGGCGGCGGAAGCGTGCCTGGTACAGCACGGCGGCGGGCGGTCCTCCTCCGGCTGGGTCTGGGGTTCCAGCACGGGCAGCAGGGAGGTCGACGTTAGGCCGGAGCTCTTGGCCGGGGGACTGGGACGGAGCGAGGGGTCGCCACGATCTAGGGTTTAGAGGTAGAGGCAGGGTCGAGGGGATGGGGAAAGAGGGAAGGTTCCCGGGGATCTGGGGGATGTTGGTGACGAGGGGGATAAAAGCGAGAGAGGGAGGAGGGTTGCGTGGGGAGGGGTGATGGTCTAGGTTAGGTGAGAGGCTCCTTTGATGAAGGGAGGGAGTGGATAGGACATGGGGTATGGGCCAACTAGAGAGGGGAGAGAGGAAAACAGGGAGGAGGCAGGGGGTAGGGTCGCTGTGGCAGGTGGAAAAAGAGAGAGGGAGAGAAGGGACCCGGCCATGTGATCAAGAGAGGGAGAGGGCAAGGCCGAGAGAGGGAGAGAGCTAGGATGGGGTGGGGTAGCTCGGGTGGTGGAGGGAAGAGGTGAGGTGAGAGGAAAGAGGTGGTGTAGCTAGGTTAGGTGAGATTGTTATGATTAGGGTTTAGCTAGGTGAGTGAGAGAGAGATGGTAGCTAGGGTTTAGTTTAGAGAGAGAAGTAGATGTAGGGTTTGTTTTTGGGTATAAGTAATTAGGGTTTAGTTTAGAGAGAAAAGAAGAGAGAGAGAGATGTTGTTTGGGTTTTGTTAGAGGAAAAAGTAGTTTAAGGTTTAGTTTAGGTTAATAGTAAAATAGGGTTTTGGATTTAGGATAGATATAAAATAGGGTCTTTTGCTTGCAAGGGTAAGAAGGTGGAGGGGTACTAATCTTGGTCAAGCCAACTACAAGCAAGCACTAACAAGAAAAACAAGAAAAGAGGGGGGAGGAGAGAGATGGCCAAAAGGTTGGTGATGGGGTTTTATGGGTTCATGCATGATCCAACATAGGTCAAGCAAGAACAAAGAAAGGGGTGTAAGCTCACAAAAACAAGATCAGACAAGGAAGAAGGTTCCATTTAGAATCAAGCAAAAACCAAATGCTAGGGAAAGGTGGCTATTGCATGGCCCATGCAGAATAATTAATGCCAGGTTACTCTTGTGAAAACAAGGTTATAATTCTGGCATTATCCATATGCATTCCATAGTGTGGACAAGGCCAAGCAAAGATATATGGTTGGATCCATCCAACAACATGGGCTAGAGATAACTCAACAAAAGGCCAAGCCCATATTATTGGATGGTGGAATTATAAGGTGGTGAGGAAAAAGGTGGTGGAGGCAAAAGAGAGATGCCCCCAACTCAACTTGGGCATTTAACAATTTAGTAAGAACCAAATACAATATCAAGAGGCAACTACAATTAATCATGCACATGAGATCGAAGCAAACAAGAAAAGTTTTATATGATGCTCAAATGCAAGGGGACATGATGCCATGAGCATGATATGATGATGATGCAACAATTATATGTTGAAGTGGCCCATTTTATTATTAAACTTAGTAGCATTACAGTGGTTGAACAACCGGGATGCTACAACTCTCCCACTAAACAGGAATCTCGCCGAGATTCTAGGAAGAAGAAGAAGACACAAAGAGAGAAGGATGGTTGGCACGGAGTTCATCTTCACGCCCCAAGTTGCTTCATCAATGTAATGGTGTGACCACGCACCTTGCGAATCGATGGACTTGTTACAGTCCTTCGCTCATGGTCTCGAGGATTTTGTGGGTGCTCTTGATAAGAGAGATCTTGGAGGTCGATTAGCTCATGATCCATGTCTTGCCGGGGTCTTTGAAGCACTTCTTGAGCTGAGATGTGGAAAACATCATGGACTTTGAGTTTTTCCGAAGCTCAAGTGCATACGCAACTTCTCCTCTTCTACCACGTATCTTGAAAGGACCGATGTATCTAGGAGCCAACTTTCCTTTGATATCAAGCGGTGTGTCCCTCTCATGGGAGTGACACGAAGGTAGACGAGATCACCAGGCATATACCATATCTGGTGCTTCATGTCATAGTTGCTCTTCCGACGACTCGAGCAATCTTCGTGTTCTCCGTAATGATATGCACCTTCTCCTCCGCCGAGTCACAATGTCGCCAAACCAGATTCTTTCTCCGCACCGACCAACCCATGGGAGTTCGACTTCCACCATAGAGAGCCTCGAATGGTGCCATCTTCGCACTCTTCCGAAGCTGTTGTAGGAGAATTCAGCATATGGAAGACATTCTTCCCACTTCATGCCAAACGAGATGACGCAAGCTCTAAGCATGTCCTCGAGAATCGATTGATCCTTCCACTTGTCCTTGAGACTGAGGGTGATAAGGTCAAGTTCAACTGCTCCCAAAGCTTTTGGAAACTCTCCTAACTTTGAGGTGAAGATGCTCCCACGATCCGAACTGATTTCAAGTGGAACCCCATACAAAGAGACAATCCTGTTGATATAGAGCTCACCAATCAAGTCCGTAAATTGTTTCTTTGATCGGGAAGAAGTGTGCCACTTTGGAAAGCCTCGTCGATGACAACAAAATTGCATTGTTGCCCTTCTCGACCTCGAAAGCCGGTGATGAAGTCCATCTCAACTTTCTCCCATTTCCATTCCTGAGGCTTCAATGGTCAGAGAAGACCAAATGGTTTCGGCGAATGCCTTGACTGCGGCAGACATCACATTCTCGAGACGCATTTGGCACAATACCTTTTCAACCTGTGCCACCAGATTGTGTTTTCAAGTCCATATACATCTTTGTGCTGCGGATGGATAGAAAGGACCGAATCATGTGCCTCCTTGAGCAATTGATCTCTCGACCCGTAGTTTGGAACAAACATCCGTGATCAAAGAAGAGCGCTCGATCATCAACATGGAAGGATTCATACTTCGGAGTGCCAAGCTTAGCGATGAGCTTCTTGGTGTGCGGATCACCACGCTGACGAGACCGAATCTGTTCTTCCAAGAGAGGAGTAGCCAGAAGGTTCAGAAGGTGCCCTTGTTCCACAATCTCCAGGTTGAGCTGACGGAATTCCTCGCACAAGAGAGGCTGCTGCTCTTCTACCATGAGGTTGTTGACATAAGCTTTACGGCTAAGCGCATCTGCCATGACATTTGCTTTGCCTGGAGTGTAGTTGATGGTCACATCGAAGTCATTGATGGCTTCAATCCATCTCCTTTGCCGAAGATTGAGATCCGGTTGAGTGAAGATATACTTCAAACTCTTGTGGTCCGAGAAGATCTCACAACGGTTACCCAGCAAGTAGTGCCTCCACAGCTTCAAGGCAAAGACCACTGCTGCTAGCTCAAGGTCATGTGTGGGATAGTTGACCTCATGTGTCTTCAACTGACGAGAGGCATAAGCAACCACCTGTCTCTCTTGCATAAGGACCGCACCCAATCCTTGCAAAGAGGCATCGCAGAAGATCTGGAAAGGCTTGGATGTATCCGGAGGGACCAAGACTGGTGGAAGTGAGCTTCTTTGAGTGTCTCAAAACTCTCTTGGCAAGGTGTCCACAGTGTACTTCTTGCCTTTCTTGAGGAGATCGGTAAGAGGCTTTGCTATCTTTGAGAAGTTCTGCACAAAACGCATTGACAATAGCTAGCTGCCGAGAAAACTCCGCACTTCCTTGACATTAGCAGGAGGAAGCCATTCAACTATTGTCTTCACGGTTTCGGTTGACTGCAATGCCCTTGGCAGATAACATGCCCGATAGGTTACTTCAGCAACCAGAACTCACACTTTGAGAACTTGGCATACAAGCTTCTCGCGAAGCTTGTTCAGACACACCGCAGTGCTCCTCATGCTCCTCCTGACTTGGAATAGACGAATATCATCCAGATATACCACCACAAACTTGTCCAGTACTCCATGAAAACGGAGTTCATCAGCCTCGAGAAGGTAGCAAAGCTGGTGAGACCGAAAGACATGACCGTGTACTCATACAGGCCATAGCGAGTGGTGAAAGCTGTTTGGGCACATCCTCTTTGCGAATTTTGATTTGGTGATAACCACTCCTCAAATCCAGCTTAGAGAACACCACACCCCGCTAGCTGGTCAAACAGATCATTTATCCGAGGGAGAGGATATTTGTTCTTGATGGTTTTAGCATTTAGAGCAGGTAGTCAACACAGAGCCTATCGGTTACGCCACGCTTCTTCACGAAGATTGTTGGACTACCCCAAGAAGAAGTGCTATCTTGAATGAAACCCAACTTCTTGTTCATCAAGTTGTCGCTTGAGTTCAGCCAAGGCGACCCATCTTGTATGGCCTCTTGGAAATAGGAGCCGTTCCAGTTCAAGCTCGATCAAATTCAACCTCGCGATCCGGAGGCATACCGCAACTCTTCAGAAAAACATCCGAAACTCACACCATCGTACCTTCTGAATAGCTTCCATAGCGTCATCATTCAGAGCAGCCAAGGAATAGAGCTGGACATCCGGAGTCAGGCTTGGAGAAAAGACTATGTGGCCTTCAGGGATCTTCAGAGACACTGAGCGTTCAGCACAATCAATCACAGCTGCATTTGCTGTCAACCAATCCATGCCCAGGATGACATCAATGTCAGAGTTGCCCAGAACAATCAAAGAAGCCAAGAATGAAGAGCCACCAATCTCGATCTGATTTCCATGACTGATATGAGCAGCCCTCATGTTTGCCCCAGGAGAAAGAACCATTAACCGCTTTTGGAGAGGGACCATGACTAACTCGTTCTCATTTGCAAACTTGTGAGACACAAAAGAATGCGATGCACCAGAATCAAAGAGAACTCGTGCAGGGACTGAGTTAACTGAAAGCATACCCATGACCACTCTGTGAGCGAGCTCCTTGAGAGGCGTTGATTTAGTTAGCTCGAACAACCGCAGACCCGGCTTAGTGTTGATGTTGAGAGCCCGAGGCGGTGCGCGCGAACCGAGGAGAGCTTGTTGCAGATCTTGGCGGGGTTGAGGGAGAGCTTTGTTCTTCATTGGACAGCCAGTGGGAATGTCCAGACCTCCACATGTGAAGCGTGCACCGGACGTGGACGTGGGAGAAGCCAGGACTCCGCCAGCGCTCAGGTAAGGGTTGTAGCCCCGGGAGCCGCAGTGGTGAAGTTTGATGGCCTTGGCGTGAAACTCAGGTGTCTTGGAGCCGGAGGCGGCGGTGGGGTGTTAGGAACCCGACACGCCGCTTAGAAGGAGTTGCCATTGCCGAGCTTGATGCATCCTCGCTATGTTTCTTGACTCCTCAACATCCGCCTACTAGCCTCCTCTTGTAGTGCCATATGTGCAGTTCAGGAAGGTTGCCGGGTCTTGCATGCGTGAGTGCATACTTGATCGACGATTGAGCCCTTGCCCGAATCTCTTCTCGCTTTTCTTGTCATCGATACCTCATCACCACCATAGCGAGACAAGTTCATGAAGTTCTGATGTAGGTGTTGGCGTTATCATTGCCTCGCTTCAAGTTGAGGAAAGCATCCTTCATTCGCTCCATCACAATCTCGAGAAACTGTTCTTTGAAGGCTGGTGAACCTCTCCCAAGTGGGCTGGAACCCAGTGCCTAGCCTTCGTAGTTTTCCCACCATAGAGCTGCGTCTCCCTTGAGCAGGTGAGTAGCACACTTTACCCATTCTGTTCGCACATCGGCAGCCTAGCAGCCTTGAGATCTCGCGAGCCAATCATCCGACGAGAGGTCGGTCGACACGAATCGGCGCGGGTTGAACTTGAGGAAGCTCTTGATGTCACCACGCTTGGGAGGTGGAGGAAGTGGAGTGAACTCGTTCGGACGCCTCTCCTCGGCTGGTGGTTCTCTTGCATGGCTGCTGAGCATTTGCAATGCTTGACAATGAGAGCCCGCTCGGAGGAATGTCCTCCTCAGTCCGGCGTGGGGGAGCCATCCTGTCATTGATGTAAAACTCAAGTCAGTACTATAATGGAAGATGATAATAATCCAAAATAGTACCAAGATGGAATTAACCAAGATTAAAGGATACAATTTACTGAGATGATATGAAAATATCAACAAAGTTCATAGCACCTCAAAGATATTAAGCATATCGCACACGACTGAAAAGGAGTGTGGTACACAAACATATCAAAAGAAAAAAAAATTTCCACAAATTTCGGCATTAAAATACCAATAGATGCGCAAATTACTTAACGAATCAAGATTAGTGACTCTACCGATCCAATAGACAAAAGCAAATGATACAAGTAGTGGTATGGTCGCGACTCCATCCCGCACTCAAATCATTACTCTGCACATGAACAAGTGGAACACATATCCTAACCCCTTCTTCTCACGACGAAACCTAAAGATTGGTACTACGGAAACGAACACCCCCAAACAAGATAGCGTCGGAACAAAGAGGAAGATAGATTGCGTCGGTTTACAAAAGCCTGTTGGTATGGAATGTACCAACAGTGGATAACCAAAGGCAGATAAGATAACAACTTGGATGCAACAGATAGACAAAGAACTACACACACACACACACAACCTATGGTACTACGGAAACCCAGAACACGTGAATCCTAGTTTGAACTTGAGAAGAGGATTGAAAACGTTGCACTTCCTTACCAGAAAAGGGTGGGTGGGAGGGTAAGAAGAAAAATGGAAGCAGTCCTACTCTCGCGTTTTGTTTTTCCCTAATATACATAACTACTCAAAATATTTGCTAGATCGACAACGACTGCTTATTGAAACCACAAGGTCGGATGGCTCGATACCAATTGTAACTACCTCGTGAACTACGCCCTAGATACAAGCTGGATGAGAGATAGCGGTTGAAATAGTACGGGGCCCCAAAAGCCACTCACCGGTAGTCCTTTCAGACGTCCCAACCGCTAACCTCTCAACGGACCTGCAGACGGCGTGGTCGAAAGCGAAGGGATCAACTACGTACACAAGTGGGTATGTACGCAAGCCACCATACAAGAGTACATCGAGCCACACCATCTAGAAAGAAAGGAATATACCAACGCCATACCAAGATTCAAATGACCTAGATACATCTATAATTTAGGATAACTCCTCATACAACACACATCGAGTATCATGCGAAGCGGCAAACAAGATCCGAGTACGGATAAGAAGCAAATAGGCATAAGATGCCGAGAAAATAAGCACATCCCAACTACAGGTCTCACGGATCCCGTGCGGAATCTCTACACCATACTCGTTGCCCACTTCATCGCTTCTTCCACCCAAAGATCCGTCCGAGAAGGTACTGCTCATCTGAATCAAGAATTTATCGTGTGAGACCCTAAGGGTACTCAAGAAGTCTTAATGCCTCTAAAGGGGACACAACCTGGGTGACGAATTGCAGCAAAAGATAAACCCTAGCAATTCTAGATAACGCTAACCATCCGCCTAACCAATGATAGACGGATGTCCGTGAAATTAAGTATAACATTATAATGGTAATCTCATCCGATCCATCCTCCTCCTCGCTACCAACAAGGAAGCGATTTAACAACCCCCTTCCGCTGGCAGTTTTATTAACCATTCCGTGAGTATTGCACTATTTACTAGTCAAGTTACTTAGTCAAATTAAGGCGGTACTTTAGTTATGCTTGTCTATGATCAAGAAACTGCTCAAGTCGTCCATAACCGCGACACGGCCAGAAAGTTTTACCCGCCGGGTGCACCAATAGCAACACACACGCTCAACCTCGAAAACCAAATCAAAACCCAACGAGGCCTTCACGACAAAGCAATCACAGGATTCAGAAATATTTCAGGCCACCCTTAAGTAGAATCAACGGAGTAGACAAGCTCGAGACGGCCTCAAGGTTGGGTGGACGGTGTGAACGATCGGGAACCCCAAACGGGCTTGTCGACACATGAATCGTGTCCGATCCTAAATAAAGACAGCAGTTATCTCGCACAATCGTAATTAAAGCAAAAGCATGGCATAAGCACAGATCGTAAATAAAACCTCAAACTAGTTTGTGGCCCCAAGAAATAAGACGGAATCAAGCTCGCCTGGGGGGTCCCATATACCTTGGATGTGGATAGCGATAAATCAAGGAACAGGAATCAAGTACTGGGTCTTACGACACAAGTGAGCAGGAAAACCAAATAGCAGAGATTGCTCACCGTGCCACTTTCTTTAGTTATCCCATCTACTCAGTTAAGTTGTTTAGGTACCTCATTATTCATCGACTCACAAACCCTACACATGTTGTTTCTACGACTGCATGGCTCAAACAACTCCTATAGTAGTGGCTCATGGGGTGGAGGATACAAGCTTGGTGGGGTTTAAAAGTAAAGGCTATGCATACTTGGGATTCATTTTAATGCAATCGCGACTCAATGATGCAAGAATAAGATAGAGGCAATAGGTATCGTATGTATGCAAGCATGTGGTAGTGCTTGCCCGGTGTCTCTGAAGCAAAGGACGGTTCTGGTAGTGCTCTGGTTCTCTTGATACAACCCCGCCAGGTGTCATCCGAGAAAACCAAACAAACAAGGCCAACATGAATATAGAGCACAAGCATATGAATAAGATGCGTCAAACAAACAATCATGCCATGATGAATGATGCACAATTTACATGGCAAGGAAGGTAGCATGGCATGGTGAGGTGTGAAGAACAAGAAAGTAACATTTAATGGGTTTTAGAACCACCTTTGTTGTCATAACATTTGTTGTTTGCAATATATTTATATGATGCATGCTGCAATTGAAGTCAAGGATAGCATAAACAGAAAGGTCTCGTCGAGCTGATCAATTTAGACTACTCATTTGCTTAATTTGGAATTACAAAATATTAGTTGTGAATTAATGAAAATCCAGTGGCATTTGTTGTAATTAACATATCTTGGAATTTCACTTGTGCAAAACACTAAACAGATGGCATATTTGAAATCCTCTCATTTTTCTGAATCAAAAACATATATCATTTGCCTAATTTGGATAAAGCATGCAAAAGTTATTAAAATCAATTTGAATTTGCATTTTGAATTATTTAAAACAATTTGAATTTGAAAACCAGCTCAAACGTTTATCACACAGCCCCACTAGCCTGAGCCGCAATGTGGGCCAGGGTATCTTCGCCCACTGCAGTGCTCGAGCATCTGGACCGCGGGTTGAATAAACAAAACGCAGGAACCTTTTTAGAAAACTTCCAGAGATCGATGGGCCATGCTGGACCGCTGGGTTTTAACCAAAAGTGGAGGCTACTGCAAGATTGACCCATGGACACGCTAGCGAACTATCGCGGCTGTGGCAGCGAGGAGGACTGGGTTTGATCTCCCAAAACTCAGGAGCCTTTGCAAGATTCAGGACACCGACGGTGGGTCGGGCGGGCGAGGCGGAAAACTGGGGTTCTCTTTGCAAAAGGACGCCATTTGTCGGACGGCGTGGCGCTTCAGCGCTCGGCGCTGGCCGGACTTTGGCGTCGTTCCAACCGCCACGGACCCAAAACGAAAAGCGGAGAGGAACCTAAGGCCTACAACCTTGCTACAGGATACTAGCGCGGAGGCGGACTGTGGCGTGCGGGGCGGTACTCTGAATTTGCCCAGATCTAACGCTGCGACGCTTTGTTGGGCAATGACAGCGCTGCAGCAGGCGTTGTCGGCGGCGCCGTGCTCTGGCGCTTAGGGACAGCGGAGCATGTCTGGGGAAGAGGGCTCACCAAGAGCTTGCCGGGCGAGGTCGATTCGGGGCGAGGGCGGTGATCGGGCGAGGCCGGGCGGCGGAAGGCTCGTACTGGGCACGGCTGGCGGGGTCCTCCTCCGGGTCTGCGGGTTCAGGCCAAGACGGGCAAGGTGGGAGGTCGACGTTGGTGGAGGCCGGCGCGCCGGGGACTCGAGGAGGGGGTGCCGGGGTCACGATCTAGGGTTTAGAGGTAGAGGCAGGGTCGAGCTGGGATGGGGAAAAAGAGGGAAGGTTCACAGGGATGGGGATGTTGGGCGATGAGGCGATAAAAGCGAGAGGGCAGGAGGGTTGCGTGGGGAGGGGTGGTACGGTCTAGGTTAGGTGAGAGGCTCTTTGATGAAGGGAGGGAGGATAGGACATGGGGTAGGCCAACTAGAGAGGGGAGAGAGGAAACAGGAGGAGGCAGGGGTGGTCAGGGTCAGGTGGAAAAGAGAGAGAGAGAAGGGACCGGCCATGTGATCAAGAGAGGGAGAGGGGCCGAGAGAGGGAGAGAGCTAGGATGGGGTGGGGTAGCTCGGGTGGTGGAGGGAAGAGGTGAGGTGAGAGGAAAGAGGTGGTGTAGCTAGGTTAGGTGAGATTGTTATGATTAGGGTTTAGCTAGGTGAGTGAGAGAGAGATGGTAGCTAGGGTTTAGTTTAGAGAGAGAAGTAGATGTAGGGTTTGTTTTTGGGTATAAGTAATTAGGGTTTAGTTTAGAGAGAAAAGAAGAGAGAGAGAGATGTTGTTTGGGTTTTGTTAGAGGAAAAAGTAGTTTAAGGTTTAGTTTAGGTTAATAGTAAAATAGGGTTTTGGATTTAGGATAGATATAAAATAGGGTCTTTTGCTTGCAAGGGTAAGAAGGTGGAGGGGTACTAATCTTGGTCAAGCCAACTACAAGCAAGCACTAACAAGAAAAACAAGAAAAGAGGGGGAGGAGAGATGGCCAAAAGGTTGGTGATGGTTTTATGGGTTCATGCATGATCCAACATAGGTCAAGCAAGAACAAAGAAAGGGTGTAAGCTCACAAAACAAGATCAGACAAGGAAGAAGGTTCCATTTAGAATCAAGCAAAACCAAATGCTAGAAAGGTGGCTATTGCATGGCCCATGCGTAATAATTAATGCCAAAGTTACTCTTGTGAAAACAAGGTTATAATTCTGGCATTATCCATATGCATTCCATAGTGTGGACAAGGCCAAGCAAAGATATGGTTGGATCCATCCAACAACATGGGCTAGAGATAACTCAACAAAAGGCCAAGCCCATATTATTGGATGGTGGAATTATAAGGTGGTGAGGAAAAAGGTGGTGGAGGCAAAAGAGAGATGCCCCCAACTCAACTTGGGCATTTAACAATTTAGTAAGAACCAAATACAATATCAAGAGGCAACTACAATTAATCATGCACATGAGATCAGAAGCAAACAAGAAAAAGTTTTATATGATGCTCAAATGCAAGGGAACATGATGCCATGAGCATGATATGATGATGATGCAACAATTATATGTTGGAAGTGGCCCATTTTATTATTAAACTTAGTAGCATTACAGTGGTTAGACAACTGGGATGCTACAATAGCTGTGGTGCTGTCCGTAGATGGAGCGAGTAGCTCCCGGGTTTGACCGTCCTCCCACGCATGCCTTGGCACTCAACGAAACTCAAGACCTTTAGGAGAAATCTCCCGCAACGGGTCCAACGGACGAAATAGGTGGAATATTGAGCCCAACCTTGGTTTCCATTGTTCCTATGGACTAAACAAACCCGAGCAAACAAACAAAATCCATTGGTCAACCCTCGTACGGAAAAATCTAGGGGATAGATCTATGGGGCCCAGAAACTAGGGTTTCCTTGGAAAATTTACTGCCAGAGCGTCAGAATCCCACGAAAACTTGCATGTGACCCTGGCATATGTACACAACTAGGTGCAATGTCCATAGATGGAATGAGTATCTCACGGGTGTGACCGTCCTCCCACGCATGCCTTGGAACTCGCTGAAGCTCTAGACCTATAGGAGGAATCTCCCGCTAAGAGTCAAATGGACTGAAACTGGTGGAATCTTGAGCCCAACCTTGGTTTCCCTTGTTCCTGCGGACTAAACGAAGCTAAACAAACAAAGAAATTCCATTGGTCAACCCTCGTACGGAAAAATCTAGGGGGTAGATCTATGGGCCCTAGAAACTACGCCTCCATCGATGGGAACAATTGTCATGGAGGAAATGGACGTGATCACCAAGGCAACAAGAACCCCATCAACACCAATGAGAAGGACGTCAACCATCTATTATGTTATAATTGTAAGAAGTGGGGACCTCTGCAAGAGACTGCCCAGAAACGAAGAAGAATGGTGGAAGCTTTAATGAGAACCAGCCCAATCTGTTCCATAAGGGACATGTGAACCATGTCGATGTGGAAGAAGCATTTAAAGAGCAAACTATAGAAAATAGTAAGTTTTGACCAACACTTCGTCAAATTTTGGTTTTCAACACTAGTGCATTGCATTCATTCCTATCAAGAAGACATCAATAATTTGGTGGCTTGCCAACAGACTTCTAGCCATGATAACTCTCGAGAACCAACCCCATAAGACCATTCTTTTTAAGGGTGGTATCCCCCTAGTCTACCCTAGACCTAAACCTTTCTTTCTAGCCTTCTCGAATCTCGAGGACGAGATTCTTTTAAAGGTGGTAGTTTGTAACATCCCAAAATTTCCTAAATTTTGGAATGTAATTCAAATAGCTTGTTTGAATATTTGAGTGCCCAAAAACTTTTTAGAATGACTCCTTTATTTTATTAAATCCTAAACCCCATTTTTCAAAGTTAGCATATAATTCTTTTAGGGAAAATGGCACTCTAGTTATTTTATTGTTACTCAAAAACAGACTCTATAAACTTTTACCGTGTGTCGTGATTTTACAAAATTTTATAAAGTAATTTTACTTAGTTTGGATTTGTAAAACTAAAACTATGAATGGATTTATAAAACAGATATAAGAAAATATTTCAAACAAAAAAGGGCAAGGCGGCCTAACTGGGCTGGCCCATTGCTTCCTACACCTCTCTATTCTTCACAGCAAAGATCGTAGCTGCAGTCCAAGCAGCCTAGCGCCGACCCAACCTAGAATCGCGTTGTAGGGGTTCGTAGCATGGAAAATAAAAAAATTCTATTGGATGATAACACACAAGCCAAGATTAGAAAGATAATCTGTAGGGGTTCGTAGCATGGAAAACAAAAAAATTCTACCGCATGAATACACACAAGCCAAGATCTATCTACTAGATTGTAGCAACAAGTCGATAGAGTACTCACCCTCGAAGATTCCAAAGCGGTTAACGAGAGTAGATTCTCGTGAATGATGTAGTCGTTCACTTGCCGAGATCAAGATCGTGTAGACGATCCTTCCGGCGCTGTGTTCCGGCAGCGCTTACGCAGTCGGTCACATGTTCGGTACTCGATGAAGACCTTCCTCTCCCTTGTTCCAAAGAAATGGGAGGTTGTAGTTCTCCTCACGATTACGGCAAAGACGACGGCCGCGGAAGTAGAGGGAAGATACCGTAGGGCTTCGCCTAAGCCGGATCGGGTTATGGTGGAGAATTAGGTTTTCCGGCGATCTAGGGTTTAGAGGCCGAAGAGGAGGAGGCGTGGCCGACGACGGCTAGGGCGGCGACGGCGAGGCAGCGACGGCTTGGAGGCGGGGTGGTGGTGTTGTGTTGAGGGGCAACTCCCTCCCCTCTATTTATGAGAGGGGGCAGCTTGGGAGAGGGGAGTTTTAATCCTTCCCCAACTCCCTCTCCTACTAGGCTTGTGGTGGAGGGAGAGAAGGATGCTCTTCTTCCTCCACTAGAAAACATTGTCCCAATTTGACTTTTCAAACTTGCCTTTTGACTTTTAATTTCGGAGTTTGACTTCACTCTTTATTTGCACATACCTTTGACCTAGGACATGATGCAGCCATTCCACTTAGTCATGACACATTCATGCACCCTTACCCTTTCGGTCTGGTGAACCTTCTAGACCCTTCTAGAACATTCTGATGAAAACACCGGAATCATTCCCAAACTCCGGAATTGGACTTTCCTTATATTAATCTTATTCTACAGACCATTCCGGATCTCCTCGTGATATCCCGGATCCCATCCGATACTCCAAACAACATTCGGTCTCCCTACTTACATTCCATATCTACTAGACAACATTGAATCCTTAAGTGTGTCTCCCTACGGTTCGTGAATTATGCAGACATGACCGAGACTCTTCTTCGATCAATAACCAATAGAGGAATTTGGAAATTCATATGGTTCCCACATATTTCTACGATTACTTTGCGATCGAATGAATCATTTACATATGATACCAATTAACCTTTGTCTCGCGATATTTTACTTATCCGAGGTCTGATCGTCGGTATCTCTGCATACCTAGTTCAACCTCGTTACCGATAAGTATTCTTTTCTTGTTCCCGTGATATGTGATCCCTTGTGAGCCAGTCACATGCTTGCAAGCTAATTGGATGACATTCCACCGAGAGGGCCCAGAATATATATATCCGTCATATGGATGGACAAATCCAACTCTTGATCCATGAGCCTCAACACATACTTTCCGAACACTCAATGCCACCTTTATAGCCACCCAGTTACGGTGTGGTGTTTGATGTCATCAAAGCAACCTTCCGGTGATGGTGATTAGCATGATCTCATGGTCGAAGGAATTAGGTTACTATGTATCAGAAAGCTTATAGCAAACGAAATATTGAAATGACTTTGATCTTTATGCTACGCTTATCTATAGGAGTATGTCCATCATACCATTCTCCTAATTATATGATCTTGTTGTTAACAACATCTCAATGTTCATGATCCAGAAAACATGATCATAATTAACCAACAAGCTAGTATTATAAAGAGGCTTCACTAGGGACTCTAATTTCATTTACAAATCACACAAGCATTAATGTTTCCAGTTAATACTATTATAGCATGAATGTAAAGATTTATCATAAACACAAAGATATAATAATAACTACTTTTATTACTGCCTCTAGGGCATATCTCCAACAGTCTCTCACTTGCACTAGAGTCAGCTAATCTAGATTACATGGTAATATACCAAACACCCATGGAGGTTTGGTGCTGGTCATGTTTTGCCCTCAGGGGAGGTTTAGTCAACGGATCCGCCACATTCAGATCTGTGTGTACTTTGCAAATCTTTATGACCATCTTGTACATGCTCTCGAATAGCATGAAAGCGTAGCTTGATATGCTTCGGCTTCTTGTGTGACTTTGGTTCTTGCGCATTGGCTATGGCGCCCATGTTATCACAGTAGATAGACATTGGGTCTAGCGCACTGGGAAGCACACCGATCTCTGTAATGAAATCCTTCATCCATATCGCCTCTTGTGAAGCCTCTGAAGCAACTATGTATTCCGATTCAGTTGAAGATCTTGCCTTAACACTTTGCTTTGCACTGCTCCAGCTAACTGCTGCACCATTCAAAGTAAATACGTATCCAGATTAAGATTTAGAATCATCCGGATCGGTGTTCCAACTAGCATCGGTGTAACCATTAACAATGAGCTGTTCATCACCTCCATAAGAAAGAACCATATCCTTAGTTCTTCTCAAGTACTTAAGGATGTTTTTGACCGCTATCCAATGATCCACCCCTGGATCACTTTGATATCTTCTAGTCAAACTAACAGCATATGCAACGTCGGGTCTAGTACATAGCATGACATACATGATAGATCCTATGGCTGGGGCATAGGGAGTCTTACTCATCCTTTCTCTATCTTCTGCCGTAGCATGACTTTGAGTTTTATTCAAGGTCGTATTGGGCAACATGGGCAAGAACCCTTTCTTGCTATCTTCCATTCCAAACCTCTTTAGAACTTTGTCCAAATATGTACTCTGTGACAATGATATTAGGCATCTCGATATGTCTATATAAATCTTTATGCCTAATATGTAAGCAGCTTCGCCAAGATCCTTCATTGAAAAACTATTATTCAAATAATCGTTTACACTATTAAGAAGGTCTACATCATTCCCAATCAACAATATGTCGTACACATATAGTACTAGAAATGCTACAGAGCTCCCACTCACTTTGTTGTAAATACAAGCTTCTCCATAATTTTGTATAAAACCAAAACTTTTGATTACCTTATCAAAACATTGATTCCAACTTCAGGATGCTTGCTTTAATCCATAAATGGACCGTTGCAGTTTGCATACCTTGTTAGTGAAGTAAATATTCCCTAGAGGCAATCATAGAGATGATTATATTTCATATGTATCCATGAGTTATTGTAATGTTTCTTGAATATCCATATCAGGCAACTTGTATTGATTGGAAATTATGTGAATTGTTTGTGAAACTCTTTACTTGTATGGTTATTTAATAGTTGTCCCTAGTCGGAGTTCATGTGAGGACACATGTGAATATTAGACTAGCACATCGATTGGTTGATGACTATGTTTCGCAAGTCATAGACATGGAGATATCAAACCAATGATGTGGACACATGTTATGAACATGGGGTTGGACTGACCCAACTTGAGACTGGCAATTAGTTGCAGCTCTCTCTCTACACATTGTGTACGTTTTGTCCTTAGACCTGAGATTGTCGCATGTACTTGAGATGTGGATCGACCTACTTTGGGGCTATCAAACGCTGCACCGTAACAGGGTAGTTATAAAGGTAGCTTTCGGGTTTGTCCTGAAGCATGCTGCAAGGCATGGTCAATCAAGATGGGATTTGCCCCTCTCTACTTGAGAGAGATATCTCTAGGGCCCTCGAGTGATTGGATCCAGAAATGCATGGCCGTGCTACATAAGGTTAAGAGTTAACCTAGTAAAGGGATTCCGAGTTACGGTATCGAGAAAGAGAGGTCAGCTTGGAGCTAGACCAAATATCGTGAGGCAAAGGGAAAGACATGTACTAAACCTTGTGATGGTTTGTCTGATATGATCTTTGTATGCGTTTAGGAGTTGGCACGTCTTGCTAGAGGCCACTACCAACTATTGACAGAATAAGTGTATTCGTGTCATGTCTATACGCATATGAACCTATAGGGTCACACACTTAAGGGGCTGGAAGCCTAATGAGGATTGGATCCGAATTAGACCAAGCTTAGGCTACTAATGGGCTACTAATGTAGAAGCCCACTAGGGACGCCTATATAAGAGAGGGTGGGGCGAGATGACCATGGTTAGACCTCAGACCATTCCACCCAGCCGCTACACCTCTCTCCTGTGTTGCACGCGCGGACCTAGCAGTCCGGCGTCTGACGCTTCCATCCCGCACGTGTGGATACCTCGGAGGTGTTGCATCTGTGGCACTTGGACGAGCTGCGCAAGGGGAGCTTCTCGTGGGACGAGGACAAGGAGGAGACGTGGAACGTCTGCACTGCCTCGACGCGCTTCATCAATTCCGCAACTGCGCGTCTAGTGGTAATCCCGTGATCTATGACAACAGTAATCCTGGTATATGCGGTAGAATTTTTTTGATTTGCGCTAGTGTAGCCTACCCGTATCCCTACAGTGGTATTCGAGCCGATGCTGTTCAGTTATAGGTTCGGGATGTTTGCATATGGTGATATGCAGATTGATATGAATGATGTGATCATTTATATGGCAGTGGTTCAGGATTGATCTATGATCTTGCTTTCCGTGATCGTGATTGTGAGGTTGTCGAACGACTTACCCCTACCGGTCGGTTTCAGCCATCGGGGTAGACAGTGACACATAAATCCTATTGAATCCCGCGAAGATCAATATGATTGATCGAATCGGAACCTAGATCTAAAATCGATGTACCGTGATCAAAGGAGTTTGATCAGATCGGAACAATAGATGATACCGCGAGGGGAGCTGCCCCTTCAAACCCCGCAGGGGGAGACCCCCTAGACCCCCCTTAATCATAGCCCCCTTTTGTATCTTGTTAAGGTAACTAGGTGCTGCGATGTCACATGATCCGGTAGAATGTGATTCTATGCATAACTTGTTTTTGCAGGATGTATGTGATCAGTATGGCCCATATATGTATGTGATGCATGTATGAAAAAATTGCATGACCTGCGTGTCGTGAGTAGGGCAACACGGCTGGAGCCATAAATGTTGTCATTTATTGTAATGGCCTGCGTGCCAACTTGTGATGATCCCAATACTATGTAATTTTGATTACTAGTTGTTAGGAGTAATAGCTTGTATTAGTTCATGGAGGACTCATCACTTGGAAGATAGCTTGTATTTGAGGAGGCTTTGTCTCAAACATTGGCTTGATTTATAAATAGAATCTCAAACGTCTTCACATGTAATCATTCTACAGTAACAAGGATAGTGCACGACACCGCGTTGGTGCGCCCGCTCAGAGGAAGACGAGGCTCTCTTGATAGAATGGGCTTAGGATCTCCTAGTCTAGATAGCCACAGTAGAATCTGTACGAGTACAACTATTGAATCTGAGAGAGAGAGAGAGGGGTGGGGAGAGAGGGAGAGAAAGAGGGTTCTAGTATTTGTTGCCAAATTGGGCTGGCTAGTTGCGTTGCCCTATTGTAGCCTTATTTTGCGCTTCTTTCCCTTTTCATATGGTTTTTGATTTACAAACAAGCCTATTTTGTCCGCTCCTCAAACACATCTACAGTTTCTTCGGCGTACTGCGCCACAGCCACGTAATGTTGACACATATCCCATGCCATGCCTATCGCAGGGGAAGCAGGTCGAGCCGCTATCTCCGCGAGGTCAACATCGCGACGACGCGGTCGAACAAGCAACATGGACGCCTTCATGCCCGCCACTAATTGATGACGCACCAACTCCTTGACATGGCTTGTGTCGCGAAACTTTCCAAGAAGACCTAAGAAGGTGGAGAGGGCCGAATCCAAGGGGAACATTGTTGCCCAAATTGCTGCAGGCGACAATCTTGCTCGCCTTAGCACTCAAAGCACTTGATGGACGCGATCTTGCACCGTCGCAAGGACGATCGCTCGATCACGGTCCATCCAGAAGAAACCGCCGGCCTCCATCTCTTGTTGAGTCAAGCAATTCATTTGAATCTCCACGTGCTCCTTCTATTCCTTTGGAAGCATTTCACAACTGCACAAAGCAACGGGCGAGCTAACATAAAAATTGGCACACTCGAGGAGGCAACGGTTGAAGAGGACTCACATTGGAGTTTCTCACCCATCTGCCGAAACTCTTCAAACAAAAACTCTTCTCTGGCAATGGCTCACTCAGCCTTGGACTTCCACACATCCGCGTGACCACGGATGCTGAGGATCTCCTTCTCCAAACTTCGCACGCAGTCACCAAAAATGGCAACTGCGACGACTCGCTTAATGACAGGCGAGTGCCAGCCACAAGAGAAGGTGTAACCGCTGGAGCAGCACCCAAAGGACCCTAAGGGTGCATAGGAAAACATCAATATCACAAACATTTGACAATAGTCGAAAGATGCATTCATATACAAATAAGGCCACTACATGGCAGAGTGACACTTGTTCATTCAAAAGACATTACATATGAAAAAGGGAGAAAGCTCAAACTAGGCAAGCTACAAAGCAGCAAGGGCCTAAGCGCTAGCACCCGGAACAGCTTCAGATCCAGACTGCCTACTCTTGGCTGCTCGCTGCTGATCCAACGAGTAGTCAGCCAAGAGATCTACCAGCTTAGGCCCAAAATGCTTGCAGCAGGAGGTGAAGGTGGAAAACGCTACCTCAGAGCCATCCGCCGCCATCGGCATCCTGGACGTGACCTGCGTTAGATCCAGATAGGCTCCAGACGCCATCGCCATTTCCAGCCCCATAGCAGTGCCGACACCCTTCTATGCGCGCTTGTACTTCGCAGGAAAATCATCTGCCAGAGCCTCCGCAAGGGAGTTGACGTCCTCGAGGGTAGCGCCCTTGGGGTTGAACTCCTTATAGAAATGAGTGAGCGCCTTCTTGGCTTTATCGAGTGACTCCACAGACGAGGTATAGCGATCGAAGATCGCTACAATGGCATCCCCCAGACGATCACCGTGCTCTAAGGCGTCACGATTGAACGTAACACCTGAAGCTTCTACAAATAAAACGGCAAACTCATCACATGAGGAGGAAGAAATCGCAATCGAAGCATTCAAGACTCAAAATAATTGCAAGGTGACCTACCAGAGATAGCCTTGGTAGCAGTCATAAGCTTTTCAGCCATGGCCTTCCCACGGGTCGCTACGACGGCCGCGAGCTGCTGCTCACGGTCTTCAGCCTCCTTCTGCTGACGCTGGAGGGACTCTGCAGCATCCTTCGCCTATTTCTCCACTTTGCCAAGATTATTTTCGAGTCCGTCCAGCTTGCGAAGAGCATCGTTGTTCTCATCTGCAGCATGGGGAAGCAAAGGGTGAATACAAGAAAAACTTTGGAGGACTCGAAACAAAGCAAAAGAAACATGCGCACCTCGGAGGTGCTTGAGCTCTCCTTCCAACGAAAGGTGCCGCTCGATCAGGCGGTTGGCGTCACGCACAAAAGGATGTGAAGAAAACAACAAGCTTGTTGAATAAAAGGGCTCGGGGGCTCCCCTCATGGAAAAGAGGAAAGACACTTACGTGGTCTGCTGTGGACTACGAAGGTTTTGCTATCATCTTCCGCATAACGAGTGCACGAGCCTCCCTCCTCGCGGAGCTCGAATCCTCATCATCGGAGTTGGCCACCATCTTGGGAAACGAAGACATCGGCTTCGATTCCGCGATCATCTCTTCGGCTTCCTCATCGAGGGACTCCTCCGAGTGATGACAACTAGCACTTACAAAGAACCAAATCAACAACAAGCTAATGCTTATCACATCAATAAAATGACAAGATTTGACCAGAGCAACTCACGATGGTATGTCTGACAGGTTGAAGACAGGAGCCTCCTTCTCTTTCTTCTTTTCTTCTTCTTCTTCTTCTTCTTCTTCTTCTTCTTCTTCTTCTTCCTCTTCTTCTTCTTCTTCTTCTTCCTTTTCTTCTTCTTCTTCTTCTTCTTCTTCTTCTTCTTCTTCTTGGCCAGCGGCTGCGGAGCCATCGCACGGATAGGCACAACCGGGATAGGGGCGGAGGTCGCACCCTCATCCCTGCCGTGGTGCTCGAGGAAGGAAGGGCCCTTCATCTTCGATGATGTCGCTCCATCCAAAGTTTCGCTTCGCGACCTCTTTCGAGTCTGCCCTTTGCTCGGCTCAGGGGCTTCCACGAAAGGAGACAGCACCGGGGGAAGCTCGGATTCAGACTCTGCTTCTTCGTGGTCTGACGCATCCGTGTACTTCTCAGATAGAGGGGGCACCATCCCCGCTACCTTGAGGCCCTGCAAATTGAAGACAAGAGATGCAACATTATAAGTACCGATAACAAACAACAAACACTCGAAAATAGCTCTACGCGCAACTACAAGTTTCACCTGGTGGACGGTTTTATTGGCACTGAAAGGGGCAATCAAGGACTTCCCCGGGAGGTCCTCATCGGGTTTGTACTTCAGCAGTGGCCGAAGAGCCTTATCAAGGTCACCCGAGGACATCTCCTCAGGCAATACCCTTGTCGGGTCGTTGGGGGCAGCATACAGAAACATTGGGTGCGCCCTCGCTTGGAGTGGCTGCACCCGACGCTTGAGGAAGGTGCGGATGATGTCGACATCGTTGACCTCTTTGACGGCCACCATATCGAGAGCTTCCACCCGCTTGTAGAGCTTCTCCACCTCTTCGGATTCACCCTCCAAAAGGTCGTTCCCCCACGACCTCTTTTGGATGATCTCTTGGGTGGAGTTGAAGGAGGCGACCCCGTAATGCTAACCGTCCAGCCAGATGTCGCGGATGTAGAACCACTTCTTGCGCCATTGCTTGACGGACTCACAAAGGGAGAAAGAGAAGAATTGGATAGTGGAGCGGATAGAAATTCCGCAGCCATCCAGTGGATAGACACCACCGGTGCCAGATTGCCTCTTCACGGAGTAGAGTCTCCGGAAGAGGCCAAAGTGCGGCTCGATTCCGAGCCAGCACTCACAAAGGGTAATGAAACAAGTGATATGGAGGAGAGAATTGGGAGACAGATGGTGAAGCTGAATCCCATAGAATAAAATAAGCCCATGAAGAAATTTGTGGGCGCTCAAAGAGAGACCTCGGATGATAAAGGCGTAGAACATAACCCGAAACCCTTCGGGTGGGTGTGGGATTACCTCTTGGCCTGGAAGGATGGTGTCCTCCTTAGTCACTGAGATCAGGCCGGCCTCACGCAGTTTGCGCAAGTCCGACTTACACATTTCCGTGCGCCACCACCCGCCGATGGTGGTGCGGCTCAGAGCAGCGGCTTGTTGGAATTATGCCCTAGAGGCAATAATAAAGATGTTATTATTATAATTCTTGTTCATGATAAAGTTTATATTCCATGCTAGAATTGTATTAAGCGGAAACTTTAATACTTGTGTGGTTTGTGAACAACGCCGTGTCCCTAGTATGCCTCTATGGACTAGCTCATTGATTAATGATGGTTAAGGTTTCCTAACCATAGACATGAGTTGTCGATTAATAATGAGATCATATCATTGGGAGAATGATATAATGGAAAGACCCAAACTAAGCGGAGCAATTAGATCGTGTCATCGTGTTCATCTTTGCGAAGCTTTTCTTATGTCAAATATTGTATTACTTAGACCATGAGATAATACAACTCCCTGGAATCGGAAGAAAGCTTTGAGGTCATCAAACGTCATCCTATGATAGGGTGATCATAAAGGTGTCTCTCAGTTGATCGGAAAGTACCTGTTGGGTTGTATGTATCGAGATGGGATTTGTCCCTCCCAAGTCGGAGAGATATACTTCGGGCCCACTCGGTAATCGATATCAACACCGCTTGCAAGCATGTGGTTAAGGAGTTAATCACAAAGTGATATAGGATTACGGAACGAGTAAAGTACTTGTTGTGAACGAGATTGAACTAGGTATGAAGGTACCGACGATCAAATCTCGGGCAAGTAAAATATCGTGACACAAAGGGAATATATATATGGGATTGATTGAATCCTGGAATCGTGGTTCATCCGATATGATCATCGATGAATGTGTGGGAGTCAATATGGGTTTCCAGACCCCGCTGTTGATTATTGATAGAATATCATGTCTGCATATTCTCGAACCCGAAGGGTCACACACTTAACGTGTCTCGACGCTAGGATAGATTGGATAATTGGTTTATGAGTTTTTGTTTGGATTCTCGGATGGGATCCGGGACATCACGAGAGGTTCCGGAATGGTCCGGAGAATAAGATTCATATAAGGCAATGCAGTTTTTGGAGTTCGGAAATGTTTTGGGTTAATCGGTATTGTACTAGAAGCTTCTAGAACCTTCCGGAGGGGGACCAACGTGGCCCCACCTGCTGGGAGGGGGCTGTAACACCCTCAGAATCGGACCTATGCAAGTTTTAGCGAAACCCGCCAAACCCGCATAGAAACGATTCGAAGGTGCCCACCAGGCACTTTCGTGCGGGTGGAAAACGAAGTAATAACATTACACAACAGTCCTCGATGGGACCCACAGAACAGATATATATAACAGCGACTCAATGAGTCAAGAATACAGATATAATATACAAAGATCCAAATCACCTTGAAAATGATATAGCGTCCAGCTACGGACAAGATGCAAATGGGGCTAAGAGCCCTGAAGAATAACCAATGGCGTCCATAACCCTGTCCAGGCCAAGCCGGAAGGGTAACATTGCTAACGATGTCGATCTCAAAACCTGCTTAAACAAAAGGGGTGCCGACAAAGGGCAAAGGAAAAAGAGGCGTCGATCGAGGCGAAGACAGCGAGACTAGAATTCGCGGTCCTCGCCTACATAGGTATGGTGGTGGCGGCGGCAGCGCATGCACTAAACAACCTATAGAGACTCGATACAACTTGCGGTTATCAGAGAGGGGTAAGAATGACCTATCCGGATCCAACCTGAAGCTAACACCAAACAAACTCATCCTGGTGTTTCCCCCTCGAGACCAAACGAGGAAGTCAACCGAGGAACTCACACGGTTGGCAGTTTTATTTATTCAGTTATCGTTGCAGCAATTACTAGTCAGGTATAGATAGTCATCCTGATAAAATAAGCAGTGGGCACTTTTAGTCAACCGTTCCGTTATAGTTGCAACAATTACTAATCAGATACAGATAGCGTGAGATAAACCCAAAGCCCAGCAGTTGTTGGTACTTTTATTCAGCCATTCCGTTGTAGTTGTCATACTTACTAGTCAGGTACAATGGTCGCAAGCGACACTCAAAACAAGCAGTTGTGGGCAGTATTAATTAGCCATTCCATTATAGTGAAGCTGATTACTAGTCATTATAAAGTCAAATTTATAGCAATAAACTTTAGTTATGCTTGTCTATGGTCGAGATACTGTGCTCCAAGTCGTCCATAACCGCGGACACGGCTTTGAAAGTTTTACCGGCCGGGTGCACCAATAGCAACACACACTCGATCAACCTCGGAAAAACCAAATCAAAACCAACGAGGCCTTCACGACAAAGCAATCACAGATTCAGAAATATTTCAGGGGCCACCCCATTAAGCTACCATAGCAGTAAGCTAGCTCGAGACGGACTCAAGGTGCAGGTATCTGGTGTGAACGACTGGGAACCCAAAACTGGGCTTGTCGACACCGCGGAATCGTGTCCCGATCCTAAACAGTACAGTGTGCTATCCATCGCACAATCGTAAATAAAGCAGTAAAGCATGGCATAAGTACAGGATCGTAAATAAAACCTCAAACTAGTTTGTGGCCCCAAGAAATAAGACTGAATCAAGCTCTGGCTAAGGGGGGTCCCATATACCTCCCGGATGTGGATAGCGCGATAAATCAAGGAACAGGTACCAAGTACTCGGGGTCCTACGGGACACAAGTGGGCGTTCGGAAACCAAATATTTTCTATCACCCACCGATGCCTCTGCTTATTTCAATTTTAGTTGTTAAACAGGAATTAAAGTGAACAATAAGTAAAACCAAGATCATCTCCAACATCAACATGCGGCAATACATCAACAACTGTGGCACTGGACGACACGCAGCAGCACTTGAGCAAGCGACTACGACGCGCAAGTCCGACTAGCTACCAAACAACAGGTAATAGGAGGTGGCCATGGCAATATAGGGCTGCATGGAATATCATAGGTGCGGAAACTAGAGCATCGCAACACAGATAGCAATAGATCAACAGGAGGGAAAATAAATACTATAAAAGTAAGACAGGTAGAAAGGGGAGATGCTGCTTTGAAAACATTCGAAGGTTCATCCGAAGATCGGGGCGAAGCTCACATCAACTCAACGGCCTTATCCGCGAAGAAGCAAAACACTAGAATAAACACCGGATGTAGTATTTAATACAACGGCAAAAGATCGGCATGATGCATGTATGATGTATGGCATGGCAAAGATGCGATGCGATTAGGTCATATTAAGTGGAACCGGGGTCCCGACAATTAATTAAATGGTTCAAGTTATTCAGAACCCCCGCAATTTAAATGTTGTTTTAACATAGCAGAAGATAGCACCGGGTTCGCTACACAAATTTAAATGAGGCCAATATGAGACTAGATTTGCCCGCATATGGGCCCCATATTTAATTATTAGGTGAATCGGCATAAGGCCCCCAAACCACATGATTATGCATGCAAGTATGGCAATTAATGTGCAACAGGTTTTATGTTTAGCATTTATAAAAATAAGGGTTCGGATAAGGGTCACACATCAGAGGGGGCTCGACGATCTTGGGGTTCCGGGGTTCGGGGTCCGGTCTTAGGGTCCAGGGTTCGATGGGTCTTTCTCGGACAGCGGGGGTCGTTTACTGGGGTCGATCTTGTCGCGTTCCGGGAAGCAGGACTTGGGTCGGTGTCGTTCTTGTCGCATGCAGATCTTGTCGGGTTCCACGGGGTCGAGCTTGTCGTTGCGAGGTTCTTGTTGGGCCCGCGCAGTAGATCTTGGTGTTTTCCGGATGATCTTGCCGACTCCATGCGAAGGCGTTGGCGCTCTAGATCGGTCTTCAGGGTCTCGGCCATCGGATCCTTGAAGGAGGTCATGGCGTTCCGAGGAGAAGAATCTTGGTGTAGTGACGGTCCTTGTCGCCAATTCCGGGTTCGGGTTCATGTCCCTTGAAGAAGTACCTGGTGCTACGTGACGGAGTTTCCGGAGGTACTACCATCGGATTCCGGGTGGGAGTACTCGGGGTTTCATGATGTCGATCTTGTCGGTGACCATGGCGCTCTGGATCCTTGAGATCGGGGTCTTTGGTTCCATGAGGGAGAGAACGTCGTGTCCGGTCGTCGAGCTCCGGGAGAAAACACAAGGGTTCGTGGGGTCAAACTCGAAGTGTCAAATTTATATTGAGGAACCCTCCTGGTGCACGCATGCACTACCCAGGCCAGCAGGTGCCATGCCCCGCCGGTGGAGTCGCTCGCAGAGGAGCCCCTGCACGTGGACGAGGAGGCGCTGTCGGGAGAGCGGCTGCAGCGGCTCTGGCGGCAGCGGGGAGGGCGGGTCCGCGGATCGGGCGGGCTCATGGCGGCGGGGCGGCGCGGTCGAGGACGCGTGGCCGGAGGAGAGTGGCGCGGCGGGTCGCCGAGGACGCTTGGGGAGGCGAGCAGGCGGTGAGGGCTGCGCGTGAGGCGCGGGACTGGGCGGCGGAGGTGAGGCGAGCGGCAGCGAGGGAGGAGCCTGCGGCGGCGCTGGCCCGGTTCGGAGCAGAAGGCGCAGCAGTGGCGCGAGGCGGCGAGTCGGCGGAGACAGGAAGGGAGGCACGGCGCGGAGGAGGAGGCAGCGGAGGCGTCTTGGGCGAGGAGGCAGGCGCCGGCGGTTCGCATCGGGCGAGGCCTGGTCAGGCGGCTCCGGCGGGCGGGCTCGGGAAGAAGAGAGGATGAGGGCGCGTGCGGGGAGGGGTGAGCGGCCAGAGAGAAAGGAGGAAGAAGGAGGGTGGGGGCGACGGGGCCGTCTGGGCTGGTGGGTCGCGGCCAGGGGCCAGGGTGTGGGACCGGGGAGGCGCCGCGTGGGGGGCTGTGTGCGCGTGAGTGCGTGCGTGCTGGCGTGTGAGTGGGTGTGGTGGTTGTGTTTAGAGAGAGGGAGTGGGTTAGGCCAGGCGAGGTGGCATAGTGTGATAGGTTGAGGGGGAGGGGAGAGATGACGTGGCGAGCACTGATAGGATGGGGTGAGGTGGAGGAGAGGGCTGGGTAGATAGGTTGGTAGGAATAGGATTTAGGTTGGACCGATTTAGTTTTTTCTGGGGGTGGTCGTTCGGGTCGGGTCGGCCCGTTCGACTGCCCCCACTAAAATAATAAATATTTTTATTTGTTTTACAAACACCGTTTGCAAACCGATATCAGACACACAAAAATAATCCGGGGACCCGGGGTTTGATATTTGATTAAAGATGGGGCGTTTTAGAAAACAAAACGGGCGTTGCGAAAATAGTTTTAGGCAAACATTGCATGATGATGACGATGCAATGCGCAAATTCAACGCGATTTTCTAGTAGTGGTTTTGCGGGATGCCACAATTCGACACCACTAACAATGGATCTCGCCCTCGAGATCCGCCTCATGATACCGGAAGGAAAAGTCGGCGATCTGCGTCTTCTCGTTTCGTGTAGATCCTCGCGACACCACTAACAAGGGTTGTTGTCCGTGATCGCCGAGAGAGCACTCCGGAAACAAAAGGTCGAAGGTAGAGGCATCAACAAATAAAGCCACCTCTAGCTTCCGTGGACGGAGTAAAACTGCTGGATCCACTGATTCGATGTACAAGAGCGAATGATAAGAGTAGTCGGATGGTGATCAGTCCATCGCGCACCCAAACCATTACTCTGCACACGAATAGGCGGATTATGCAACCAACTCCCGGAATTAGACTGAAGATCTCGACAAGCGAGGTTCGGAACAACGGAGTGATGCAGACTCTGCATCGGATCTGGCGTAGACGATGTCGTCGTGTCGGAAAACACCGGAAGGCACAAACAAGGAACAAAGAATGGTACCACAGCAGACGGATTCATCAGGCAGCTTGAACACCGGATGGTAGAACACCGTTATCAGAGGAGGAAGCGAAACCCTGAAGGTACGACGGAACCCAACCACGAGAAATCCTGGACTCGAAGAGAGAGACGAGAGCGGATTCAAAACACGTCGAGATAAGAGGAGAATAGCAGAGGGGTAAGGAGTAAAATCAGACCTAACCAGAACTATCCAACCGATTTTGCAAAAATAGTCTTGACACTCTACTTCGGCCGTTAGCTAGGTTATCCTACAGGCTGGACTTGTGGGGTATCATAGCTTGAGCTCGATACCACTCAGTAACACCCTCGAATCGGACCTATGCAAGTTTTAGCGAAACCCGCCAAACCCGCAGAAAGCGATTCAAGGTGCCCACCAGAACCTTCGTGCGGGTGGAAAGCAGTAATAACATTACACAACAGTCCTCGATGGGACCCACAGAACAGATATATATAACAGCGACTCAATGAGTCAAGAATACAGATATAATATACAAAGATCCAAATCACCTTGAAAATGATATAGCGTCCAGCTACGGACAAGATGCAAATGGGGCTAAGAGCCCTGAAGAATAACCAATGGCGTCCATAACCCTGCCCAGGCCAAGCCGGAAGGGTAACCTTGCTAACGATGTCGATCTCAAAACCTGCTTAAACAAAAGGGGTGCCGACAAAGGGAAAAGGAAAAAGAGGCGTCGATCGAGGCCGATTACACGGCGAGACTAGAATTCGGCGGTCCTCGCCTACATAGGTATGGTGGACTGAAGCGGCAGCGGCGGCATGCACTAAACAACCTATAGAGACTCGATACAACTGGCGGTTATCAGAGAGGGGTAAGAATGACCTATCCGGATCCAACCTGAAGCTAACACCAAACAAACCCATCCTGGTGTTTCCCCTCGAGACCAAACGAGGAAGTCAACCGAGGAACTCACACGGTTGGCAGTTTATTTATTCGATTATCGTTGCAGCAATTACTAGTCGTATAGATAGTCATCCCGATAAAATAAGCGATGGGCACTTTTAGTCAACCGTTATAGTTGCAACAATTACTAATCGGTCTGAGATAGCGTGAGATAAACCCAAAGCCAGCAGCTTGTTGGTACTTTTATTCAGCCATTCCGTTGTAGTTGTCATACTTACTAGTCAGTACAATATGCATGGCGACACTCAAAACAAGCAGTTGTGGGCGTATTAATTAGCCATTCCATTATAGTGAAGCTGATTACTAGTCATTATAAAGTCAAATTTATAGCAATAAACTTTAGTTATGCTTGTCTATGGTCGAGATCATGCTCCAAGTCGTCCATAACCATGGACACGGCTTTGAAAGTTTTACCGGCGGTGCACCAATAGCAACACACTCGATCAACCTCGGAAAAACCAAATCAAAACCCAACGAGGCCTTCACGACAAAGCAATCACAGGATTCAGAAATATTTCAGGCCACCCCATTAAGCTACCATAGCAGTAAGCTAGCTCGAGACGGACTCAAGGTTGCAGGTATACGGTGTGAACGATGGGAACCCAAAACTGGGCTTGTCGACACCGCGGAATCGTGTCCCGATCCTAAAGCGATGCGTGTGCTATCCATCGCACAATCGTAAATAAAGCAGTAAAGCATGGCATAAGTACAGGATCGTAAATAAAACCTCAAACTAGTTTGTGGCCCCAAGAAATAAGACTGAATCAAGCTCTGGCTAAGGGGGGTCCCATATACCTCCCGGATGTGGATAGCGCGATAAATCAAGGAACAGGTACCAAGTACTCGGGGTCCTACGGGACACAAGTGGGCGTTCGGAAACCAAATATTTTCTATCACCCACCGATGCCTCTGCTTATTTCAATTTTAGTTGTTAAACAGGAATTAAAGTGAACAATAAGTAAAACCAAGATCATCTCCAACATCAACATGCGGCAATACATCAACAACTGTGGCACTGGACGACACACAGCAGCACTTGAGCAAGCGACTACGACGCGCAAGTCCGACTAGCTACCAAACAACAGGTAATAGGAGGTGGCCATGGCAATATAGGGCTGCATGGAATATCATAGGTGCGGAAACTAGAGCATCGCAACACAGATAGCAATAGATCAACAGGAGGGAAAATAAATACTATAAAAGTAAGACAGGTAGAAAGGGGAGATGCTCGCCTGAAAACATTCCCGAAGGTTCATCCGAAGATCGGGGCGAAGCTCACATCAACTCAACGGCCTTATCCGCGAAGAAGCAAAACACTAGAATAAACACCGGATGTAGTATTTAATACAACGGCAAAAGATCGGCATGATGCATGTATGATGTATGGCATGGCAAAGATGCGATGCGATTAGGTCATATTAAGTGGAACCGGGGTCCCGACAATTAATTAAATGGTTCAAGTTATTCAGAACCCCCGCAATTTAAATGTTGTTTTAACATAGCAGAAGATAGCACCGGGTTCGCTACACAAATTTAAATGAGGCCAATATGAGACTAGATTTGCCCGCATATGGGCCCCATATTTAATTATTAGGTGAATCGGCATAAGGCCCCCAAACCACATGATTATGCATGCAAGTATGGCAATTAATGTGCAACAGGTTTTATGTTTAGCATTTATAAAATTAAGGGTTCGGATAAGGGTCACACATCAGAGGGGGCTCGACGATCTTGGGGTTCCGGGGTTCGGGGTCCGGTCTTAGGGTCCAGGGTTCGACGGGTCTTTCTCGGACAGCGGGGGTCGTTTACTGGGGTCGATCTTGTCGCGTTCCGGGAAGCAGGACTTGGGTCGGTGTCGTTCTTGTCGCATGCAGATCTTGTCGGGTTCCACGGGGTCGAGCTTGCCGTTGCGAGGTTCTTGTTGGGCCCGCGCAGTAGATCTTGGTGTTTTCCGGATGATCTTGCCGACTCCATGCGAAGGCGTTGGCGCTCTAGATCGGTCTTCAGGGTCTCGGCCATCGGATCCTTGAAGGAGGTCATGGCGTTCCGAGGAGAAGAATCTTGGTGTAGTGACGGTCCTTGTCGCCAATTCTCCGGGTTCGGGGTTTCGATGTCCCTTGAAGAAGTACCTGGTGCTACGTGACGGAGTTTCCGGAGGTACTACCATCGGATTCCGGGTGGGAGTACTCGGGGTTTCATGATGTCGATCTTGTCGGTGACCATGGCGCTCTGGATCCTTGAGATCGGGGTCTTTGGTTCCATGAGGGAGAGAACGTCGTGTCCGGTCGTCGAGCTCCGGGAGCAAACGCAAGGGTTCGTGGGGTCAAACTCGAAGTGTCAAATTTATATTGAGGAACCCTCCTGGTGCACGCATGCACTACCCAGGCCAGCAGGTGCCATGCCCCGCCGGTGGAGTCGCTCGCAGAGCCCCCTGCGTGACGAGGGAGGCGCTGTCGAGAGCGCTGCCCGGGCAGCTCTGGGCGGGCGGCATGAGGGCGGGGTCCGCGGACTGGCGGGCTCAGGCGGGCGCCGAGAGGAGCTTCGCTGGCGCGCGGCGCGATCGGGGACGCGTGGCGGAGGAGAGTGGCGCGAGGCGCTGGGTCGCCGAGGACGCTTGAGGGAGGCGAGCAGGCGGTGAGGGCTGCGCGTGAGGCGCTTGGGACACGGGCGGAGGTGAGGCGGAACGGCAGCGACGGCGAGGGAGGAGCCTGTGGCAGCGCTGCCGGTTCGAGCAGAGGAGGCATGTGGCCTTGAGGCGCGAGTCAGCGAGACAGGAAGGGGAGGCGCGCCGAGGAGGAGACGGCGGAGGCGTCTTGTGAGGAGGCAGGGCGCCGTGATCTGCATCGGGCGAGGCGCTGGTCGGGCGGCTCCGTGGCTCGGGAAGAAGAGAGGATGAGGGCGCGTGCGGGGAGGGGTGAGCGGCCAGAGAGAAAGGAGGAAGAAGGAGGGTGGGGGCGACGGGGCCCGGTCTGGGCTGGTGGGTCGCGGCCAGGGGCCAGGGTGTGGGACCGGGGAGGCGCCGCGTGGGGGGCTGTGTGCGCGTGAGTGCGTGCGTGCTGGCGTGTGAGTGGGTGTGGTGGTTGTGTTTAGAGAGAGGGAGTGGGTTAGGCCAGGCGAGGTGGCATAGTGTGATAGGTTGAGGGGGAGGGGAGAGATGACGTGGCGAGCACTGATAGGATGGGGTGAGGTGGAGGAGAGGGCTGGGTAGATAGGTTGGTAGGAATAGGATTTAGGTTGGACCGATTTAGTTTTTTCTGGGGGTGGTCGTTCGGGTCGGGTCGGCCCGTTCGACTGCCCCCACTAAAATAACAAATATTTTTATTTGTTTTACAAACACCGTTTGCAAACCGATATCATACACACAAGAATAATCCGGGGACCCGGGGTTTGATATTTGATTAAAGATGGGGCGTTTTAGAAAACAAAACGGGCGTTGCGAAAATAGTTTTAGGCAAACATTGCATGATGATGACGATGCAATGCGCAAATTCAACGCGATTTTCTAGTAGTGGTTTTGCGGGATGCCACAGGGGCATGGGCCTATGAGGGAGTGCCCTGGACGCATTGGGCCAGGGGTACAAGGCCCCATAGGGCCCAGCCGGCCAGACCTAGGGAAAACCCTAGGAAATCTTTTAGAAGGAGGGAGGGAACTTGCCCCCCCCCACTCCTCCCTCCTTGGCCGCCGGCCCTAGGGCTTGGGGGAGGGGCAAGGGCTGGCCGCCCACCCCTCTATATAAAGAGGGCTGGGGGAGCACCCCCTCCCACACCTCCTCCTCAAGCCCTAGCCGCCCTGCTGCCCTCCTCTCTCTCTCCCTCCCGACTGCACGTAGGCGAAGCCCTGCTGCAGAAACTCTCCACCACTTGCACCGCGCCGTCGCGTTGTAGATCCAATCTGTCTCTCCACCATACTTGCTGGACCGAGGAAGGAGGAGACATCGAGGTGCCGCACGTGTGCATCTCTCGGAGGCATCGCCACTTGCGGTGTTAGAACGGATCGGATCGCGGGGAGGAGAAGCGAGTACGACTACATCACCCACGCCCGGTAACGCTCAGCGCATTGTAATCTTCAAGGGTATGAAGATCTCATCTAATCCCCCTCATTGTTTGCATCTCCTAGATTAGATCTTGGCTTTCCCGTTCGCATCCGTAGAATTTTTTTGATTTACTATGTTGCGAAACCCTTCAGTGGTATCAGAGCTAGATCTATGCGTAGATGTGTTTCACGAGTAGAACGCAACATGGTTGTTGCGGGCGTTGATGTTTTCTGTTGCAAGCCTCTTGTTTGTGTTCTTCTTATGACCCGGGATAGTGAGATTGAAGCGGTCCAGGCTAACCTTACGCGACGTCGTTCGCGAGACCGGCTCCGCACTTGACATGTGGCTTGTTCCACACATGCGGCTAGTGGATGTCAGTTTCTCTCACTATAGTTGTCATGGGATTTACACCGGAGTTTGGCAACCATAATATCACCGTTGTGGCTTTCCGTAGGTAAGAATCGTTCTTAGCTTGCTACTCCCATAAGCCACGTAAAACATGCAACAACAAAGTAGAGGAGTCTAACTTGTTTTTGTAGGGAGTGTTTTCTGTGATATGGTATGGCCCAAGATGTGATGTGTATGTTGTATGCAATGATCATGTTTTGTAATGTTTCACGACTTGCATGTCGATGAGTACACAACCGGCAGAAGCCATATGGTTGTCTTTATAATTGTGTATGACCTGTGTGTCAACTTCTTATACGCCATGTAATAGTTTCACTTTATCGCTAAGTAGTTAGCAATAGTTGTAGTTGCTATTCATGGTGGAGGCAATCATGGTGGAGTGATGGAGATCATGCCGGCACGCACAAGATGGAGATCATTGCGCGAAGATTGGCTATACCATGTCACATAAAGTTATATGCATGTGATGTTTATCCTTTTATGTATCTTATTATGCTTAGATCGCGACGGTAGCATTATAAGATGATTCCTCACTTAAAGATCAAGATAAAAACGGTGTTCTCCCCATGTATGCACCGTTGCGAAAGTTCGTCGTGTCCAAGCATCACGTGATGATTGGGTGCTATAGACTCTACGTTCACACACAACGGGTGCAAGCCAGTTTTGCACACGCGTAAATACTTGGGTTTGACTTGACGAGCCTAGCATGTACAGACATGGCCTCGGAATACATGAACCGAAAGTTTAAGCATGAGTCATATGAATGATATGATCGACACTTCGTTGTCCACCATTGAAGCCACATCTCTTCTCGTGAAGATCGGATTAGGTGTGGTGAATTTGGATCGTGTTCACTAAACAACTTGAGGGATGTTGAATTTAGTGGGAGTTCATCTAGTAATTTGATTAAGTTGAACTAGTTATCATGAACATAGTCCAATTTGTACTTGCAAATATTGTAGATCAAATGGCTAAGTCCAACTTCAACTTCAACGTTTTTGCTGAGAAAGAAAAGCTTGGAAACAATGGGTCTAACTTCACCAACTGGTTCCGCAATCTGAGAATCATTCTCTCTGGCGGTCAAAAGGACTATGTCCTTGAGAATGCGCTAGGTGACGCCCCTGCTGTAGATGCGCCGGCTGATGAGAAAGTTGTCTATCAGTCGCGCAAAGATGATTATGGTGTGATTAAGAGCACCATGTTGTTCGCTATGGAATCGGACCTTCAAAATCGTTTTGAAGACTATCCCGGGCCCTTTGAGATTCTTGAGGAGATGAAAACTATGTTTCAGACTCAGGCCCGTTCTGAGAGATATGAGATCTCTGAGAAATTCTTTAACTGCAAAATGGAGGAAGGGAGTTCTTTTAGTGAGCACGCCATAAAGATGTCGGGCTACACTCAACGCCTTGAGCAACTGGACTGCAAGATTCCAGAGGAGCTCAAGATTGACAGGGTTCTGCAATCACTCCCTCCCAGCTACAAAAGTTTTGTAGTGACTCATAATCAGATTGGTTCCATCGACACGAGCTCTCTTCGAAAGCTGAAGGCTGCGGAGGTGGACATCAAAAGGATAATCATGTGTTGATGGTCAACAAGCCCCACCTTCAATAAAGGTAAGGGTGCAAAGAAGCCCTTCAAGAAAGGCGGCGTAAGCGTTGCCCTCTGAGAAGAAGCTGGTATGGACCTAAGCAGGACACCGAGTGCTTCTATTGCAAGGACAAGGGTCCTCGAAGAATCGTCCAAGTACTTAGCGGACAAGAAGGCTGGCACCATCAAAGGTATATTTGATATACATGTTATTGATGTTTTCCTTACTAGCCCTCGTTGTAGTGCCCGGTATTTGATACTAGTTCTTGCCATAATATTTGTAACTCAAACAGAGCTACGGAATAGACGGCTTGCGAATGAGGATGAGGAGACGATGCGCTGTAACGCGGATCAAGAGTTGATGTGATGGCCGTCGACGCCTCCTTAGTTTTACCTTCGGGATTAGTTTTAAACCTTAATAAGTGTTATTATGTGCCTGCGTTGAGCATGAACATTATTTCTGGATCGTGTTTATTGCAAGACGGTTATTCATTTAAATCGGAGAATAATGGTTGTTCTATTTATATGAGTAACATCTTTTATGGTCATGCACCTGCTATAATGGTTTATTTCTTCTGAATCTCGAAAGGGATGAAACACACATCCATAACATTGAGGCTAAGAGATGCAAAGTAGATAGTGATAATACTACTTATTTGTGGCACTGTCGTCTAGGTCATATTGGTGTAAAGCGCATGAAGAAACTCCATTCTGATGGACTTTTGGAGTCTCTTGATTTTGAATCATTTGACACATGCGAACCATGCCTCATGGGCAAGATGATCAAAACCCCGTTCTCCGGTATGATGGAGCGAGCAATGGACTTGTTGGAAATCATACATACCGATGAGTGTTTCGACGCGCGGTGGATATCGCTATTTTCTCACTTTTACCGATGACTTAAGTAGATATGGGTATATCTATTTAATGAAACATAAATCTGAAACATTTGAAAAGTTCAAAGAATTTCAGAATGAAGTGGAGAACCATCGTAACAGAAAGATTAAGTTTCTACGATCCGATCGTGGAGGTGAATATTTGAGTTATGATTTTCTCACGCATCTTAAAGCAAGCGGAATCGTTTTGCAACTCACGCCACCCGGAACACCACAGCGCAATGGTGTGTCTGAACGCCGGAATCAAACTCTATTAGATATGGTCCGATCAATGATGTCTCTTACTGATTTGTCGTTATCATTTTGGGGTTATGCATTAGAAACCGCTGCATTCACTTTAAATAGGGCACCATCTAAATCCGTTGAGACGACACCGTATGAACTGTGGTTTGGTGCTAAACCTAAGTTGTCGTTTCTTAAAGTTTGGGGATGCGAAGCCTACGTCAAGAAGTTGATGCCGGACAAGCTCGAACCCAAAGCGGAGAAATGCGTCTTCATAGGATACCCTAAGGAAACTATTGGGTATACCTTCTATCACAGAACCGAAGGCAAAGTGTTTGTCGCAAAGAACGGTTCCTTTCTTGAGAAGGAGTTTCTCTCGAAAGAAGTGAGTGGGAGGAAAGTAGAGCTAGACGAGGTTGTTGAACCTTCTCTTGAATTGGAGAGTAGCGCAGCACCTGAAATTGTTCCAGTGCCGCCTGCACCAACAATAGAGGAAGCTAATGACAAGGATCATGAAGCTTCGGACGATGCTGCTACTGAACGTCGCAGGTCGACAAGGTCGCGTGCCCCTCCTGAGTGGTATGGCAACCCTGTCTTGTTGGTAGAAGACAGTGAACCTACGAACTATGAGGAAGCGATGATGAGCCCAGACTCTGAGAAATGGCTAGAAGCCATGAAATCCGAATTGGGATCCATGAGCGAAAACCAAGTATGGACTTTGGTGGACCCTCCCAACGACCGAAAGGCCGTTGAGTGCAAATGGATTTTCAAGAAGAAATCGGATGCGGATGGTAATGTTACGTCTATAAAGCACGGCTTGTCGCGTAAGGTTTTCGACAAGTTCAAGGTGTTGACTATGATGAGACTTTCTCTCCCGTAGCGATGTTTAAGTCCATTCGGATTTTATTAGCAATTGCTGCGTTTCATGATTATGAAATATGGCAGATGGATGTCAAGACTGCTTTCCTCAATGGAAACATTGATGAAGAGTTGTATATGATGCAACCCGAAGGTTTTGTCGATCCTAAGGATGCTGATAAAGTGTGCAAACTTCAGCGTTCCATTTATGGACTGAAGCAAGCATCTCGGAGTTGGAACCTTCGTTTTGATCAAGTGATCAAGAGATTTGGATTTGTTCCAAATTGCTACGAAGCTTGTATCTACAAGAAAGTGAGTGGGAGCTCGGTGACATTTCTGGTACTATATGTGGATGACATATTGATTATTGGAAATGACATTAACATGCTTAACGATGTGAAGAGTTATTTGAACAGGTGTTTTTCAATGAAAGACCTAGGTGAAGCTGCTTATATATTGGGCAACAAAATCTATAGATATAGACAAAGACGCCAGATAGCATTAAGCCAGAGTACATACCTAGACAAAGTTCTGAAAAGGTTCAGAATGGATAAGGAAAAGAAAGGTTCAGTGCCTATGTTGTCAGGTAAGATGTTGAGCAAGGCTCAGTGTCCAGCTACGGTAAATGATAGAGAAGCTATGAGCAAAGTGCCTTATGCCTCGGCCATAGGTTCTATCATGTATGCCATGCTGTGTACTAGACCGGATGTGTCCAATGCTCTTAGTTTGACGAGCAGATATCAAAGTGATCCAGGAGTGGAACACTGGACAGCCGTGAAGAACATCCTAAAGTACCTAAATAGGACTAAAGAAATGTTCTTAGTCTATGGGGGTGATGAACAGCTCGTCGTAAAACGTTACATCGATGCTAGTTTCGACACCGACAAGGATGATTCTAAATCTCAGACAGGATACGTTTATATTTTGAATGGAGGAGCTATGAGCTGGAGAAGCTGCAAGCAAAGCGTGATCGCGGGATCTACAGTAGAAGCGGAATACATGGCTGCTGCAGAAGCGTCAAGTGAAGGAGTTTGGATCAGGAACTTCATCACTGAGCTTGGCGTGGTTCCAAGTGCATTGGACCCACTGGAGATATTGTGTGACAACACTAGCGCCATAGCACTCGCTAAGGAACCAAGATATCATCCAAAGACCAAGCATATCAACCGCAAGTTTCATATAATCCGAGATTATATAGTAGATGGAGATCTGAAGATTAGCAAAGTACATACAGATCTGAATGTCGCAGATCCATTGACTAAACCTCTTCCACGTGCAAAACATGATCAGCACCTTAGTGCCATGGGTGTGAGATTGTTGCCAAATGTAAACTAGATTATTGACTCTAGTGCAAGTGGGAGACTGTTGGAATTATGCCCTAGAGGCAATAATAAAGATGTTATTATTATAATTCTTGTTCATGATAAAGTTTATATTCCATGCTAGAATTGTATTAAGCGGAAACTTTAATACTTGTGTGGTTTGTGAACAACACCGTGTCCCTAGTATGCCTCTATGGACTAGCTCATTGATTAATGATGGTTAAGGTTTCCTAACCATAGACATGAGTTGTCGATTAATAATGAGATCATATCATTGGGAGAATGATATAATGGACAGACCCAAACTAAGCGGAGCAATTAGATCGTGTCATCGTGTTCATCTTTCCGAAGCTTTTCTTATGTCAAATATTGTATTCCCTAGACCATGAGATAATATAACTCCCTGGTATCGGAAGAAAGCTTCGAGGTCATCAAACGTCATCCTATGAGAGGGTGATCATAAAGGTGTATCTCAGGTGATCGGAAAGTACCTGTTGGGTTGTATGTATCGAGATGGGATTTGTCCCTCCCAAGTCGGAGAGATATACTTTGGGCCCACTCGGTAATCAATATCAACACCGCTTGCAAGAATGTGGTTAAGGAGTTAATCACAAAGTGATATCGGATTACGGAACGAGTAAAGTACTTGCTGTGAACGAGATTGAACTAGGTATGACGGTACCGACGATCAAATCTCGGGCAAGTAAAATATCGCGAGACGAAGGGAATATATATATGGGATTGATTGAATCCTGGCATCGTGGTTCATCCGATATAATCATCGATGAATGTGTGGGAGTCAATATGGTTTTCCAGACCCCGTTGTTGATTATTGATAGAAGATCATGTCTGCATATTCTCGAACCTGAAGGGTCACACACTTAACGTGTCTCGAGGCTAGGATAGATTGGATAATTGGTTTATGAGTTTTTGTTCGGAGTCTCGGATGGGATCCGGGACATCACGAGAGGTTCCGGAATGGTCCAGAGAATAAGATTCATATAAGGCAATGCAGTTTTTGGAGTTCAGAATTGTTTCGGGTTAATCGGTATTGTACCGGAAGCTTCTAGAACCTTCCGGAGGGGTACCAACGTGGGCCCACCTGCCGGGAGGGGGCATGGGCCTATGAGGGAGTGCGCTGGCCGCATTGGGCCAGGGGCACAAGGCCCCATAGGGCCCAGCCGGCCAGACCTAGGGCAAACCCTAGGAAAGCTTCTAGAAGGGGTGGGGAACTTGCCCCCCACTCCTCCCTCCTTGGCCGCCGGCCCTAGGGCTTGGGGGAGGGGAAAGGGCTGGCCGCCCACCCCTCTATATAAAGAGGGCTGGGGGCGCACCCCCTCCCACACCTCCTCTTCAAGCCCTTGCCGCCTGCGCCGCCTCCTCTCTCTCTCCTCCCGTGCCGCGTGGCGAAGCCTGCTGTGAAACTTTCCACCACTTGGACCGCGCCGTTGCATTGTAGATCCAATCTGTCTCTCCACCATACTTGCTGGACCGAGGAAGGAGGAGACGTCGAGGTGCCGCACGTGTGCATCTCTCGGAGGCATCGCCACTTGCGGTGTTAGATTGGATCGGATCGCGAGGAGGAGAAGCGAGTACGACTACATCACCCACGTTCCGACAAACGTTCCGCTGTGCGAATCTTCAAGGGTATGAAGATCTCATCTAATCCCCTCTTTTGCATCTCCTAGATTAGATCTTGGCTTTCCCGTTCGCATCCGTAGAAATTTTTTGATTTACTACGCTGCGAAACCCTTCACGGCTTTCTTCCCGGCGCCGGCGGCGCTTAAACCCGCTGCAGCGGATGACGCCTTCTTGGACTTTCCCATTGTGGAGCAGCGACTGTGGCGGTGCGAATGAAGAAACGCCGAGGGAAAAATGCGGAGGATGTCCAGTGCGCGATGAGAGCAAGAGCTCAAGAAATGGTGGCAATGGCAAACTAGGAGAGGCAAATGGTGAAGGGTAAAAAACTTCCCTGTTTTCCCCATGCTATAAAAGGGGCGAGGATGATGCAGCAGAGCCATCGATCCAGAATCCCTAACGTCTGCCCCAGATGTCATCGTCCACGTGTCAGCACCAAACTGAACCATCGCCATCATGACGTCCACTACACGTGGAAATTGAGGAGACGCCGTAACTTTCGCCATGTTACGCGTGACTAGTCAAATTCAAGTCAGGCGGCGGGACCCACGATCATCCGTCGCATCGTCTCTGCTGCCGCAGATGGTTGAGCTCACCAATCATCATCAATGACGTCATCAAAGCGAAGATAGCAACGGCTCGAAGATTTCGACTGAGCATAAAGCACTTACCCGAGTCTACGACTCAACCAAGTACTCGGGGGATACTCCTATCAGGAGCGCTGGCCGTGCACCTGAAAAATTATAACAGTAATAGCACCTCAAAAAGATCTTTGAGTCCTATGTCGAGTCTACGACTCCACTACGGACTCGGGGGATACTCCCATTGGGAGCGCTGGTCGCGCATTCGAAAAAATGTGACCTTCGAACAGATAATGGAAGCAAGCGCAAATGACTGAACTAAAGTCTATGCTCGAGTCTATGACTCGAACAGACACTCAGGGAATACTCCCATAGAGAGAGCTGGTCGCGCACCCTATGAACTATTCGAGTGAGATCCTTCAGATCAAGTACGGCAAAAATCTTTTTGACAACTTTTCCCAAATTAACGCTAAGTGAAAAACAGTCTTCTTGGTCACCTGAAACACCTCCGCAGTGATAAAACTTCGGATGATATGTTTACAAAGCAAAGATAAGCCCTACAGATATCGTCTGATGGCCTGGTAACGCACTAGACTGCACTCTGCCAGTAAATTTCCGTGTCAACAGGAACGATGAAAAATCCCGATGGATGCGTTGGGTACACCACCTGAAAAACACCGGGATTCGACTCCTATAAGACCTCAATGGCCTGAGTCGAATTACACCAACATTCGTTCCGTTTTCGAGTCCGGGGACTCAAGTCTGATAAAGATCGTGTTGTTTTGTCCTATGACAGTTAACTGGCTCTGATCCGTCGGGTGAGATAGGCACACGCATCAACAATACCTATGAACTAAACATTTTTTCCTAAAGACAAGTTCAAATACAAAGGACCTGAAAGATTATAGAGTCTCCAACCGAATCTACGATTCGACTGAACACCCGAGGGCTACTGACATGGATATACCCTATGGGTGCATAACGTTGGTATACCCGGTCTAGCCCAAGGAAGGCCCACGTGAAGACTTGCAGCCCAGGAAGATTTTGGGTGGCCCAAGCCCATGGCGAGTTCGACTTCTTAGAGGATACGTCTAGATTAGATAGAATTTCAAAGGATTCAACCCTAATCTGTAACCGACTCGACCTATCCCAGGACCTGGCATATCTATATAAAGGCCAGGAGGGTACGACAAGAAGGATCTCAACACCTCATACACACACCGCCATGCCAGATTGCATCTGCGCACCCCTGTAACCTTCGGTTTCGCCATAATCAAGAACAGACAAGTAGAAGTAGGGTTTTCCCTCCGGGGGACTGAACCTGGGTAAACCTCGTGTTCCCGTGTTGCTTGCTTGTTAACCATCTCGCGACTTCCATCATCCCCATCTTGTCCAAAACTCAAGTCCATAACAATGGGCGTTGACGAGTTGAACCCTCGTCAATAGCCTTTGTAAAAATGGTCAAGTTGGGATCCTAGCCTCAGCCGACAGAAATACTCGTTCATAATCATGGTCATAGCCATTTCTAAATCATCATCATCGTCTTCTTCCTCCTTCGACGATTCAAAGATCGTCTTCCTCAACCTCTTCATCTACAATCGAAGATCTACGTTGAAGCCGGTTCAAAACCAAAACAAAAAAACTCACCTAGTTATTTCGTCGAACACCTCATGGACGAGAAGGTGAGAACCACGACCGGCGGATTTGAGCCGACACATAGGGGTGACATGAACGTCAGGGCTACGCGATGACCGGAAGTTGACGTAGATGCCATAGAAGAGCCGGTTTGTTGGTCATCGGTCGATTAATAGGATCACCACGGACGGAGACTACACTGTGGGAAAATAGGTTGGGCCCCTCGGTTCCAACTCTGTTGTGGTCAACGGCGTTTCATTCTCTGACGCCTCTATTTCCAAACAAATGGATCGAAACGGCTGTGACCTGATTCCGGCTACGGCAGCCAGCAGCGAGCGACACATAGTAGGGGAGAAGGGCGGTAGAGGGTATGGGCTATCCGCAGGGGCAACAAGTGGTCACCGAGTGAACGCCGGCGGGGATGGGCAGCGCGGCGTGGAAGGTGTGCACGCGGGTGGAGGCGTGGGATTTATGCCACGAGGTTGCTGCTGAGTATTCTTTAGGATTCACGGAGGCCTTAATTACTCCTAAACTTTGATAGTCCTTTAAAGACTTTATAACTTCGGCTAGGTGCACAATTTCTAGAGATGCTCTAATATCCTTACTGCTAGCAAACTCTCTCGAAATAAACTTTCGCCCCGCTTTATAAATAAAGCCACATCGGCCGAACTGATACAAGGTGATGGGAGAACCCCTTACAAAGCAGATCAAGATAAACAATAAACACACGAAAGACCACAACTTGCCACCGAAAACAACCACCCGAGAGCGGGGAGAACCGGCGCTCCACAACGACCCCCCCCCAAGAGAGTAACGATGCACACCGCCACCGCCAAGACCGAAAGTCAAGGGTTTTCACCCGGATCCTAAACATGGAGAAGGTAGCCGCAGCGGCGCCCCCAAGAGGGTCACAATAACCGCAGGCATCACCGTCGCTGGTGCCGAAGAACTGAGCTTTCGCTCGGAAAAACCTTCAAGCCGCTCCGCGTCACCCGCCCACACTCGCTGTCCTCGAGTCTGGCCTCCGACACACGATCTGGGTGCTGCCGAAGCCGAAACATCGCCAACACCGAAGTCCCCCAACGTCCGCTCCTCGCCACCCACATGACCAAAGAGGAGGACCACCACCACCGCCACGTCGCTCGCCGAAGAGCCTCGCGCGCAGTCCACCTTCCGGGGCCGCCGCCCCGGCGTCCATGAACTCGAGCCAAGTCTCCAACCAACATCACATCGCGCCGACAGTAAGGAGGGCGGGGTAGATCAGGCACAGACCTGCCAGAACCGAGCCACCCGATAGCCTAGGGGAGGGGAACAACCCTCCATCACCCATGGTGATTGCCGTCCGGACGCAGCAGCAGTACCGACTAGGCCTAGATCAGGCCCGGCCAAGCCGGTCATCACGGTTTCGCCGGAGGAAGTCCACGAGAACGTCGGAATCATCTGAAAACTTGCATGTGTCCCTGGCATATGTGTGTGAGTGTGGTGCAAGGTTGGTATAGGTGCTTGCATGTGTCCCCCTCGCATACATGCGCTCTAACCTAGAAGCAAAGGTTCTGGACCTGTATAAGGGGAAATCTCCCCGTTACGGTGAAACCGGGTAGGATAGTGCGCCAACTTGTGAACCAATATGGTTTCACATCATCCCATGACATAATCAAACACAAAACAAGAGACAGCTACGCCGGGCTACCCCTGTCAGAAGAATGTCTAGGGGGGTAGACGATCCGAGGCCCGTAGATCATCAGGGTTTCGCCGGAGGAAGTCCACGAGAACGTCGGAATCATCTGAAAACTTGCATGTGTCCCTGGCATATGTGTGTGAGTGTGGTGCAAGGTTGGTATAGGTGCTTGCATGTGTCCCCCCTCGCATGCATGCGCTCTAACCTAGAAGCGAAGGTTCTGGACCTGTATAAGGGTGAATCTCCCCGTTATGGTGAAACTGGGTTGTATAGTGCCCCAACTTGTGAACCAACATGGTTTCGCATCATCCCATGACATAATCAAACACAAAACAAGAGAGAGCTACGCTGGGCTACCCCTGTCAGAAGAATATCTAGGGGGTAGACGATCCGAGGACCTTAGATCATCAGGGTTTCGCCGGAGGAAGTCCACGAGAACGTCGGAATCATCTGAAAACTTGCATGTGTCCCTGGCATATGTGTGTGAGTGTGGTGCAAGGTTGGTATAGGTGCTTGCATGTGTCCCCCCTCGCATGCATGCGCTCTAACCTAGAAGCGAAGGTTCTGGACCTGTATAAGGGTGAATCTCCCCGTTATGGTGAAACTGGGTTGTATAGTGCCCCAACTTGTGAACCAACATGGTTTCGCATCATCCCATGACATAATCAAACACAAAACAAGAGAGAGCTACGCTGGGCTACCCCTGTCAGAAGAATGTCTAGGGGGTAGACGATCCGAGGCCCGTAGATCATCAGGGTTTCGTCGGAGGAAGTCCACGAGAACGTCGGAATCATCTGAAAACTTGCATGTGTCCCTGGCATATGTGTGTGAGTGTGGTGCAAGGTTGGTATAGGTGCTTGCATGTGTCCCCCCTCGCATGCATGCGCTCTAACCTAGAAGCGAAGGTTACGGACACATAAGGGGAATCTCCCCGTTACGGTGAAACCGGGTAGTATAGTGCCCCAACTTGTGAACCAACATGGTTTCACATCATCTCATGACATAATCAAACACAAAACAAGAGAGTGCTACGCCGGGCTACCCCCTTCAGAAGAATGTCTACGGGCTAGACGATCCGAGGCCCGTAGATCATCAGGGTTTCGTCGGAGGAAGTCCACGGGAACGTCGGAATCATCTGAAAACATGCATGTGTCCCTGGCATATGTGTGTGAGTGTGGTGCAAGGTTGGTATAGGTGATTGCATGTGCCCCCCTCGCATGCATGCGCTCTAACCTAGAAGCGAAAGGTTCTGAAACTGTATAAGGGGAGAATCTCCCCGTTACGGTGAGACCGGGTAGGATAGTGCCCCAACTTGTGAACCAACATGGTTTCACATCATCCCATGACATAATCAAACACAAAACAAGAGAGAGCTACGCCGGGCTACCCCTGTCAGAAGAATGTCTAGGGGGGTAGACGATCCGAGGCCCGTAGATCATCAGGGATTCGCCGGAGGAAGTCCACGAGAACGTCGGAATCATCTGAAAACTTGCATGTGTCCCTGGCATATGTGTGTGAGTGTGGTGCAAGGTTGGTATAGGTGCTTGCATGTGTCCCCCCTCGCATGCATGCGCTCTAACCTAGAAGCGAAGGTTCTAGACCTGTATAAGGGTGAATCTCCCCGTTACGGTGAAACCGGGTAGTATAGTGCCCCAACTTGTGAACCAACATGGTTTCACATCATCCCATGACATAATCAAACACAAAACAAGAGAGAGCTACGCCGGACTACCCCTATCTGAAGAATGTCTAGGGGGTAGACGATCCGAGGCCCGTAGATCATCAGGGTTTCGCCGGAGGAAGTCCACGAGAACGTCGGAATCAGGGGGTGCATGTATATAGTGATCAAGACCACAATAAACTATGATCATATGTGTACTCTCATGATCCTATGAAATAATATCACCTAACATATATGTAATAAAAGCCTTGCTAATTAAAGAAAAGAATAAGGTGAAAAAAATTCTTTGCCGTGCACACGGCAAAGATTATCTTTGCCGTGTGCCCTACGGCGAGGGCACACGGCAAAGATTCTGCCGTCAGCCCCGGCCGGCGGGTGACCCTGCGAGGCCACAGGGCCCACTTATTTGCCGTGAGGAAACCTTTGCTGTGTTTCTTCATTGACTTTGCCGTGATTCATTTCTTTGCCGTGTGTTCTCGTAGGTCCATTGTCGTGTTTGTTTCTTTGCCGTATTCTTTTTCTGCTGTTTGCCGTGCACCTGTACTTTGCCGTGTTCTTCTTAGTTTACACACGGCAAAGTTCCGGGTCTTTTGGCACACGGCAAAGGAGAGGGGCGATGGCAGAACATTTTTTCCCATAGTGATTATGATCTTATGAAAGAAAATGTGTTTCCTTAGGTGACAGAAAGATTTTTCTTTAGACATGTAATTGGATACAAGTTTTAGAGTGGTTAGCATTTTTAGTAACCCTCCACATGCCTCGATTTAACCGTGAAAAATGTGGTGGCACAAATTCGACAAAAAGAGATGAAAAAAAATAGTGTGGGACTGGAACAAAATTAAGATGGGATCGGAACAAAAAAACTGTGTTATTTTTGTTAATTAGAGGTGGATCGTTCCGGTGTACACGGTCTAAAATCCATATTTCTCCCTGAGAAAGACATCAAATAGCCAACCGATCCCTCACAAGGCCAGCACCGCTCCTTAGGCTCTCCACCGATTCTAACGCCCTCCGCCGAGGGACGAAGCTTCATACAAATAATTGGGCAGGCCAAGCTAAATCGAATTAGTAAACCGTAACATGGAATAAGTTTGACCATCAGGCATGGAATTACATATTAGAAAATCAGCCTTATTCCAATCGAATATGCTTTTAAAATCTTCGATGCCATCTTCATACTTGTATTTGTTGTAGAGAATTTTAGTTCCGAGTTATGAGATGATGCTGCGAAGCGAAATTTGATGAAATAAGTACTAACTCCATTCCTGATGGTCGGTGTGCCATACGGGCAAGGTCGCCGGCTCCCTGCTGCTAGCACTTAGCTACTTGCATCTGATGTTCGGGGGCTGGACGCCCTCTTCGGTTCGCCGCTGCTAATCACTGCTGGATCTCGGAGACTCGCGTTTAGCCAGATCGAGGCTGCTGATGCAGTGGTTGCTAGGAGCCCGGCCGAGACAACGAACTGAATCAAGGGTGCTGAAGGGAATGGATAGATTTTTTCTAAGGGTCACGGGAAACAGTGCGCTGCAGTGCTGCTGCTGGGCTGGAGTTACGTGTAGATATGTTCAGTTCTGCTCCAAAGCTGGGCGGGCCGTCTCCCAGTTTGGCCCTCACGTGGCTCCGTCAGAGGCCTCAACGCCGTTCGATCACCTCCCGCTAACGACCGTAGCCATGTTCCCCTCAATCCTCCATTGTGAGCACATCTCGCCAATGACTGGAGCCATAGTCGCCTCCGTCCCACTCCTCCGCTCTGCTCAACCGCCGCGTCGCCGCCTCGATCTGCTTCAAAGGTGAGGGCCGCGTGGTGGCGGAGGCCCTCGTATGATTGTCAATCAGAGACGCACACACATCACCTATATTCTAAAATCTGAATTAGAGGCAAATAGATTCTATGTCAAAGCTTGATAGAAGTAATCAAAAGTTTTAATCAACGGTTAGAAAAAAATCACAGACAACGGAATCAGATGGAACTCGGCGGAACGAAAATTTCCGCCCCAATCACCGTAAAACTTGGTTATTGTTTATAAGTATCATTTGGAATACGAATAATGTTAATGAGTTGTTCTCTTTTCTAAGATGCAGGTGAAAGATAATATTATATTGTAGTATAGGTTCGACAACCTAAAAAACACAACAGTAGATCCGAAGCCAAAAGCAAATGCACCCAGGAATAATGGAGTGGGAAGTTTAAACAAAAACAGCTAAAATGGTACAGGAAGAAAGGATGAAGGCAATGATCGATGGAGCGAATGGTAGAGCAAATGATGAGAGTATGGAGACAGTGATGATACAGAAACTGATGAAGAGGATAGACGCAATGATGGAGCGAAACATATATGCAGAGGTGACATGCCGTTCCTTTAATCTCCTTATTAATTTTCATTGCTATTTGATTCCTAAACTAGAGACTATGTTTTTCAGAAACTTATCTCCAAGTTAAACAAGGAGGGCATAATATACAAAAGCACTGTAGCTTCTGTTTCCAACTCAGTTGGAGAGGAGGAAGACAAAGGGTCATATGAGAATGGAGCTACATTAAAGAATAAATAATTCTGATATACAAAAGACATCGTACCTGCTGAAGTTAAAGTTGATCAGATAGTAAAGTCCGTAAATAAAAATGGAGAAAATGGTGATGCGACGACATAAGTTGAAAGAGGCAAGAATCCGTGGAAAGTTCCACTCGGCAGCACACCTTATAATCCTGAACAAATCGATGATCTAACAGTGTCTAAATCAGTTTCATCAGAGCTAATGATGGAAATTTACCAATCAAGCAAGATCAATGGTAACGCTCAGTATGGAGCAACTGGTTCGAATGATTCTAGGAGTGTCGATAGTCAAGTTGTTGCATGCGATAAGCCGAAGCGGAAGCGAAAAATACAAGAAACACTAAAAATTTATGTATGATTTGAATCCCAAAAACGTCGTGGAACTAAGAGAGGTACTGCCATCAATTTATTTTTCTTGTTGTAATATATGTTGTGCACCGACATGCTATTTATTTGCTGAGTAGGTTTGTTTGGTAACAAGAATGAGAATCCATCTGCGTAAACTGATAAACAGATAGCAGCAGCCGTTAGTTTTGTTGAAAACGCTTTAAAGAAGAAGTCACATGGTGACAAAGTTTTTTATCAACATCAAAATAGAAGTATTCAATACAGCTTAAAGTAGTTCTAAAACATTAGTGGCTTACCGATCCCATAAGTTTTCATTAAAATATATGTATGTACAAACATCTAATATCAGTTATTAAGATTTAATTGGTTAAATTGTTCAAGGTAATTGATGCTTGCATTAGAGATTTATCACTCAGTGTTGGGCTTGGCCGGTACATATTCACAACAGTTAGGACAACATTCCTCTTAAATCAGGTAAAAAAAATAAAAAAGCGAAAGTGAAAAAGTCAAAGCGCAACATGGACTATGTGATAGAACAAAAGTGGAGCAATTGGTCGAGTTATGGATGAATATTTTTCCCGTAATAAGGTAACCACTTTTTTATTTACAAGTTAACAATACGCGTAATAATTTTGAGAAATCATTCTTGTTTTTTTTCATTTTAGTGCAGACATTTTTCTCTCTTTTCTATATTAAGCGGGAAATAGGCATGCATTAAAAATGACAAAAGCAAGAACGATTTCTCAAAATTATCACGCATGTTGCTAACTCGAAAATAAAAAAGTGGTTACTGTGTCACAGGAAAAATATCTTTCCATAACTCAACCAACTGCTGCACTGATGTTCATCACATAGTCCATGTTGTGCTTTAACTTCTTCATTTTTGCCCTTTTTTGACCTGATTTAAGAGAAATGTTGTCCTAACTGTTGTGATTATGTACAGGTCATGCCTAACACCGAGTGAAAAAATCTCCAATGCAAGCATCAATTACCTGGAATAAGCTAACCAATTAAATCATGAAACCGATAATACATGTTTGTACATATGTACGTTTTAATGAGTATGCATTATATTGTAACTGAAAATTCTCCTTTGTTCCGTGGTAAAATAAATAAATTTGCTATCTTTATCAAACATCTCTAGCATGCATTGTAACAGGACAGAGCGCATGTTTATACGGGGAATTTGCAACATGGGCCGAAGATTTGTTGAGAGAAATTTTATGGGCTGCTCACTTGTAAAACTGTGGACCAAACTATAGGGCCATCGAGCTCGTCCATGCATGCTGTCGAACAAAAAAGATGATTAAGTACGAAACAAGTACTCCCTCCGTTCGCAAATAAGTATTTCTAGCTTTTGCGTGAGTCAAACTTTATCAAATTTAACCAACTTTATAGATAAATATAACAATATATATTACATCAAATTAACATATTATGAACTAAATTTGAAAACATATATAATGGTACCAATTTAGTGTCATGAATATTGCTACGTTTTTCTATAAAATTAGTCAAACTTTACTAACTTTGACTTAAGACAAGACTAGAAGTACACTTATTTGCGGACGGAGGGAGTATGAAACTTAAATTCGAATCTACTATACTACCTCCTTCACGGTTTACAGGGCGCCTAATCAAATTTGGGTTTTTCCAAAACTGCAACTTTCCTAGGCGCATAAGAATTAATTATTAATTAATATGACATCTTTTCTCCCAACTTTCTATGCATGCAACAGTCTTCCACCAATGCATGCGCCTTAACCGCTCACTAATAGGCCTAATTTTTAGCCAATACGTACACGTCTAGGTCCGTGAGATTTTTATAGAGCGCCCTGCAAACCGTGAATGAGGAAATAGTACTAATCAAGATTGACCTCTGACCTATAAGCAATACCGTGCAATCACACACCTCACACTAGTTTTATTCACTGTATTTGTATTTTTAAATCTAACAAGCCAAAGATGTGGCTCGTGGGGAGAACAAATGCAATCTGAGCCCGCTCCATCTTTTATTCTAACATCATGTTGCATGCAGATACATGCGCAATTGTGCAATTACGTAAGGACGACCTAATCTGGCCGCGCATTAGCTAGACGGCCATGTTTGGCAACTAAACATATGCGCATGCTTGAATCACTCCACGCTTGATGCATCTAGCTTAATGCAGATCGAAAAGAACTAATCACGTAAACTAATCAAGATTAGAACCTTAAGACATCTTACCCGGTGATGGCGATGTTGACCACTGACCACAAACGGCCAATCTGGAGGAGTGACCGCACGCCGGGTCGGTGACTCCTCGTTGGGGCGTGGATAGGGACGAGGTGGGAGGCGGAGCTAGGTACGAGATGGGATGCGTTTTACGAGAGGCTGGAGGCGGCGCTATATATGGTGGAGGTGGGAGGCGGAGCTAGGTAGGAGATGGGATGCGTTTTAGGAGAGGCTGGAGGCGACGCTATGGTGGAGGTGGGAGGCGGCGCGACCTAGTAAGGGGCCTCGTAGGTCGTGGACAGGCACGACTCGGCGTGATCGTCGTAACCTGCCACCGATATGTGCGCTCGACGCTATGCATGCACGCTTTAATGTTGCCACACGGTCCAGTTAATAAGGTCGCGTCGGTAGGACTTACAGTTGTTTAGTTTCAAATGTAAATTTAAAAATCGTAAAGATTAAAAAAATTAATATTCGTTTGTAAGAACTAAAATACTAGCATGTACCATAATTTTGAGGTGATTTCGGAAAGGGTCAAGAAAATCGAGTTGTTTAAAAAGCTAGCACAATTGAATCCAAAAGGTGTGTTTGTAATTCTTTATTTTTTTTGAACTTTACAAAACTCCCTCCAATTTACTTCACATGTTAGCATACAGAGATAAAGCCATCTTAGAGAGTTTTTTCAATTTTTTGAAATTTTAAATTTTCATGCGAGATGGTCAAAGTATGAACTTTACAAAAACCCCTCAAACAAAAAGTCCATTGGTCAATCCTCGTACGGAAAAAGCTAGGAGGTAGATCTACGGGGCCTACAAACTAGGGTGGTTTCGCTGGAAAATTTAACCGCTGGAGCGCCGGAATCCCACAAAAATTTGCATCTGACCCTAGCATATGTCCACAACTGTGATGCAATATCCGTAGATGGAGTGAGTAGCTCTCAGGTTTGACCGTCCTTCCACGCATGCCTTGGCACTCACCGAAGCTCAAGACCTATAGGAGGAATCTCCCGCAACGGGTCCAACGGACGGAAACCGGTGGAATTTTGAGCCCAACCTTGGTTTCCCTTGTTCCTACGGACTAAACGAACCTAAAGAAACAAAAAAGTCCATTGGTCAACCCCTGTTAAGGAAAATCTTGGGGGTAGATGGACGGGGCCCACAAACTAGGGTTTCGCTGGAAAATTTCTTGCCAGATCGTCAGAATCCCATGAAAACTTGCATCTGATCCTAGCATATGTCCACAGCTGTAGTGCAATGTCCGTAGATGGAATGGGTACCTCCCGAGTGTGACCGTCCTCCCACGCATGCCTTGGCACTCACCGAAGCTCAAGACCTATAGGAGGAATCCCCGACTACGGGTCAAACAAACGGAAACCAGTGGAATTTTGAGCCCAACCTTGGTTGCCCTTGTTCCTACAAACTAAACAAACCTGAATAAACAAAAAAGTCCGTTGGTCAACCCTCGTATGGAAAAAGCTAGGGGTAGATCTACGGGCCCCACAAAACTAGGGTTTCGCTAGAAAATTTGCTTTTGGAGCGCTAGAGTCCCACGAAAACTTGCATCTGACCCAAGCATATGTCCACAACTGTGGTGTAATGTCTGTAGATGGAATGAGTAGCTCTCGGGTGTAACCGTCCTCCCACGCATGCCTTGGCACTCACCGAAGCTCTAGACCTATAGGAGGAATCTCCCGCTACGAGTCAAACGGATGGAAACCGGTGGAATATTGAGCCCAACCTTGGTTTTCCTTGTTCATATGGACTAAACGAACCCGGACAAACAAAAAATTCATTGGTCAACCCTCGTACGGAAAATATACAGGGTAGATATACGAGGCCCACAAACTAGGGTTTCCTTGGAATATTTACCGCCAGAGCGTCGGAATCTCACGAAAACTTGCATGTGACCCTAGCATATGTCCACAAGCTATGGTGCAATGTCCGTATATGGAATGAGTAGCTCCCGCGTGTGGCCGTCCTCCCATGGCCTTGGAACTCACCGAAGCTCTAGACCTATAGGAGGAATCTCCCGCTACGAGTCAAACAGACGGAAACTGATGGAATCTTGAACCCAACCTTGGTTTCCCTTGTTCCTATGGACTAAACTAACTTGAACAAACAAAAAGGTCGATTGGTAAACCCTTGTATAGAAAAAAAGCGAGGGGGTAGATCTACGGCCCCAGAAACTACGCCTCCATCGATGGGAACAATCGGCATGGTGGAAATGGACGTGATCACCAAGGCAACAAGAACCCCATCAACACCAATGAGAAGGACGTCAACCAGATAATGTGCTATAATTGTAAGAAGTGGGGACACTTTGCAAGAGACTGCCCGTAAAAAAATAAGAATGGTGGAAGCTTCAATGAGAACAATCCCAGTATGTTCCATAAGAGACATGTGAACCATATCGATGTGGAAGAAGTATTTGAAGAGCCAACTACAGAAAATAGTATGTTTCGACCAACACTTCATCAAATTTTGTTTTTTAACACTAGTGCATCGCATTCATTCATATCAAGAAGACATCAATAATTTGGTGGCTTGCCAACAGACTTCTAGCCAAGAGAACCCTCGAGAACCAACCCCATAATACCATTCTTTTTAAGGGTGGTAGCCTGCCTAGTATACCCTAGACGTAAACCCTTTATTTCTAGCCTTCTAGAATCTCGAGGACGAGATTATTTTTATGGATGGTAGTTTGTAACATCCCAAAATTTCCTAAATTTTGGAATGTTAAATTCAAATAGCTTGTTTGAATATTTGAGTGCCCAAAAACTTTTCGAATGACTCCTTTCTTTTATTAAAGCCTAAACCCTATTTTTCAAAGTTAGCATATAATGCTTTTGGGGAAAAACTAGTTATTTTATTGTTAGTAAAAAACAGATTCTATAAAGATTTTACTGTGTGTCGTGATTTTACAAAATTTTATAAAGTAATTTTACTCAATTTGGATTTGTAAAACTAAAACTATGAAATGATTTATAAAACAAATATAAGAAAATCACTATGTAAGAAAACTTCTTTGCTGTGTGTGCAAAATACACGCAAAGGATCCACGGAACACCTTTGTTGTGTATAAGCAAACGACAAAGACTACACGGCAATGTTGGCAACGGCAAAGGCCCTTTGCCATGTGTTTTCTAGAAAAGATACAGAAAAGGTTTTGCTGTGTGTCTTACATACAGATACGGCAAAGTAAAGTGAAATACCAGTTCCAGTGAAGATGAAGGTGTTTATTCTTTGTCATATGTCTCGTCGAAAAGTAAACTTAATCTCATATAAGATATTTTAATCCTAAGTATGCTTACTATTAGGTCAAATTGCACTCATGGTCAAACTTACCATTTGGTCACCCATCCTAACATTATTGGAGTCTCAACACACTTAACTTCTTCGTTCCTTTCGAATGTGTTTCCGAGAAAGAAATCATACCTTGTTGATAATACTTTCATATCAATTCTATTAACTCTTGGACTGTGATGTCACACATCTCAGCTTTAGATTCCAAACAATTATATAATTAGAACACAATGAATAAGTAATAATAATCTTGAATCCAAACAAATAATAAAATATATTTTTTGCCTGTTCTATTTAATATAGAATAATTCATATATTTAAATTCGTAAATCGGAATTTGACAAATAAAATATCTAAATCGCTCAGAAAAATGAGAGGAATCCAAATATGACATCCATATAATCTTGTGAACCTAAAAATGATTGATGAACCTTTTCACATTGTTTCGATCATTTTTGAATTTTTTATACTTATTTAAAACTATGGTTAAAATGACGAGCATGAAGACTCTTAGCTCGGGGATGAGCCTCGCTAAAATTGCATTGGATCTCTGACTAAATAGCATATTGTGAACCTAAAAATATTTTTTGTAAAATCATGAGCATCAGATCATGTACCTGTAGTTTATATCTGACTTTCTACCGATTCGGCAGAAATTTATCTTTTTCACCAGGGGTGGACGGAAATGTTTGAGATACCCCTGTTGGGACCTTGTCCATGTAAGGTGGTCTAGTATTTTTAAAAAATGAGGTAGTAACATTTTGAATTAGCAATTTGGTGGTCGCTACACAAAAATCCCTATTTTTTGTGCTCGGAAAAAAATAGCTTTTTGGTGCAATGAAAAGAAAGACTTCCTCCTGCAACATTGTTCGTCATCCCATGATGCACATGCATGCACAATATAGACACATTATCACAAACTATGTCTTGATTCTAGCCATAATATTGGTCATTTGACCCGAAAGCCAGGAAACCTCGAATGAGATATGTCATTTTGTGAAGGATTTTTTGAAACATAATCAATATACCAAGTTTTATATTATTCCTTCCAAATATGTCACAAAATATGACACCACACGAAGGTTTCACATTGTTTTGGTCGTTTTTGAATTTCTTATGCCCGTTTTAAACTATCGTTAAACTTTGTCAAACAACGGACATGAAGATTCTTACCTCGGGGCTGAGCCTCTCTAAACTTGTATTGGATATTTGATAAAATAGAATATTGTAAACTTAAAAATGATTTTTATAAAAAATCATAAGCATCAGATCATGTACTGTGTAGTTCATATCTGACCCACTTCCTACCGATTCGAGAGAAATTTGTCTTTTTTATCAGGGCTGGACGAAAAGTTTTGAGATCCCCAGTTAGAACATTGTCCATATAAGATGGTCTAATATTTTGAAAAATAGGGTGATAGAATTTTGAATTATCCATTGGTGAATTATTCGTCATCCCATGATGCACATGAATACACAATATGGACACATTATTACAAACTATGCCTTAATTCTAGCCATAACATTGGTCATTTGACCCAAAAGTACGGAAACCTCGAATGAGATAGGTCATTTTGTGAAGGATTTTTTAAGACATAATCAATATACATAGTTTGATATTTTCCCTTCCAGCTATATCACATAATATGACACCACACGAAGATTTCACTTTGTTTCGATCACTTTGGATTTTGTATGCCCGTTTTAAACTATGGCCAAAACCACAAGCATAAAGATTCTTATTCAACGTAAATATCTAATATTTGAGTTTAGATAGATAGATATTAACTTTTTGCAAATTTTGATATATTATTTATATTTTCTGAATTAGAGTGTTTTTTATGATTTTTCTGTGATAAAAGAAAAAAAAAGAAAAAAAAGACTTTGCCATGTATACTGCGGAATACACACGGCAAAGATCCTTTGCCGTGTATACTGTAGAATACACACGGAAAATGGCCGGAGAGGGCACACGGCAAAGAGGACTCCACGTCCAGTAGACCTATGGGGTCACGGGTCCCACCTCATTGCCGTGACGACACCTATGCCGTGTTTCGCCGTCGACTTTGTCCAATGTGTTTTCTTTGCCGTGTTCCTTTGTGGGATTTTGCCATGTATATTTTTTTGCCATGTTTCTTTTTAGAAATTTGTCGTCTTCGCAAACTTTGTTGTGTGTTTACTGGGTGCCACATGGCAAAGAGTTTCTTTACCCTGTTTCGGACCATTAGGCATACGACAAAGGCTGGAGGCCACGACAACAACAATTTCTCCCATAGTGAATATTTCAAACAGAAAAAAGGGCAAGACGACCTAACTGGGCCGGCCCATTGCTTTCTACGCCTCTCTATTCTCCATGCGTGCAGCGCCCAGCAGCGCCGCTGCAGTCCGAGCTTCCCAGGATCGGCCCAACTTGGAACCGCGCCCCCTCCCTCCACTCACTGTCGCGTCGGTCCACACCGTCAACCCGACCCCACCTTTCAGTTCTTCCTCCTTCCTCCCGAATGTCTCGTGCCCCATGACGCCATGTCTCCAACGACCTTGTCGCCAGCTGTGGTCCAATCCATCCTCCAACATCCTCCCCTCCTACATATCCGGCTATCGCCTTCTTCTCTTCTACGGTGGTCTGCGAGGACGCACTTCCTTTCATCGCCTCCACCAACGGCCGGTGGTGGCCGATTGGGAGTTCGTCGGGAGCGGTGGGTGAGGAGGGTTGACTACATTGGGAATAAATGTGATGGGGATGGAGGGGAATAGGAAGGGTATTTCCTTCAGTCGACCGACCGGTCGGTCTCCACCTCATCCGGCTAAAATACACCGTACAACTATACGTACATACACGTCCGTTCGAGTCGACCTCTCACCCGGAACCCACTCAAAACAAACACGGAACCGGTTTCACAGACAAAAAGTGCTTGGGGGAGGGGGATACCGAAGCAAGAATCTTGGATCATAATATCGACATCTAGGGGGAAAACTTTGGACAAACAAATAAAGGGTGCATATATATCAATGTTCGAGATATAGACAACATAAATTGTATCAGTACAACATCGGCGTCAGATTTGTACTGGCCTGAGTCTGAGGTACCCGTCGATCTGACATACTAACATAATTTCGCCTCCCTTCGCACATCGAATCAATTTGAACATGGAGATGGAATTCGGGGTTTTGCGTGTACCCAGAGTTTGGTCTTCCTTCTCACATCAATACCGAAGGTCTCTGTGACGTCCAGACCTTCAGGCGTGACACCACAGGGCAACTCCCAATCAAAGTGAAAAAGGAGAATAGCGAGTGCCAGCTCCATGTTGGCCATCCCGAGTGACGTGCCGGGGCACATCCTCCGGCCAGCCCCGAACGGGAGGTACTCGAAGTCGGCGCCCTTGAAGTCGACGACGCTGTTCTCGAACCTCTCCGGCCTAAAGGTTTGAGCGTCGCTCCAATACCTATCGTCCCTCCCAATCGCCCACACGTTCACCAACACCTTGGTGCCCTTGGGAATGTCGTACCGCATCACCCGACACGTCTCTCCACACTCCCGCGGCAGCAGGAGCGCCGCCGGAGGGTGCAGCCTCAGAGTCTCCTTGATCACCAGATTCAGGTAAGCCAGCCTCACCCTTACGATATCGTCCTCGATCAGCTCGTCTTGCCCCTCGAAGGCTTCCCTCACCTCCGCTTGGGCCTTATGCAGGATTCGTGGGTTTTTCATCAGCTCCGACATTGCCCATTCTATTGTTGTTGACGATGTCTCGCTTCCGGCAGCAAAAATGTCCTGCGGTTGCTTACCACAAATAAGTGTTACTAAATCAAATTAACCGTATGTAGTACGTAAAAATATAATTAAGCAGTGTCAGCGGTTAGGATGGCTGGGAGGATTGGATCATACGAAAATAACGGTGCTGATGATCTCGGCAGTGAGTTCGAACTGGAGCCCGCCGACCTTTTGAAGCTTGAGGAGGACGCTGAGCAGATCCTCGTCTCTCTCCGGTGCGCCGGTGCGCCTGTTAGGAATAATAATTCCGATAGGACACGGAACGGTGTCGTGTGCGTGTGTGTTCCGTATATTGACCGAGTAGGACTAGTAGTCCAACACCTATTCGTATTGACGCTGCGTCGTCTTGCCGGGTATATATACACTCATGTAGTAGCCTTGTAAGACAACCGTGAGATTCAATACAAACAACATGACCGAGAGGGCCCTGTAGCCATTAACATTGTTTTTCCCGTACGTACTCGTGTGAGTTGAGAGAGCTAGTTCTTTTGATCAGGCTAGATAGCTAGCTTGCTGATCGTTGTTAGCTGGTTCTTATACGTGCGCGCAACTCGCCGGAATACTTCGTCGTCGTCACGCCGGACTGCACTCGGCGTTTGGGGCTGGGCCAACAATTGGTATCAGAGCCTCGAGGAGGATCTCCTAGTAACGGGAGGTCATGACGGGCAAGGAGCAAGGCGAGTACTCCGGTGCGGCTGCGGGTGCATCGGTGTCGTCGCAGTACCCGCGGTATGATCGCGGCAACTACACGAAGTGGGCGAAACGGATGGAGTGGGCCATGGAGGGCAACGACATCTGGGAGGCCGTCGATCCCTGCGGCGACGAGTTCAAGAAGGGCGCGTCGAAGTACCGCAAGGACCGACAGGCACTCACGGCCATCGGCTCCGTGGTGCCGGCGGACGTGATGCAGCAACTAATCTCGAAGGATTCTGCAAAGGCATCGTGGGAGACACTCAAGACGTTGAATCTTGGGCACGAGCGCGTCCGCAGGGCGACCCTACAAACCTTGCAGAAGAAGTACGAGAACCTAGAGATGGAAGGATATGAGACGCTGGACGCTTTTGCCTCGAGGGTAGCCACAATTGTCAACGGGATTCGCGCGCAAGGTGAGAAGCTGGAAGATATCTCAGTCGTAATGTGTTTCCTTCGCGCGGCGCTGCCGCGGTACATATCTGTGGTGTCGGCAATCGAGCAATGCGTTGATCTCACCACCCTCATGATGAATGACCTGGTTGGACGGTTCAAGGCGCATGACGAGCGGATGAAGATCACCTACGGCGACGCGAATCAAGATGAGCACCTCATGCTTACACGTGCCCAGTGGCAGGCAATGGTCGCCAAGGAGAGGAGCGATAAAGCATCTGGCAGTGGCGATGGTTCGGTCCCGGTGAAGAAGTCAGACAGCAAGCCGAAGAAGCCAAAGAAGAAATTCGACAAGAAGAATCTTCGCTGCCATAAGTGCAATTAGCTCGGGCACTTCAAATCGGAGTGTCCCAACCGTTCAAAGGAGAAGGCTCTCATGGAGAAGGAAGGAGATGATGGACCGATGATGCTCATGCTCGAAGCTTGCGAGTTAATGACCACCAAGGAATCAACTCCTCAGGAGTCCGCTACGGAGATCGTCACGCTCGTGGAAGAGAAGGTCTTCCCGCGGAGGATGCAGACGTCTCACGACGTTTGGTACCTCGACACAGGCGCTAGCAACCACATGACCGGTGACAAGGCCCAGTTTTCTGAGTTGAACCTCATGGTTGGAGGCTCCGTTCGATTCGGCGATGGGTCGAAGGTGGAGATTGCAGGACGAGGCACTGTCCTGTTTGAGTTGAAGGATGGAGGTCACAAGGTACTCACTGACGTGTACTATATTCCCAAGCTTAAGACCAACATTATCAGTCTTGGTCAGCTCGCGGAGCGTGGATGCAAGATCGTGTTGGAGGACGAGTTCCTGTGGGGATATGACCGCCAAAGGCAGCTCATCATGAAGGTGGTGTTGGGGTTCGTAGCATGGAAAACAAAAATTTTCTATCGCATACAAACAAACAAGCCAAGATCTATCTACTAGATTGTAGCAACGAGTCGATGGTATAACTTACCCTCGAAGATTCCAAAGCGTTTAACGAGAGCGGATTCTCGTGGGTGATGTAGTCGATTCTTCCGATCTCAAGATCGTGTAGACGATCCTTCCGGCGCCACGTTCGGCAGCTCCCGCAATCGGTCACACGTTCGGTTTGACGAAGACCTTCCTCTTCCTTGTTCCAAAGAAATGGAGGTTGTAGCACTCTCCTCGCGATTCTGCAAAGACAACGGTGGTACCGGAAGTAGAGGGAATCCGCAGGCTTCGCCTTAAGCAAGTGCAGTATGGTGGAGCTTATGAGAGAGGCTATTAGTGGTCTAGTAATTAGACACACCAATTAGAAGTCTCTAAACCAATTAGAAGGCTCTAAACCGCTGGCTAAAGCAATTAGAAGCTCTAAACCAAAACGGCTCTAAACCGGAGGTAGAAGATAGGAACTTGTGTGTTCTAGGAGGAGCCCTGCCCCTCCTTTTATGGGTGGGGAGGCGCGGCCAGGGGAGGGGAGTCCCTCCCCAAGTCGGCCTTGGGTGGCGCGCCGGCTTGGAGGAGTGGGACTCCTCCAAGTTGGTTCCAACTCCTCTTGCTTGTTTCCCAGTTTCTGCTTCCCACAGCTTCTGTTTTAGCCGTTTGACTTTCAAACTGAAATTTGACTTTCATGTTTTTGGAACAGCAAGAACACTTAGTACATGATGCAATCATTCAATGACACACTCATGTACCCCTGAGTGCCGGACAATCCGAACCTTCTAGAACATTCCCGATGAAAACACCTAATCATTCCCGAACTCAAACGGACTTTCCTTATATGAATCTTATTCTCCGGACCATTCCGGATCACCTCGTGATATCCCGGATCCCATCCGAGACTCAACAACATTCGGTCTCTTTCTCATAATACCATAACTACTCAAACAACGTCGAATCCTTATGTGTCTCCCTACGGTTCGTGAATTATGCGGACATGATCGAGACACTTCTAACAATAACCAATAGAGGAATCTGGAAATTCATATGGCTCCCACATATTTCTACGATTACTTTGCGATCGAATGAACCACTTACATACGATACCAATTTCCCTTTGTCTCACGATAGTTTACTTATCCGAGGTTATGATCGTCGGTATCTCTGCATACCTAGTTCAACTAAGTACTCTTTTCTCGTTCCCGTGATATGTGATCCCTTGTGAGCCAGTCACATGCTTGCAAGCTAATTGGATGACATTTCACCGAGAGGGCCCAGAGTATATCTATCCGTCATATGGATGGACAAATCCCACTCTTGATCCATGTGTTTCAACCAATACTTTCTGAACACTCAATGCCACCTTTATAGCCACCACGTTACGGTGGTGTTTGATGACATCAAAGCATCCATCCGGAAAGGTGATATGCATGATCTCATGGTCGAAGGAATTAGGTTACTATGTATCAGAAAGCATATAGCAATTGAACTATTGAAATGACTTGATCTTTATGCTACGCTTATCTATAGGAGTATGTCCATCACATCATTCTCCTAATGATATGATCCTGTTGTTAATAACATCTCTATGTTCATGATCAGGAAACCATGATCATATATTAACCAACAAGCTAGTTTAACAAGAGGCTTTACTAGGGACTCTTATTTTAGTTTACAAATCACACAAGTATCAATGTTTCCGGTTAATACAATTTTAGCATGGTATGTAAACATTTATCATAAGTGTGAAGATATGATAATAACCACTTTATTATTGCCTCTTGGGCATATCTCCAACAGTCTCCCACTTGCACTAGAGTCAATAATCTAGTTTCAAACCTTTGTGTATTCAACACCTATGGCTTTCCGGTGTTGTATGTACACGATTGCTAGTGGTCAACTGATCTCCGGATCTGACACTTCCAGGTCCGTGTGTAATTACATGTTTTTGCGTCTCTACGCATCACTCATTCTCTAATGAGATGGCTTCGTACAAATTTGGTCCTTTGGTGTGACCTTTAGTTCTTTTGGGGTTAAAACATGTTGATAATATTGTCATACAATATATCTTCATAGTATTATCCCGCTGTGAACTACACCTAGTTTGATAACAAACTACTTGACACAAATGCCCTCTTTAGCTGCTAAAATAGCAGTCATATACTTAGCCTTTTGTTGTAGTATCTGTCACAATGTCTTTAACTTTGGAACTCATCCAAATCCATTATGGAACTCACTTTCCATTATATTGTGCCACCTTTAGTTTAGATTGAGATAAACTTAATTTGTACTTTGTGACAAAACTAGTATCAATGTAGTACTTTTACAATGAACTAACCATCTATTTGTCACTTCCACAAATATTATACTCTTAGTTCTTCCAAAAGATCATAAGAATATCCTTACTATTGTCCAATGATCATCTTACGAATCATTTTGGTATATGCTCACAACATTTAGAGCATAGGACATATCTGGATTTGTACATATCACAGTATGATTGATATAAATACTCTTTGTGATTTCATACATCAAGTATCAATCTATACTTGATTATTTGTTTCACTTTACCAAATGTCAATACACTTGAATATATCATCAACATTGAACTCATTCAATCCTTTCTGTGCGACAAGAACCTCTCTTGTAGTTTCTATATTGAACTCATTCAATATCTCGTCTATGTACTTCTGGCACAACCATATTAGCGTCTATTGATGCCAAATATTTAGGTTTTGCCTAAGTCTTTCATCGGGATGAAATTCTTAATATGTGTTAATAAAAGATACATTATTTCCAATCAACAATATGTCTTCCACATAATGTATTAGAAACATGTCTTAGCGCTCCCACTTAATTTCTTGCAAATGCAAGCATCTTCATTGTCTCTAATAAACTTTTAAACTCCTTTAACAGTTTCATCATAGTGAAGATTCCAACTCCGCGATGCTCACTTTAACCATTGAAGTTTGCATATGCTTTTAGCATCCTTTGAATTAACAAAACCCTATGGACCGTGTTATGCACATGTCCTAGGTAACGATTCTATTAGAAGAACTTGTTTTGTTTATTCAACTACCATATAACAAAATTATATGTAGTGGTTGCTACATTAATCCGTCTAGACTAAATATCACTATGACATATCAAATCTTGTCATAGTCAACCTTTGAACATTGTTGTGAACTCTTTCCCAACATGTCAACTATTTCATAGATGTGAAACATCCATGTCTATTTCTTTATAGATCCAAATACGACTGTAAGGTCTTGTACCTTCCCAGAGGGTATTTTCAAGTTCAAATCTTGATCTCTCGTATATGGAACTATCACGGATTTTATGGCTTCAAGCCATTTTACGGAGTCAGGGCTCATCATCGCTTCTTTGCATGTAGTCGGATCATTATTGTTAAATAATGATTTAACTCTCAAATCTTGGTATTTGATTGTTCATCCGACCTACTTGTTTCAATAGGAACTTAGATCTCCGTGACCACAACCTTTGAAGTCTGAGCCATGAGCATTGTTTGCTAACTCGAACACTTTTCAACTGCATAACTTTGCACATATAGCTAAGGTTCTTTTAACCTTATCAAAGTTCTATTGTCCTCCCACTTAACTTTTCACGAAAAATTCCTTCTCAAAGAAACTTAACGTTCTAAGCAACAAACACTTTTGTCTCCGGTGTTTATGGAGGAATACTTAACAGTTATACAAAGACAGGTTCATCCGACTTTGGTTGCATACATCTTTCTTATGCATAGCATACCAATGTTTAAGAAAGGACAACTTGGGTTTTATCCCAAACCATAACTTTATATGGTGTCAATTCAACGGATTATGATGAAGCTCTTTTCAGTGGAAAAACGGTAATCTCTAAAGCTTTTAATCTTTAAAATATAATGGCAGTTTTATGAATTACACCTTCGATCTTACCATGTCAAACAAGGTTTAATTACATATCTCGAACGCTCCATACTCTTATGGTGTTTTGGGAAAATGCAAATCCATGGAACGATTCCTTAAATCTTAGGTATTATGCTAAACTTGTAACTCAAATATCTTTCTTTATGATCTTATCATAAACTGTTTATATTCTTGTTACAATGATTTTGCACTTCATCTTGAAAGTCTTTGAACTTTTCAAGTGTTTCATACTTTATCCTTATTAAGTAAATATTCATATATTCACTCAAATTTTCGGAGAAAGCATATGAAGTTGAAATCTATCGCTTTTGACTACACATAATGGATTTCGTACAACAATATGTACAAGTTCCAATAAGCTAGTCATTCGTTCCCTTTTGGCCTATGAACGAAGTTTTAATTATCTCTAGGAAAGTTTCACAAGCGTCATTTGATCAAAAATCAAAAACTCCAAAATTCCATCCACATGGAGTTTCTTCATGTTTTCTTTCCAATATAATTTAAACGGCGATGTCACTTCCTAATTGATCTTTCAATCAATTTGTCCTTCGACATTTTTAGCACTAGTTTTATGGATGTGATTTCTTCAACAAGATTTTGTGAATCATCCATCTTTTATGGATTACGGCAATTAATTGAACAACCCTTTTGTTCTCATAATACCTGATAAAACAAATCTTGAAGGCAAGCTTTGATGTTTAACGAGCAACACAATAACCTTTTATTTGTTCTCGATGAACATCATCACATATTCTTTTGCTAGTTACTTAGGCCATTGTAGTTCATGAATTGTGTTGTTTCGTATGACGATTCACACCAACAAATTCAGTATCAAATACTTAAGAACCACATTGTTTAATAAGCAAAGAATATAGCCATAACATGTATATCATCTATATACTTAAACTGAACAATTCTAGTCTTTTCTTTTCTGCCATATATTTATGAGATTCTCTTCAAGATTTCCTTTCTGTTTGAAAGAATCTATCAACATCAATAGTGGAGTCAAACATATGACACATAATCCAAAGCATGTATAATTAAATACCAATGTCTTTGGACTTGCACTTTGAAGTAGATCACCTATCATCAAATGTTTGGTGTTCTTTCAAATTCCTTTCTTTAGTAATCTCTTGGTGCAGTAAACATCTTACCTACATCAAATATTCACCCTCATCATGGATTTATCCATGATCAAGCTACTTTTAGCTTGTAATGGTGAATCGCAAGTATAATGTTGCTCTCCAAAACCTTTTGGAGGATTAGGACAACTAGTGTCTCCAACCTTTTGCAAATTCTCATCAAATATGAGAACATGACTTTTTCCATATTATACTCTATCATGTTGTAACCAATACTCTGTTTCAGATATCACAATATCTTCCACACATCATGGTTTCTAAAACAACTCTTTCAGATCCTAGATAACCTTGATATTAAGAGAATCTTTGAATATCAAGAATCATGGACACAAACATGATACTTATATACTAACACTTGGAATTGTTACTCTTGATTTAATACTAATTATTAAACTTTATGGAGTAACCGGAACTTACTGAAAGTTTGCAATAGGACTTTTAGACTTTAGATTAACACTTAAAACAATACGATACCAGTTCGTAAAGTATCTAACCAGAATTCTATAGTTCTATCATCTCAATTATAACTAAGTGCAAGGTGGTAAACGGATGCCAATGACTACAACAACTATGCAAATTCACTTTGATTTAGTTTATGATAAATTGAGTTATAATTAATAATTAAATTAATCTTGGTGAACTCCCACTCAAAACAATATCCCTCACATTGTTTTAGTGATCACACGAACCAAATCCACCACACCAAATCCGATCATCACGAGAGTTGATATAGCTTCAATGGCGAACAATCAACATGTTCATCATATCTACTATATGACTCATGCTCTACCTTTCGGTAATCCGTGTTCCTGAGGCCATGTCTGTACATGCTAGGCTCGTCAAGATCAAACCTTAGTTTCTGCATGAGCAAATCTGGCTTGCTCACGTTGTATACACTTGCAGAATCTAACACACCCGATCATCACGTGGTGCTTCGAAACAACAAGCTTTAGCAACGGTGCTAACTAAGGGTGAACACTTTATGACTTGAAATTCATGTGCATGAGGGATCATCTTATAATGCTACCGTCGTCTACTAAGCAATACAAGATGTATAAAGGATTAACATCACATGCAATTCAATAATATGTGATATGATATGGCCTTTCTTCTTTGTGCTTCCGATCTCCATCTTCAAGCACGAAAATGATCTCCATCATCACCGGCATTACATCAAGGTCAATGACGCCTCTCCATGGTTGTCGTCCACCGGCTTCAACCATTACAACTACTTTGAATAGACACGCGGGTCTTAACAGAAATTAAAGACAACCATATGGCTCCTGCCGGTTGCCAACTTACAATAAGGAACATTGCATACATCATATATAATCACAATCATGGCCATATCACATCACTGCACACCCCTGCAAAACAAAGTTAGACGCCTCTACTTTCTTTGCATATTTTACGTGGTTTGGGGCTTTCAATAAGTGTCGTTCTAACTTACGAACAAGAACCACAACATTGATACTAGTATTGCTAATCACCCGTTGTAAATTGGATCTTAACTATGCTAGGAGAAACAGGCACCCGCAAAGCCACTTATGCAATACAAGTTGCATGTCAAGCGTGGAGCAAGTCTCATGAACGATGTCATGTAAGGTTAGCCCGGGCCGCTTCATCCCAACATACCGCAAGATGCAAAGTACACAAGAAGTAATCGACAATAAAAGCATCAACGCCCACAATGACCATTGTGTTCTACTCGTGCAACAGATCTACATATAGACACGGCTCTGATACCACTGTTGGGGTTCGTAGCATGGAAAACAAAAATTTTCTATCGCATACAAACAAACAAGCCAAGATCTATCTACTAGATTGTAGCAACGAGTCGATGGTATAACTTACCCTCGAAGATTCCAAAGCGTTTAACGAGAGCGGATTCTCGTGGGTGATGTAGTCGTACTCTTTCCGATCTCAAGATCGTGTAGACGATCCTTCCGGTGCCACGTTCCGGCAGCGCTCCCGCAGTCGGTCACACGTTCGGTACTCGACGAAGACCTTCCTCTCCCTTGTTCCAGCAGGCAGCGGAGGTTGTAGCACTCTCCTCGCGATTCCAAGAAGACAACGGCGTGGTACCTAAGTAGAGGGAATCCCAGGCTTCGCCTTAAGCCGGTGCGAGTATGGTGGAGCTTATGAGAGAGGCTATTAGTGGTCTAGTAATTAGACACACCAATTAGAAGGCTCTAAACCAATTAGAAGGCTCTAAACCGCTGGCTAAAGCAATTAGAAGCTCTAAACCAAAACGGCTCTAAACCGGAGGTAGAAGATAGGAACTTGTGTGTTCTAGGAGGGAGCCCTGCCCCTCCTTTTATAGGTGGGGAGGCGCGGCCAGGGGAGGGGAGTCCCTCCCCAAGTCGGCCTTGGGCTGGGCGCCGGCTTGGAGGAGTGGGACTCCTCCTCCAAGTTGGTTCCAACTCCTCTTGCTTGTTTCCCACAGTTTCCTGTTTTAGCCGTTTGACTTTCAAACTGGAAATTTGACTTTCATGTTTTTGGAACAGCAAGAACACTTAGTACATGATGCAATCATTCAATGACACACTCATGTACCCTCCCCCCCCCGGAGTGCCGGACAATCCGGAACCTTCTAGAACATTCCCGATGAAAACACCGGAATCATTCCCGAACTCCGAAACGGGACTTTCCTTATATGAATCTTATTCTCCGGACCATTCCGGATCACCTCGTGATATCCCGGATCCCATCCGAGACTCCGAACAACATTCGGTCTCTTTCTCATAATACCATAACTACTCAAACAACGTCGAATCCTTAAGTGTGTCTCCCTACGGTTCGTGAATTATGCGGACATGATCGAGACACTTCTCCGAACAATAACCAATAGAGGAATCTGGAAATTCATATGGCTCCACATATTTCTACGATTACTTTGCGATCGAATGAACCACTTACATACGATACCAATTTCCCTTTGTCTCACGATAGTTTACTTATCCGAGGTTATGATCGTCAGATCTCTCGCATACCTAGTTCAACCTCGCATCGATAAGTACTCTTTTCTCGCTCCCGTGATATGTGATCCCTCAGAGTCCACATGCTTGCAAGCTAATTGGATGACATTTCACCGAGAGGCCTGAGTATATCTATCCGTCATATGGATGGACAAATCCCACTCTTGATCCATGTGTTTCAACCAATACTTTCGAACACTCAATGCCACCTTTATAGCCACCACGTTACGGTGTGGTGTTTGATGACATCAAAGCATCCATCCGAAAAGGTGATATGCATGATCTCATGGTCAAGGAATTAGGTTACTATGTATCGTAAAGCATATAGCAATTGAACTATTGAAATGACTTGATCTTTATGCTACGCTTATCTATAGGAGTATGTCCATCACATCATTCTCCTAATGATATGATCCTGTTGTTAATAACATCTCTATGTTCATGATCAGGAAACCATGATCATATATTAACCAACAAGCTAGTTTAACAAGAGGCTTTACTAGGGACTCTTATTTTAGTTTACAAATCACACAAGTATCAATGTTTCCGGTTAATACAATTTTAGCATGGTATGTAAACATTTATCATAAGTGTGAAGATATGATAATAACCACTTTATTATTGCCTCTTGGGCATATCTCCAACAGGTGGAGAGGTCGAAGAATAGACTCTACATCCTCAATCTCAATTGGGCGGATCCAGTATGTTTGATGACAAGCATGGAAGACTCGGCGTGGAAGTGGCATGCACGCTACGGACATCTAAATTTCCAAGCTCTACGACAACTTGGACAGAAGGAGATGGTACGTGGCTTACCGTGTGTTGATCATGTTGAGCAGGTGTGCGACGGTTGTCTCATTGGAAAGCAAAGGCGAGCCCCGTTTCCAAGGGAGGGACAATATCGAGCAAGTAAGGTTCTTGAGTTGGTGCATGGAGACTTATGCGGACCAATCACGCCGGCGACCCCCGCTGGGAACAAGTACTTTTTGCTCATCGTCGACGACTTCAGTAGATACATGTGGGTTGTGTTGCTAAAGAGTAAGGATCAAGCTTTGCAAGCGTTCAGGATTGTGAAGATGGCAGCCGAGGTGGAGTCCAAGGCAAAGTTCAAGGCCCTCCGTACCGATCGGGGTGGGGAGTTCAAATCCAATGAATTCAAGGCGTTTTGTGAAGCTCATGGGATCCGACGGTATCTCACCGCACCATATTCACCGCAGCAAAACGGTATTGTGGAAAGAAGGAACCAAACCGTGGTGGCCATGGCACGCAACATGATAAAGAGCAAAGGCATGCCAGGCAGGTTTTGGGGTGAGGCAGTTAGTACAGTTGTCTATTTGCTGAACAGGGCGCCAACTAAGAGTGTAGTTTGTATGACGCCGTACGAAGCATGGTACGAGCGCAAGCCCTCGGTTGATCATCTTCGCACTTTCGGGTGCGTGGCGCATGTGAAGACGGTGACCGGGCATACTAGCAAGTTGGCAGATCGAAGTACTCCAATGGTCATGATCGGCTATGAATACGGTTCGAAGGCGTATCGCGCGTACAATCCAGTGAACAAAAAGTTGGTGGTGACACATGACGTCGTCTTCGAGGAGGAGAAATCATGGAATTGGGGCTCTACGGAACCGGTACAATCAATTTCTGATGAAATATTTACTGTAGTCTACAGTGATTCACATGCAGATGATCAAGAAACAGCGTCCCGTGGCGTTACGGATTTAGGCGCTGGTTCAGAAGATGGAGGTACGGAAGCGAGCAGCAGCAATGCTACGCCTGGAGACGTCTCTCCGCGTGGGAGTCCCGGCACGAGCAGCAGCTCACGCGTTGCACCTGGAGGCTCGGCGTCGCCATCCAGTCCACGTACGGACGAGAGCCCTGGCGCAAGTGGCCCATCAGCTGTACACTCCCGTCCAGGAGAGACTAGCGGCAGTCCAGAAGTGGACGCGGGCGACGATGTCACGTCGCCAACATGCAGTACACCGACAGAAACTGCAGGAAATTCAGTAGACGCTGAAACAAGTACTACATCAGCTTCCACGTCTCCTCCAAGTGCACGGGAAGAAAGGAGACGACCGCCTACTCCAGAAAAATTCCGAAGTGTACTGGAATTGTATCCGGAGACCCTTAAATGCAGGCGTGCGAGGGAGAGGACAAGGTCGGTGTTTACTCACCGAGGAGCCGACGAAATTCGAGGATGCTAATATGGAGGAGTGTTGGCTTCGTGCTATGGATGAGGAGTTGGGATCGATCAAAGACAACGATACATGGGAGCTTGTCGATCTACCCAACAATCACAAGGCCATAGGGCTCAAGTGGGTGTACAAGATCAAGAAGGATGCCGAAGGGAAGTTGGTGAAACACAAAGCTCGGCTAGTTGCCAAGGGGTATGTGCAAGAGCAAGGTGTGGATTTCGAAGAAGTGTTCGCTCCCGTTGCAAGGATGGAATCAATGAGATTACTTATCGCTCTCGCAGCTCAAGAATCTTGGAAATTGCATCACATGGATGTGAAATCCGCGTTTTTGAATGGGAAGTTAGAAGAAGAAGTTTATGTGAAGCAACCACTGGGATACATCAAAGAGGGAGAAGTACACAAAGTTTTGAATCTACACAAGGCGTTGTACGGGCTACGGCAAGCCCCTCGGGCGTGGAACATCAAGATTGATCGTACATTGATCTCTCTCGGATTCAAGAAGAGCCCACTGGAGCATGCGATGTATAAGCGAGGTAAAGGAAGGGATCATATACTAGTTGGCATCTATGTTGATGATCTATTGATAACTGGAGCGGATGAGAAGGAGATTGCAAAGTTCAAGCTACAGATGAAGGAGTTATTCAAGATGAGTGATCTAGGATTGTTGAGCTACTACCTTGGGATCGAGGTACATCAAAAGCTGGGTGAGATCACGCTATGCCAAGAGGCATATGCAAAGAAGATACTTGAGAAGTGTGGCATGGAAGAATGCAATCCAACTCATGTTCCGATGGAACCACGTCTTAAACTAAGCAAAAGGAGTGAAGCACCTGCGGTTGATGCAACAGAGTATAGGAGTGTGGTCGGAAGTTTGAGGTATCTCATTAACACAAGACCGGACTTGGCCTATTCTGTTGGCTATGTGAGTCGCTTCATTGGAAGCACCCACAATAGAGCATTGGACAGCCGTGAAGCATATACTCAGGTATATCAAAGGGACAACAAACTTTGGTATTATCTACTCGAAAGAGAAGGAGGAGGTGAAGCTACTTGGCTACAGCGATAGCGACATGGCAGGAGATATTGACGACCGTAAGAGTACCTCGGGCGTGGCATATTTCTTGGGAACAAGCATAGTAAGTTGGCTATCACAAAAGCAAAAAGTGGTGGCACAGTCATCCTGTGAAGCTGAGTATATTGCGGCTGCAACTGCGGCGTGTCAAGGTGTGTGGCTAAGAAGTCTATTCGGTGATCTCACCAATCAAGAGGCGGAACAAGTGATGCTCAATATTGACAACAAGTCTGCAATTTTATTGTGCAAGAATCCGGTGCATCATGACAGGAGTAAGCACATTGATACGAAGTATCACTACATATAATAGTGTGTAGAGGAGAGCAAGATTGAAGTCAACTATGTTTGCACCAATGATCAGCTTGCGGATATCCTAACTAAATCTTTGGGACGAGTGAAGTTTGCGGAGATGCGAGGAAGGATCGGCGTCCAAGCTGTGAAGATGGGCACATCGTGTTTAGGGGGGTGATTGTTAGGAATAATAATCCCGGACACGGAACAGTGTCGTGTGCGTGTGTGTTCCGTATATTGACCGAGTAGGACTAGTAGACCAACACCTATTCGTATTGACGCTGCGTCGTCTTGCCGGGTATATATACACCCATATAGTAGCCTTGTAAGACAACCGTGAGATTCAATACAAACAACAGGACCGAGAGGGCCATGTAGCCATCAACATTGTTTTTCCCGTAGGTACTCTTGTGAGTTGAGAGAGCTAGTTCTTTTGATCAGGCTAGATAACTAGCTTGCTGATTGTTGTTAGCTGATTTTTATACATGCGCGTAACTCGCCGGAATACTTCGTCGTCATCAAGCCGAACTGCACTCGGCTTTGGGGCTGGGCCGAACTGCACTCGGCGTTTGGGTCTGGGCCAAGAGCGCCCTTGTATGATGCTCTGCAGGATAAAGAAGATGTTCCTCTGGCACTTCCGCATGTCCCGCGCCGCCGCGCTGAAGCGGCGCACCAGCCGCGACGACGGGTAGAGGTCGGCGAGGTTGAAGCCGCCGGTCAGCCGCACCGCCTCATCGAGCTCGTGCAAGAATTCGTCGCTGTGGTCGCACCTCCCGCCGATGGCCGCGCGCACCACGACGTCGTTCACCATGCGGCAGATCTTCTCGCTGAGGTTGACGGCGTGGCCGTCGCGGCACTCGGCGGACACCGACCGGAGGAGCCGCGCCACCTCCTCCTCCCGGATGGGGCGGGAGGAGAGCACGCGGCGCTGGTTTAAGAGCTCTAGAACGCACACCTTGCGGAGCTCGCGCCAGCGGTCGTTGTAGGGGGAGAACCGGAGAAGAGGATGCCTTGCCCGCCGCAGCTGATGATGTCGAGCGTGGCGCTCAGGTGGCGGACGGCGAAGGTGGCGTCGAGGGTCTTCATGACCTCCCTCGCGGCCTCCGCGGAGGACACCACGAGCGTGGGCACGGCGCCGAGTCGGAGGAGCATGAGCGGGCCGTGTGTGCGGGAGAGCTCGCGCATGGCCTGGTGGGGCAGGTCGCTGAAGCGCGACAGCAGGAGGTGGTGCAGGCTGCCGACGAGCGGCAGCTTCCATGGGCCGGGAGGCAGTCGGAGCGCGCGTGTCGGCGATGTGTAGCGGCGGATGATCAGCTTGAGCAAGACAGAGAAGAGGAAGAGTAGTAGTGCGAGCGTGGTGAAGCCCATTTTGGTCAACTGAACCGCGGCTGATGAGGGAAAAAAGATTTGAGTGGGCTGATATATAATGAATTAATCATTGAAGACAATCTATCATACATACTGTACTTAAAAATTCGTGGACCGGGCTTGATCCGTACAGCACGTACGTGGACGGGGCTTGATTTGTAACAGGACCTAAATTTCATGTCAGGTCTGCGTAGAGATGTTGAATTAAAAAACTGCATATAGACACTGACAGGTCAAGAACGGATATGGTTCTCGCGCAAAAAGAATCGATACTGTCTCGTGAGACTCGTGAGACGGGATCACCCGAGTAACAGTAATGCTACGCCTATGAATTAGGTGGAGAGAAAACAGCATTATTGCCGGAGTAACGTATGTTGTCGGCAACTGAGAGCACGTTTATTTAGCTGGTCACTCGTACATATCATGGCCATCGAGCCTCTATCACATATACCTTTCACTAAAACCACATGGCATGACACGGACGCCCAGCAGACGCTCTAAAATTTGGCGCTATAAAAACGATTTGCAACGTGCTGGATTGACTTGTAGCGCGCATGGCCGTGTTAAGCTTTTTCAGATGCATTAAAATACAGCGCGGAGCAAGCAGCACTTTATCAGAGACTGCAAAATAAAGTCTAAAATTTTGCAAAGACAAACCTGCACATAGTTTAGAAAAATCAATCAAGCCGTTTACATACACTAGTGGAAACAAGGTCTTTTGTTGATCCCGAAAGGGGCTTTAACACCGGTTCTTCCGTATCAAAGATTGGCGAGCTCTTTAACACCTGCTTCGCCACGAACGGTGTTAAAATCCTGCACTACCGCATCACCCCTTTAACACCGGTTCGTGGCATGAACCGTGTTAAGGGCTATATAAGACACCACCCCAGCCCACACACACCCCACTCTTCCATTCTTTCACATTTTGGAGCCTAGCAAGAGTGTGTGAAGAGTGCTAGTTTGTGTTTTTTTCATATGCATTAGAGGTGTTCGATGAAATGCCCGAGAGCTCAAAATAAGCTTTCTTGTTGCTCTTTCCGTCTCGGTCGAGGTCGGCAACTATAGTTTCATGTGTCATTGATGTACTATATATATATAAATGGTCATCTCCCTATTATTTTTTGATATATACTACATATTAATGCAGATGAATCGGCAATGGATGTACGGTGACCGCCGCACTTCCGAGTACATTACGGGCCTCCAAAATTTCATCGTTGTGGCTAATGCAAACCGTGGTCACAATGGTTTTATGTGTTGTCCGTGTTCACCGTCGAACAAGAAAGACTACTCAAATACCAGAACCATTCACGCCCACCGCTCGATCCGGTTTCATGCCCAGCTATAATTGTTGGACCAAGCACGGAGAAAAAGGGTTGTGATGGAAGACAACGAAGAAGAAGAGGATGATGAAAACTATCATAATATGTATCCTGAATATGATGATAATGCAACGGAGGTAGATAATGAAGATCAAGAGGAAGCGATGGGCCCGCTGATGACGATCTTGGTCGGGCCATTCTTGATGCAAAGGAAGAATGTGAAACTGAAAAGGAGAAGGAGAAGCTGGAGCAGATGTTAAAGGATCACAAAACATTGTTGTATCCAACTTGCGAAGATGGCCAAAAAAATCTAGGTGCCACAATGGATTTGCTGCAATGGAAGGCGGAGAATGGTGTGACTGATAGCGCATTTTCAAAGTTGTTGGTAAAATGAAGAATCTTCTTCCAAGAAATAATGAGTTGTCCGACAGTACATACCAAGCAAGAAGGTTGTTCGCCTCTAGGATTAGACGTGCAGGTAAGATACATGCTGCATTAATGATTGCATCCTCTACCGGTGAGAAGTACGAGAATTTGGATGCATGCCGGTATGCACCGCATGCGGTATAAGATCGAGAGACGATCTCATGGCGATGTTGAGGCGAGGCCCCTAGGAAGAAGGTTCCGCCAAGTTTATGTGGTATGCTCCTATAATACCACGTTAAAACGCCTCTTCGTAAATAAAGAGCATGCCAAGTTATTGCGATGGCACATGGAAGACCGAAGAAAGACGCGATGTTGAGACACCCCTGATGGGTCACAGTGGAGAAAAGTCGGCGAGAGTACCGGACTTCGACGTGACGCAAGGAACTTAAGGTTTGGTCTAATGCAGTACGACATGAATCCTTTTGGTGAGCAGAGCTGCAGTCACAGCACTGGCTGTGACCCTATGTATCTATAACCTTCCTCCTTGGTTGTGTATGAAGAGGAAGTTCATTATGATGCCGTGCTCATCCAAGGCCCGAGGCAACCCGGCAACGACATTGATGTGTACCTAAGGCCATTAGTTGAAGAACTTTTACAGCTGTGGGCCAAACCAGGTGTACGTATGTGGGATGAGCACAAAGGGGAGCCATTTGACCCACGAGCATTGCTTTTCGTAACCATCAATGATTGGCTCGCTCTTAGTAACATTTCAGGCGCATAAACAAGGGATACAATGCATGCACACACTGTTTAGATGATAATTGAAAGTGTATATTTGGATAAATGTAAGAAGGTTGTGTACCTAGGGTATCGCCGATTTCTTCCGAACCGCATCCAAGAAGAAAGAAAGGCAAGCATTTCAAGCGTCTGGCGTAACCCGGAGGAAGCCCGTCCTCCGCATCGGTGAGGAGGTATTTGGTATGGTCAAGGACCTAGAATTAATCTTTGGAAAAGGTCCCGCAGTCTATCTGTTCAATGACGATGCGACACGCCCCATGTGGAAGAAGCAATCTATATTTTGGGACCTACCCTATTGGAAAGTCTTAGAGGTCCGCTCTTCAATCGACGTGATGCACGTGACGAAGAATGTTTGCGTGAACCTGCTAGGCTTTCTAGGAGTGTATGGGAAGACAAAAGATACACCAGAAGCACGACAGGACCAGCAACGTCTGAAGGCCCCTGAAGAGCCTATGCATCCTGAGAACGAGAAGGGTAAACGATGCCACTTAACTCCTGCCAGCTACGCTCTTACCAAAGCAGAGAAGGAAATCTTTTTTGAATGTCTGAGCGATCAAGGTCCCGTCGGCTTCTCATCGAATATAAAGGAATAATAAATATGGCGGAGAAAAATTCCAAAACCTGAAGTCTCATGATCGCCACGTGATTATGACACAATTGCTTCCGATTGCATTGAGGGGATTCTACGAAAATGTTCGAGTACCCATTGTGAAGCTATGTGCATTCCTCAATGCAATATCTCGAAGGTAATCGATCCGTAAAAGCCTACCAGGTTACAAGCAGATGTGGCCCAATGTCTTGTCACTTTGAGTTGGTGTTCCCACCATCCTTCTTCAATATTATGACGCATCTCCGGTTCACCTAGTAGAAGAGATTGCCATTCTCGGTCTGTATTTCTACACAATATGTTCCCTTTGAGAGGTACATGGGAGTCTTAAAGAAATATGTTCATAACCGTGCTAGGCGAAGGAAGCATCTCCAAGGGCTATGTAACAGAGGTCATTGAGTTCTGTGTTGATTTTATTCCTGAACTTAAGGCGATTGGTGTTCCAGAATCACGACATGAGGGGAGACTGCGTGGAAAAGGCACCCTAGGATGTAAAGCAATGATATGTAGGGACGGGCATTCTCTCAATCAAGCACACTACACGGTTTTACAAAGATCTATCTTGGTTGCCCCGTATATCAATGAACACAAGAATTTAATACGCCTCAAACACCCGGGGTAGTCTGATGAATGGATTATAAGTGAACACATGGCGAGTTTTGGCGACTGGCTGCAAAGACTTCTCACGAATAACACCACTGTTGGGGATCAGCTGTACTTGTTGGCCAGGACACCGTCTTCGACTGTATGTACTTTCCAAGGGTACGAGGAGACCAATAGGATCTCGGAAGAACAGGTCAAGAAATTCTTTGCACCTAGACGGGCCGAGCCAAAGGAGAAAATAGATCCGGCGATGGTGGAGAAGTTTTACAATAATCTTTTGAAACCTGAAACCCCACTTGTGCCGGACTACGAGCGCCAGATTTTGAAGGCGGATGCAAGGCGCCGTAGGGAGACTGAAAGTAGCAGTCGTGAGGCACCCCAGAAAACAGTTCCCATGCTCGGAGAGCAGGAAAACCAATCATGTGCCCCGCTCCAAATGTTCGACACACGAGACGCTCCTCCTGTAAATGATTACGAGGCAGAGCTACAAAGAAAGGCCAATGAGATGGGGATTACTTACATTGCATACTTGAACGTCATGGGAGACAACTTGCCCAAATGCGATGCCAACCCCATACAGCCATGGAAGTATGGGAAGAATCTCGTCAAGAAAGAGGAGCTCAAGACTCTACCAACAAAGATGCGAAAATTGCACAAGTCGTACATTCATTTCTCCAAGACGAGAAAGGTAGAATGGATCACGGAGCATATAAGAGATGATATTTTCTTCTGTGGAGATGACGCGATTGACTTCAACATTCAAGACTTGCATTTTCTATTCAATCAGAAGGAACTCGACAAATCTGCCATCAGCCTTTATTGTGTGTAAGTACTATTTCTGTAATTTTTATCTCATCTCATTCACTTCATTAATTGCATGTATATATATATATATGCTCACCATATATGTATATACTATTATGCAGGAAAAAGGTTATGGAATGGTGAAAGGAGGCCTTTTGACATTGGGTTCGTTGACCCAAATAGAGTTCATGAAGAAGTGGTAGAAACCAAACCCGGCAAATGTAAAGATTACTTGCTAACGTCTTTCTCGAGACAACAAACCAAAAGGGAAATACTATTGCCTTACAACTTCTCGTGAGTACTGTTACCCTCTCTCTTGTACACATTCTATTTCAGCTTACTCGATGTTAAGTGTAATCGATGATGAGTTATGCGTAGGTTCCACTTTATTACGCTAGTCATTCAACCCGACTCAGAAAAGTCCTTGTCATGGACTCACGAAAAGAAAAAGAGATATGGGCAAACTTTAGAGAGATGCTCCAGGTAATTTCAATCATATTATCGCACTAGATCGGCAACTTTCATGACAATAAGTAATTAATTACTCCTTTATCCATTTTCTTTGTCGGACAGGGTTTGAAAAGGTTCACGGCAGGGCCGTGAATGGTCGGAAGAACTAAAATTTGTAGACCAAAATGTAAGTAATACTAGCTAGCTTCCAATTCCATTATATCATGCTTTATTGATTATTATTTTGATTGAACTCTCTATTCTCGTAAAGTGCGCGCATCGTGGACACGGCAATAACTTATGTGGGTACTATGTTTGCGAATTCATTCAACACGATATGTCTGACGGCCAAGCCGCACTAGAACAACTTAGAGTAAGTAAACAAAGTCCACAACATTATTTTATTACCATCAATTGTGTTGAGTTTTATTCTTATATATATATTGATGACCCATTCTTCATATATATATTCAGATCGAACGGATGCGGGACCAACTCCTACCATTTGAACGCACGAGCCATTCAAGAGGAATTGGCGGGTTCATACTTGATGAGGTCGCCACGCTGGAGAACTCTTTAGATATCCACCAAAATGAACGATGACGATGTATGTGCCGATGACGATGTATGTGCCGATGACGATGTTTGTGTATAATAATAGTTGCTTAATTATTCATGTACTCGTATGTACCTATGACGATTTATAAGTATACTGCTCCCGATCGATTCCCTCTCGCCCCTCCCGAGAAATACGCCTTAACGGGCAGAAGCTGCGCGACAGAGATTTAGGCGTTTTCTCGCCGGCAGAACTGCCTCGGCAGAAAACGTTTCAAATCTTCGCCACAGAATTCTTAACACCGGTTCCGATACGAACCGGTGTTAAAGGCTGAGGCCTGCAGCCCCGGCGCCACCCTTTAACACCGGTTCGTAAGAACCGGTGTTAAAGGCCCCCCCTCTAACACCGAACCCTCAACAGCGGTTGGGGAACCGCTGTTAGAGGGCCCTCCCAACCGGAGTTAAAGGGGGGGCTCTGCACTAGTGATAGTACACGTCGGTCGTGGGTGGAAATCCAGACGCAACGCGCGGGCAGCCAGGCGGTCCGGCGGCGGCGATGGTACCAGCTTCCAGCAAATCGCTGCGAATTTCGGACGGCACGATTCTAGGCTGCGGCGGGCGGGCGACGGCCAGGGATGGCGCAGGTGAAGTTTTCGCGGCTGTTTTGTTCGCGCGCTGAGTCCGGGAGATAGGGCGTGCTGCATTCCACGCCTCCAAATATATCGTTTTGGAGCCCAAAACGGCTCGCACACTAAATTTTTTATAGCGCGCGTTTATTTACAACCACTGCTGGAGCGCGTAAAATAGACTCTGGCTGCATATCGACGTTTTTTTAGCGCGGACGCGATATACAGCGGCTTCTGGAGATGCTCTTAAAAACGATGGAAATGATACTGTTTCCTCGAGATCGAACGATTCGACGTCCCGGATCGCTGTTCGCGCGCGCCTCGCCCGCCGTACGACTGGGCGCAATTGTGCCCTGTGCTGCCCGTGCCACTGCGCCCCGCACCTCTTACCCGCCGCGCCGCCTGCAGCGAGCGTTGTGACGCCCTCGGGGCCCCGGCTGCGGGCTATCAGGCACCACCTCCGGCCCCTACAGGTGCAGGAAGCTCACCGGAAGCCATCTTTAGGCCAGGTCCACGCCTCCGCCAGACCACGCGGTTGCCTCCCACTCGATCTCCAGCCCAGGATCTCGCCGCCACCGAGTTCTACTACATCCGGCGTCAAGTTCTGCTTTGTTCAGCGTCGAGTTATGCCACGTTTGGCATCGAGTTCGGCTACATGTGTCCGACTATGGTTTATGTGTTTTTTTGGCATAGAATTTTTGCTACAATGCTTATGTGGATTTGCGACATGTAATAAATTGTTTTGCTATATCCGTTTTGTGGACTTGCATAATATGAACAAATGTTTGCTACAACCGATGAAAGTTTTTGCTGCAATCTTTCAGGTGTTTTGCTACAATACTATAAAGTTTTTGCTACAAAATCTTCAACGAGAATCTCCGGCAACACCATCGTCAATGTCTTCGGCGAAATTGAGTTTTGCTATATTAGCACAAATGTTTTGCTACATTAGCACAAATGTTTGCTATAGAGTCTCCGGCGATGCCTCCGGTAAGTTCTCTGATGAGGACATTTTATCTCTATTTTTCTGAGACGAGCCCTTTTTTTGCTACAAGTAGAAAACTAGGGACAATTTTGTATCAAAAATGGGTCATTTGTAGCAAAAGCGGATTAGAGCATGTTTTAGGGACACGTGGTGGTCCGAGGACCGAGGGATCGGGGCAATTATCCCCCAGGAGATGCCTAAAATTGCCCAAACTGTTTGCATAGCTAGGACTCTGGTATCATCGCTTGATCCGCTTGACCAACACCCTCACATAGCTCCCTCGTTCCCCTCTCTAGTCACTCTCGAGCGCCGCTCAACCTCGATCCCCTCCTCAACCAGGTCATCGACCACCGCAACCCGTCGATGCCCTAGCCTCATCTTCCTACCATCAGGCACCAGACACCCGAGTCCATCTCTCCCGAGTCCCCTCCCTCCCTAATCCAATCGAACGACCACTCCATCCCCACCCTCGCCAGACAACTCGTCCACCCCATTTTTTGCGCCTCGTCTTGTCCACATATGCGTGTGTCCCTTCCTCCTATGCCTCTTCTCCATCGCACTTTCCTAGAACAGCAACCACAGTGCCATCCTCTGTGGCCCCTCCTTCTGGACCAGCACCCCACGATGAGGGAGTTGCCCTCCTCCTTCTCTGTTAGCTTCCACTTGGCCAGGCCAGCACTCAGCGTATGTTCTGGACATTTATGCGCACACAGCCCAACAATAAGAAGAGAGCCCACTCCATCCCAAAACCCGGACTGAAGGGAGGAAGGAATCTCTCCCTTATAAGATGGGCGTGGCCTCCTCTGGTAGGCGAGATGGGACTAAACCAAGAAGCCTCCACTAGTCAACAGAGGGGTCCTAACATCCCATCCCCCTGAGAAGCCCCTCAGGAAGGCATGCCGATGCTGGCTCTGATATCAGATATTAGCATCCACTTGGCCAGCCTAGCACTCAGCCTACGTTCTAGACGTTTATGCACACACAAACCAATAATAAGAAGAGAGCCCACTTCATCCCAAAAGTCCGGACTGAAGGGAGGAAGGACTATCTCCCTTATAAGCTAGGTGTGGCCTCCTTCAGTGGGCGAGGTGGGACTAAACTCAAGCAGGATCCACTAGTCAACGTCAGCTCTAAGATTAGATGTTAGCATCCACTTGGCCAGCTCAGCACCCAGCCTATGTTCTGGATATTTATGCGCACATAGCCAAACAATAAGAAGAGAGCCCACTCCATCCCAAAAGTCCGGACTGTAGGGAGGAAGAAATCTCTCCCTTATCAGCTAGGTGTGGTCTACGTTCCAAACGTATCTATAATTTTTGATGCTCCATGCTTGTTTGCACCAACTATCCTATGTTTTGTCTATACTTTGTGGCATTTTTATGAATTTTATGGAACTAACATATTAACAAGTGACACAGAGCTAGTTTCCTATTTTTTGCTGTTTTTGGTTTCACAAAAACTAGTAAATAAATATTCTCGGAATCGGATGAAACAAAAGCCGAAGTTCCTATTTTTTCCGACACGATACGGAGCCCGAAGGATAGGAGGAGACGAACCCCAGGGGGGCAACACCTGGGCCAGGCGTGGCCAGGGGGCGCGCTGTCCTAGGTGGTGGGCCCCTGGCACTCCACTGACCTTGCTCCTTCGCCTATATAATCCCACGAGACAAAAACCCTAAATACAAGATCAGAATTCAACGAAAAGTTCCGCAGCACCGCTGCCACCGAAGATGAGATACAGGGACAAAAGTCTCTGTTCCGGCACCCTGTCGGGACGAGAAATTGCCCCGGGGGACATCTCCATCGACTCCACCGCCATCTTCATCGCCATTGCTGACTCCCATGATGAGGACCCCGAGGCTAAGGGCTCTACCGGTAGATATGTGTTCATCTCTCTCTCCCATGGTGTGATCTTATTATGATCATGAGCTTTGTAATCTAGTTGAATAAGTAGATGCTACTCTTTGTCTCTTATGCTATTCAAGTGCTTTTATTAATGTGATATCCAGAGACACATTGTCCCACGTGTGTGAAGGTGACAGTGTCCACATCGTGTGTGGCTCTTAGGCTAAAGATTACCGAAATACTTATCATGGGTTATAATTTGAGTTGAATGTCTCTATGAAATTGTGGTGTTTGTCTGGAACCATCTAGATCTCAAGGTGAAAGTGTGGGGTTACCTAGATGGGGAATGCGAACTTTAAGGTGTGCTTTTATAGACCTACGCGGTGAATTAGTGTTCGTTATCCAACCGGAGAGTAGTTCAGGATAGCATAGTAAAGAGAAGATATTTATGTGTTAAATTATGTTATCATTTTTGAGAGTGTCCACTAGTGAAAGTATGATCCCTAGGCATTGTTTCTAAGCATTAAAACACCGTTTACAACCAGTCCTGCTACATGTTTGCTTGCTGCCATTTTTATTTCAGATTGCAATTACCACTTATAATCATCCTTATTATTTGTATTTCACTATCTCTTCACCGAACTAGTGCACCTATACACCTGACAAGTGTATTGAGTGTGTTTGGGACATAAGAGACTTCTTGTATCTTAATTGCAGGGTTGCTTGAGAGGGATATCTTTGACCTCTTCCTTCCTAAGTTCGATAAAACTTGGGTGATCCACTTAAGGAAACTTGCTACTGTTCTACAAACCTCTACACTTGGAGGCCCAACACTGTCTACAAGAATAGAAGCGTGCATAGACATCAAGCTCTTTTTTGGCGTCATTGTCAGGGAGGTAAGGTAAAAGGTACTCACATCCTCTTGTTACTAAGCTATCTTCTAGTACTGTTGCTGGTGTGTGAGTGCTCGAAGTTATTTCCTTTAGATTCTGCAATTATATCTTTTTGTTTCTTGTTTTCATTTTCACTAGTTAGGATTAATGGAACAAAACAAAAAAATTAGAGAGCTTTATAGTATTTTTCCTGAGTAAAGACATGAAATGTTTGAAGAGAAAATTAAAAAACCTATGGAACTTTCTTTGCATGCTAATAGAATGTTATTAGTATGAATTTTTTGAACACCATTGTTGCTAATGCTATGGAAACGTCTAAGCTTGGGGAAGCTAGTTTTTATGAAAGATCACTTTTTAGTTCCACAACTTTAGAGGAGAAAAATTGCTCTGATGATACTTTATCTCCCATATGTGGTAATTCTAATGATGCTTGTGATATTTTAAATCCACATACTGAAAGTGTCCCTTTTAAAATACCTATGAAAATTTTTGAACGTGGTATGAATAACTGCTATTTTAGAGACGGAACTGTCCATCCTGGTGATCATTTACTCTTTATACATGAATTATGCTAGTTGTTAAAGTGTGTAGGAATTTCAATGGACCAAGTTAAGAGGAAGCTATTCTCTTTATCACTTAAGGACAAAGCAAGGGAGTGGTATGAGCTACTAGATGATCCTCATCATTTAGAGTGGAAGGAACTTGAATCTCTCTTTTACTCTAAATTTTATCCTCCTCATGAAATTCATAAAGATAGGAATTATATTTATAATTTTCATCCTCATGATGGAGAAAGTATTGCCTAGGCATGGGGGAGATTGATACGTCATAAACGTATCTATAATTTTTGATGTTTCATGCTTGTTTAGTATCTACTTTGCTTTGCTTTGTCTATACTTTAAGGTATTTTTATATGTTTTCTGGGACTAACCTAATAACAAGATACTACAGTGCCAGTTGCCTATTTTCTGTTGTTTTTGGTTCTAGAAAATCCAGAAAATGATATTCTTGGAATTGGACGGGACAAAAGCTAAAGTCAATGTTTCATCGAGGAGAACACGGAGCCAGAAGACGAGACGGAGGAGGGCCACGAGGGGCCCTGATGACCCACAAGTATAGGGGGTGTATCGTAGTACCTTTGATAAATAGGAGTGTCGATCCCAACAAGGAGCAGAAGGTGCTGAACAGTGGTATGGAGCAGGAACTCTCTGCAAATACTTAGCAAACGGATTTTTAGAGGTTTTCTGATAAGGCAACAAAACAAAGTGCAAGTAACAAAGAACAAACGCAGCAAGTGGCCCAATCCTTTCTTAGCAAAGGACAAGCCGGTGGAAATACATATAAGGACCAAACGTTCTCGAGGACACATGGGAATTCTGTCAAGTGCTTTCGCTTCATATAGCTGAGTACTCTTCTTTGGTGTTGTAAGTGTTGTGTGGGTGAACCTGTGCTAATGTACCGACCTTACTTGGACTAATACATACTTGTGATTAAACCCCCTGCAAACATCCGTAAGTACAGGAAAGCAATTAAGATATAAATCTAACCATAGACTTAAACTCTGAGATCCTACACTCCCTTGTGAAAAAGTGTCCTAACGGGGGTTCGGGTTTCTGTCACTCCGGCAACGCCACAATTAGTAGCCAAATACACAATGCATTCCTCTAGGCCCATAAATGGTGAAGTATCATGTAGTCGACGTTCACATGACACCACTAGAAGAATAGCACCACAACTTAAATACTAAACCATTGAATAATAACTCAACGCAAATCCACTACTAACAACCTGACTTCTCCCATGTCCTCAAGAACTAAACGAACTACTCACAAGACATCATATGGATCAAGATCAAAGATGATATGATAATGGATAACAATCTGAACATAAACAATAATCCAATGGTTCCACTCACAAGCATCAACTACAATAGTAATTAATACCGAGAAAGTTTCTCCTAAGAACTAAAGCAATATCCAACACAATTGTTATAGCAGGACGGAGTGGTGATGATGGTTCTGGTGGAAATGATGGTGTGGATGATGATGATGATCCCGATGAAGCCTAGCTTGATGAAGGTGTTGATGGCGACGATCTCCCCTCTCTAGGAAGGAATTCCCCTGGCAGAAATCTGTCTACTGGAGAGATCTTTCTCTCTCGGTGTTTTCCGCCCCGCAGAGGCGGCGGAAATCTATATGTGGTCACCCCCAGCCTTAGGGTTCCGTAGGGAAGATATAGGCGAAGGGGCGGAGTCTATGTATATTGTTGTAATGCCAATAAAATCTCATAGGATCATGAATGTCTAGTATTGCATTGTTATGCCTTGCTCTGTCATGTCAATTGCCCTGCTGTAATTTTTTTACCCAGCATGTTATGTTGTTTATGTTTAGGAGAACACCTCTAGTGAACTATGAACCCCGGTCCAATCTTTACCATTGATACATCTTCACTGTTACTTGTTTACTTTCTGCAAGCCACCATTACCTTCCACACCATACAGTTAATCCTTTGTTTTCAGCAAACCGGTGAGATTGACAACCTCACTGTTTGTTGGGGCAAAGTCTTGAGTTTGTGTTGTGCAGGTTTCCAAGTTGCTAGCAACACCTTTGAGTCGTTTCCTCCCTTCTACTGGTTCGATAACCTTGGTTTCTTTTTGTGGGAAAAACTTGCTGCTGTGCTCATCATACCTTCCTCTTGGGGTTTCCCAATGAAGCTCTACAGTGATCTGAGCTACACATCATCAGATATTGAAGTCACTAATGCTCAAATGTCCCATTCATGATCTCCCCAGTAACATTGTTATTAATAATTTTTATTCCAGGATTTCAGGACATTACAAGGACTATCTAGATGCCTGTTTAGAGGGATCCTTCACAAGTAAGGAGGTAAAAGCTACGTGGTATCTTCTTGAAACAATTCAAAGCAATACCAAAGATTATGATAACGACCAAGGTAAAGAACCAGGTATAAACTATGAGTCTGATTGCATTAAGTTTTTCGATGAAACTGCTGATTTTCAAGAGCTTAGGGATAAATATGGTCTTGATACTAAAATTATTGTTGATTATTGTAGAGCCTTTGCTTCTCATATTAATGCTCCTATAGAAAATTGGACATGTATCATGAACCTTTTAAAGACACTTGCATGAAAAATGAAATTGGTATTAATGATTGCAATAAACATGGTCAAACCTCTGAAAGTACTATTTCTTATAAGCATGTTAATTTTTGTGGAGTACTTAGATCTTGTGAAAATAATCAAATCGAAGAAGAATATTGTATCCACCACAGGAATGAAAAAACTAGAACGTGGGATAGGGCTCAAAATGATCTTGGTGAAAAAGTCTGTGCCCTCTATCCTTTTATTTGTGAACTTTGCCATAAAGTGGGTCATTAAAATTTCCAGTGCTCAAGCTATGATAATAGCCTTTCTAATCCAATGAATACTGCAACTTTGTATTGTGATGACATGATCACTCCTAATTAGCATGATGAACTTACATTATTTTTGGGGTGTGAAGAGTTATCAAGAAAAACTTCTTTGGTAGATATGAATGCTCTTGATATGAATAGCGTCTGGCATGGTTGTCATCTTTACTGTGTTGATAATTTCCATGAAAATACTTACATACAAAATATCATAGAAGATGATATTTTACCAAAATATGACAGGACTGATATGTGTTTTTCTCTTATTAATGAAAAGGAGGAATCCTCCAAAGTTTTTTCTATTGTCTCTAACAATAAACCAGGGTATGTGTAGAAGCTTCCTTTCAAGCCTCTCCCTCCTAAAGAGGGGAAGAAGAAAAGGAGGAGGAGGAGTAAAAGGAGAGAGGAAACGGTATTTCCCCCTAAGCATGTTGCTCCTATTATAGTTTTTGCTGATGTGTCTGAACTCGATGATGAACCTATGCATTTTACCTATAGTAGTGATCATGATTGGGATAAGAACACTACTTTTGATATTGAAAATCTCTTGGGTACCAATTCTGAAAATGATGATGTTAATAATTGATGTACTATTAGTACTATCCATGTCCCTTCCAATGATGATATGTTTACAAATGAACACACTTTCTAAGATAACTATTCTATTGCTTATGATGATACTATACCTCCAATATATGATGATTACAATGATGAATATGATATTTTCAGTCCACCTACTATTGAGGAGAAAATTAATTATGATTATAATATGCCTCCCATATTTGATGATTATGGTGATGAGAATAATAATGATAGATATTTTGTTGAATTTTCTCCCACTGCAATTAATAAGAATAACTATGCTTATGTGGAGTGTAATAATTATTATATGCATGTGGCTCATGATAAGAATATTTTATGTGATAGTTATATTGTTAATTTTATTCATGATGCTACTGAAAGTTGTTATGAGAGAGGGAAACATGGTTTTATGCATCTCAATAATATTAAGTTCCCCTCTTTATGTTGAAAATTTTGAAGTTGCACTTGTTTTGCTTTACTATGCTTGTTGCTTTGTGCTTCCATGACTTGTTTCTTTACAAGATTATTTTTCATATGAAGTGGGTTAGACATAATTTGTTTTATATATTTTCATTTGAATGCTCTCTTTTACTTCAATTCATATTTCTTATGTGAGCATCATCAAAATTATCATGCCTATCATAATGGCTATAAAGAAGGAGCTTTTGGGAGACAACCCATTATATTTTTGCTTTAAGTTTATTTATTTTTATTTGAGTCTTGGAAGTTTTGACCTCTGCAGCAACCTCTCCTTATCCTTTTTATTTTTTTTGTGCCAAGAATAGCCTCTAATAGGAAGAAGGTAAGATTCGAGGAGGTTGCTGTCCCGAAACAGATTTCTATGCTTCGCTGTAAAAAATCTCAGAACGTCGTATTGATCTGAAATTTTTTGTGTGCATGCCCCAGGTATTTACCCAACTTTCGTTACTTCTACACTTTTCGATTTTAGCAACAAAAGATTTTCGAAAAAATTGGTCTTTACCTGAAGGTATGTTTTGACAGATTTCTGCCATTATTTGCATTTGCTTCTTAAATCGATTTCTTTTGACTTCTTTTGATCACTTGAGCTTTTAAAAGGAATTGATAAAGTAGCTTATGTTTTTAATGGATGTTCTACTTGAATTGAAACTGAACCCAAAGGTTTATTATCTTGCATACACTAATGTTGCTAATGAAGATTGTGTGAAGGAAGTTTTCAAGTGTAGGGAGAGAATGATACGATGAGATAAAGTATGGACAAAATCTCAAGATTGGGGATGCCACCCGTGTCACCCCAAGAAATATTCAAGAGGTACAAGCGTCAAAGCTTGGGGATGCCCAGGCATCCCCTTCTTCATCAACAAAAATCTCAGGTCTTCTTTCACGATACTATACTTTTATTGCTTCAGGCACTATGTGTTGTTCTTGGAGCGTCTTTGTTTTTGTTTTTCGTTTTATTTTGCTTTGTTTGCTGTAATAAGTTGGTTGGATCCCAGCATGTTTGTTTTGGAGAGAGACACGCTCCGTTTTCATTGTTTAGAACACTCTAGTTTGCACTCTTATTGTTCTGCAAGTGTTCTCTTTTGCTAGTACTATGTTTAGCTTTTGTTTTCACCCTTATTTTGTTCAAAACATTTTAGTTATTCTTTGTAGTTAGGTGAGACATGATCTCTGGTATTTATTGATTATTATCTTTGTGAGTTGTTTCAAATAAGTTGATTGGTGTTGGAAAAGAGTAGAATGTTTCATTCTTATGGTGGTACAAAAAGAAGCTTGTTTTGATTGTGACTTAGACTTTATCATGTCATGTTAGATGTTTCTTTGACCATATGCTTAGTCATTATTGTTGTAGCATGACTTGTTTCAAACAATTGAGATTGCTTAATGTGCCATGAAAGAATCATGCGTTGTTTTAGCATACAAAAACATAATATTGTAGTATTCTCCTTTGATGCTTTATGTGGGTTGACTTGGCACATGCTTACACCATGTTATGACTATGAACCAGTCATCTTAGCCTCTATGATCAATTAGTTTTTGACTTGTGATATCAGTTTATGCTTTGATTAATAATGTTTTGTCACTCTGCATGATTATGTCCATTATTGCTCTCTTAGTTGGTCGCTCCCAGTCTTTTGCTAGACTCCACCTATATTGAGTATGAGCTCTACTCGTGCATCCAACTCCCAAGAAACCAAGTTATTCCAAATAGTCCACTATAAATTCCTATGCATGGTGTGTTACACCATTCCAAGTATATTCATGTGTTTATTTATCTTCCAAATTAAATTTTTGTTATGTGAAAATTAGTGATTAAAGATCTCACGAACTTGAAGGCACATTTTATTTCTTGCACTTAATAAACCTGAACCATTGTGACTGTCTTATATGCTTATATGCTTGCAAGTTGTAAGATGGGAATTAGCAAAACCATGCTGTCATGGGGCATGCTTTCAACATTGCACGTATTATATTTAGTTGATATCATGTTCTTTTGTTTATGGATGCCGATGGTGTGAAATAAGATGGGAGCTTTCAATTCCATGGAGTATGTATATGTGTTAGAGAAACGCCTGGGCGGCTAGCCTAAGTCATGCCTAATCATGGTGGAAACTTGCAACAAAACCATAGTGGCATTCTATGAAGCATCCTCAATAAAAAAATATGCAAATAGAAAATAAAAATATCGCTGAGATGCTCACTGTTTGTTGCCTTGTCATTTTGATATGGGATAGCTCATGTGTCATGGGGCAAGGGATACCTGATACGTCGCAAATGTATCTATAATTTTTGATATTCCCTGCTTGTTTAGTATCTACTTTTCTTTGCTTTGTCTACACTTTGAGGTATTTTTTATATGTTTTCTGGGACTAACCTATTAACAAGATGCCACAGTGCTAGTTGCCTGTTTTCTGTTATTTTTTGTTCCAGAAAAGTCAGAAAATGAATATTCTCGGAATTGGACGGGACAAAAGCCAAAGTCAATATTTTACCGTGGGGAACACGGAAGCAGAAGACGAGAAGGAGAAGGGACTCGAGGAGGCCACACCCCCTAGCTGCGCGGCCTGGCATGGCCCGTGCCTGGGGGGTGCAGCCGCCTCGGACACCCCCTCGGCCTTCCTCTTCGCCTATAAGAAGCCCCCGATACCTAAACCCTAAGTACCCGATCAATCTTCAACGAAACAGTCTGTAGCCGTTGCCACCATCGTCCCTGGATCGGGGGGATCTAAACCTCTTCCCGGTACCCTGCCGGAGGGGAGAGATCATCCCGGAGGCCTTCTTCATCACCATGCCAACCTCCGGTATGAAGCATGAGTAGTTCCACCTTGGACTAACGGTCCATGTAGTATCTAGATGGTTGTTTCTCCTCCTTTGTGCTACGATGTTTAGATCTTGTGATCTCCGTTCATGATCAAGATAATCTATTTGCAATCATGCATGTTGTGTTTGCAGGGATCCGATGGATATTGAGATTACTATGTCCGATTGGTTAATGATTCTATCTTATTGATTCTATCATATCTCTGTTGTTTGAGATCTTGCATGCTCTTCGTTTCTAGTAGCTATCTTGGTCAAGTAGATGCTAGTGACTCCAAGAGGGAGTATGTATGCTTGATAGTGGGTTCATGCCTCTATTTAATCTGGGGAAGTGACGGAAATCTCTAAGGTTGTAGATGTGTTGTTGCTACTAGGGAGAAAACAACGATCTCTTGTTCATGGAACAAGTGGATTGTTTACTTTACACACCTTGCTTAAAGCAGTTATCCGTTGCTTGCAACTTAATACTGGAGGGGGTTCGGATGATAACCTGAAGGTGGATTACTAGTCATAGATGTAGTTGGATGGCGGTCTATGTATCTAGTTGTAATGCCCAATCAAATCTCACAGGATCATGAATTTCTAGTATTGCATTGTTATGCCTTGCTCTGTCCTATCAATTGCCCCGCTGTAATTTGTTTACCCAACATGTTATCTTGTTTACCTTAAGGAGAACACCTCTAGTGAACTATGGACCCCGGTCCAATCTTTACCATTGATACATCTTCCACTGTTACTGTTTACTTTCTGCAAGCCACCATTACCTTACACACCATACAGTTAATCCTTTATTTTCAGCAAACTGGTGAGATTGATAACCTCACTGTTTGTTGGGGCAAAGTATTGAGTTTGTGTTGTGCAGGTTTCCAAGTTGCTAGCAACACCTTTGAGTCGTTTCCTTCCTCCTACTGGTTCGATAACCTTGGTTTCTTACTGAGGGAAAACTTGTTGTTGTGCTCATCATACCTTCCTCTTGGGGTCTGCCAACGAAGCTCTAAAGTGATCTGAGCTACACATCGTCAAGCTATTTCTGGCACCGTTGCCGGGGAGGCTAAGGACGGCTTCACAAGGGGAGTCCTTCACAACCTTTCTCTTTACTTTGTTTTTGTTTTGCTTAGTTTCTTTTGCCTTGTTTTGTTTGCCTCTTTTTATCAGAAACTACAAAAAAATTAGTTTGTTTTGGTTTGCTTTCTCTTATCAAAAACACAAAAAATTAGTTCTTCCTATAGTTGTCACCTTGCTCTAGACCACCATGTTGATCCCTAAGTTCACTCTGAAAGACCTTTCAATAGGTAGTGGCTCTATAATTGGGAAATAAAATATTGAAGAATTCTTTAATCATGTTAGAAAACATGAGGATATTGAGGATAGATCCTTAGCAGAACTTGCTCCTAATTCTGAAATTGCTGCAGCTTCTATAGTTCACATGTTGGAGGCTAGGTTTTTTAACCTTAACCCCATGATGCAAATAATGTTTCTTAAACTAAAAGAAGAGGAGGATACAAAAAAGTGAGATTTTATTCTAGAAACTTTGCTAAAAGAGTTCAATAATGTTGCTAAGGAAGCCAAAAAGGTCTTTGAACGTTTTAATATGCTAGGCCCTTGTGTATATGTTATGGGTACTTTAGAAAAGTTGGATAAAACCAAACCCAATGGAGATGAAATTAAGATACCCATACCTTTTAAACTTGTAGGAATGCATGAAGCCTTAGAAAAGAATTTTGATTGGATTGTTCCTGAAAACCCATTTGATGAAAGTAGTGAACCTAAGAGAGATGAGAAAGGATCCTCTAAAAATCATTTGGATGAGATACCTTTCCTAGTTGAAGAAATTTCGAGGATTGATGTTAATGCTTCTTCATTTGAAAATACTTGATTCTTGCTTCTTATGCCTAACTTAAAGGCGTTAAAGAAAAGTACTTCTTGGAAGATAATCCAATCATTTTCTTGAGCCTTGGAAGTTATTATTCTGTAATTACCACTTCTTATCCTTTTTATTTGATTTTTGTGCCAAGAATAACCTCTAATGAGAGGGAAGAAAGATTTGGGGAGTTGCTGTCCCGAAATAGATTTTTGTGCTCCACTGTAAAAATTCGTGTAAAATCTCTGTAAGTTGGATTGATCTGTAATTTTCTGAATAAATCCTCCAGGTTGTTAGATTACTTAAGTTAGTTCAACTCTTTTTGATTTGAGCAACAGAAGGTCATCGAAAAAATTGGTTCTACCTGCTGGTATGTTTTGATAGATTTCTGCCATTCTTTGCATTTGCTTCTTATTGATTCCTTTTTGGGTTATTTTTGGGAAATTGAGCTTTTTGAGGGAATTTCTATAGTAGATTGTGTATTTAGTGAAAGTTTTGCTGTTTTAAAACTAAACCCCAAAGGTCTATTATCTTTTGAATGCACTAATGTTGCTAATGAAGATTGTGTGAAGTTTTGTATGAAGGAAAATTTTCAGGTGTAAAGGAAGAATGATGTAATGAGATTAAGAATGGACAAAATCTCAAGCTTGGGGATGGCACCCCATGTCACCCCAAGAAATATTCAAGATGTACAAGCGTCAAAGATTGGGTATGCCCAAGGCATCCCCTTCTTCATCAATAAACATCTCAAGTCTTTCTAGACACTTCGTTTTTTTGTTTCATGCACAGTTATGCTGTTCTTGGAGCGTCTTAGTTTTTTTGGTTTTAGTTTGTTTATTTTTCTTGAATAAAATAGTTGGACCTCCGTTTTCGCTGTGTTGTTTCAAATAAGTTGATTGGTGTTGGAAAGGAGTAGGAAGTTCTTGCTTAGTAGTACAAGAGGAGCTTGCTTTGACTGTGACTTAGACTTTATCATGTCTTCCTAGATGTTGTTTTGACCTAATGCTTAGTGATTATTGTTGTATCATGACTTGTTCTAAACAATTAGGATTGCTTAATGTGCCTTAAAATAATCATGCGTTGTTTTAGCATACAAAAGCATAGTATTGTGGTATTTTCCTTTGATGCTTTGTTTGGGTTGACTTGGCACATGCTCACACCATGTTATGACTTTGAACCGGTCACCTTAGACTCTATGATCATTTAGTTTTTGACTTGTAGTACCACTTTATGCTTTGATTAGTAATGTTTTGTCGCTCTGCATGATTATGGCCATTATTGCTCTCTTGGTTGGTCGCTCCCAGTCTTTTGCTAGCCTTCACTTGTATGAGTAAGCTCTACTCATTCATCCAACTCCTAGTAAACCAACTTATTCCAAAGTGTCTACTATAAATTCCTTTGCATGGTGTGTTACACCATTCCAAATATATTCTTGTTTTATCTATCTTCCAAATTAAACTTGTTATGTGAAAATTAGTGATTAAAGCTCTCACAAACTTGATGGCACACTTTATTTTTCTTGCCCCTAAATATACTTGAACCATTTTGTCATGTATGTTGTATATGATTGCACTTATACGTTGGAATTAGCAGAACCATGCTGTCATGGGGAACGCTTTCAACATTGCACTTGTGCATTGTACCCAGTTGATACCATGCTCTTTTGTTTGCGGATGTCTTCGGTGTGAAATAAAAGGGGAGCTTGTAACTCCATGGAGTTATGTATGTGTGTTAGAGAAACGCATGGGCCGCTAGCCTAAGCCATGCCTAATCATGGTGGAAACTTGCAGCATCACCATAGTGAGAAATCTATGAAGCTTTCTTCTTATAAAAAAATAGACATATTGAAAAGAGGAAAGAGAGAAAAAAGCACCATTTTCCCATGGTAAATAATAAGATTGCCGAGATGCTCATTGTCTGCTTGCCTTGTCATTTTGATATGGGATAGCTCCTGTATCATGTGCAAGGGGTACCCCGTTGGCGGTTCTCTATGATACACATGTACTTAGTATGACAAGAACTTAGTTGTGACTAAAGTTGAGTAGCATGAGGAGCGACCCTCGTACTCAAGGGACATGAGATTGTCAACTTATACTTTGTCAAGCATATACTCCATAGTTTGTTTACTTTAACCTTAATCACTTCAAGATGCTTATGATAGGGGCAATGAGAGCTGAAAGCTAACAAGAACCATAATTTTTGTTAGATCTTTATGAGACTTGAAATCCCTCCTTTCCTTTTATGAAGGGCCTTTCTTCCACCTTTATATTGAGTCTCCAATTTCTATCCTTAGGCACCAGTTAAGAGAGCATAGCTGCCATTCTTAGTTCTATGTGCATTGTCCCAAAACTTATTGATTGATGCATATTGTTGATATTGCTTGCTCTTGAACTATTTGTATCTACTCACTCTTATGAAGTTTGAAGGTGTCCTATGCATTTATTGCTACTGTATGAGGGACAAGCTGAATGCCACTATGATATGTTTTCTATATGTGAAACAAACAAATGTCTTACAATGCATTGTTATTCATGATCTTTGTTTGTATCCTTTCATGTTGCATGCATAGTTACTTTGTCTTACTGTTAGAACTTCTTCTTTCATGCTCATGTTTAGATTTATTTGATCCCAACTTTCAATGCTTGCAAATGGTTTGATCTTGATTTTGACGGTGCATGTCACCTCAAAAATTATTCTTTTTAGCACTTACCTACTCGAGGACGAGCAGGAGTTAAGCTTGGGGATGTTTGGTACGTCGTAAACGTATCTATAAATTTTGATGTTTCATGCTTGTTTTATATCATTTGTCTTATGTTTTGTCTACACTTTGAGGTATTTTTATACACTCTCTGGAACTAACCTATTGATAAGATGTCAAAGTGCCAGTTGCCTGTTTTCTGCTGTTTTTGGTTTCAGAAAGCTAAAAATGAATATTCTCGGAATTGGACGGGACAAAAGCCAAAGTTCATATTTTTCCCTGAACGATATGAAAAATCGAAGACGAGACGGAGGAGGACAACAGGGTAGCCACACCCTAGGTGGGCCCGGGCCCACCCTAGCCGCTCCCACAGGGGGTGTGGGCCCCCCTGGCCCTCCACCGACCTTGCCTCCTTCACCGATAAGAAGCCTCCAACCCAAAAACCCTAGATAGTCAACCAGAAAGCCACGAAAAGTTCCACAGCACCTCCGCCACCGAAGGGTAGATTCGGGGGACAGAAAGTCTCTGTTCCGGCACCCTGCCGGGATGGGGAATTGCCCCCGGAGCCATCTCCTTCGATCTCCACCACCATATCCATCGATCACCATCGCCATCTTCATCACCGTTGTTGATTCCCATGATGAGGAGGGAGTAGTTCTTCCTCAAGGCTAAGGGCTCTACCGGTAGCTATGTGTTCATCTCTCTCTCTATGCTTGATATTGTTGTGGTCATGAGCTTTGTAATCAAGTAGATCTACTTTCCTACTCAAGTGCTTTAATATATGTCTAGCTCTTCCCATGTGTGTGTAAGTGACAGCGTGCATACCATGGTGGCATTTAGGCTAGAGGTTACATAAATACTCATCGTGCTTTAATAGATCTATGCTTTCCCCACGTGTGTGATAGTGACAACGTGCGCGCCGTGTGTGGCACTTAAGTTAGATTACATACATATTCATGAGTTATATTTGGAGTATGATGTCTCTATGAAATTGTGGTGTTTGTTGGAACCGTCTAGCGCTCAAGGTGACAGTGTGGGGTTATCTAGATGGGGAAGGCGGACTTTGAGGTGTGTTGTTATAGCCCTACCATGGATTGGAGTGTCCAACCGGAGAGTAGTTAAGAGTAGTATCATTAAGAGAAGATATTTATATGAGAGAGTGTTCACTAGTGAAAGTATGATCCCTAGGCCTTGTTTCTAAGCATTGAAACACTGTTTGCATCTAGATCTGTTGCATGTTTGCTTGCTTCCATCTTTATTTCAGTTTGCTTTTAGTCTCTCCCACGTCAACAACAAGTCAGAAGCTCTTTTCTAGCACTGTTACCACTTGTATTTCACTATCTCTTCGCCGAACTAGTGCACCTATACACCTGCCAAGTGTATTGGGTGTGTTGGGGACACAAGAGACTTCTTGTATCTTGATTGTAGGGTTGCTTGAGAGGGATACCTTTGACCACTTCCTCCCCGAGTTCGATAAACCTTAGGTAATCCACTTAAGGGAAACTTGTTGTTCTACAAACCTCTGCACTTGGAGTTCCAACAACTGTCTACAAGAATAGAAGTGCGTAGACATCAGCCGCCGCCACCATCATCCCTAGATCGGGCGGGATCTGAAGCTCTTCCCGGCACCCTGTCAGAGGGGAGAGATCATCCAGGAGGCCTTCTTCATCACCATGCCAGCCTCCAGTATGAAGCGTGAGTAGTTCAACCTTGGACTACTGGTCCATGTAGTAGCTAGATGGTTGTTTCTCCTTCTTTGTGCTACCACGTTTAGATCTTGTGAGCTCCATTCATAATCAAGATCATCTATTTGTAATCATGCATGTTGTGTTTGCGGGGATCCAATGGATATTGAGATTACTATGTCAGATTGGTTAATGATTTTATCTTATTGATTCTATCATGTCTGTGTTGATGGGGATATGCCGCATGGGGTATACCCAGCAGGACGTTTCCTATTGGCCCAAACTGCCAACGAGTGGGCCTGCAGGACGGCGACTGGATCGAGACTTAACAAGAAGCCAGGCGACTGGAAGCCGGAGGCCCAGGAGCGTAGCTAGGCCCAGTCGGATTAGGTCAAGTACCCTCCGAATCCTTAACTAATTCGGTTGTAGATCTGTAAACCCTAGCGAGGTGAGCCTATATAAACCTCCCTAGGGTACGCATAGAGGACACGTTCCATCATACACCCCCTGCGACTCGCCGCCTAGTCGTCGAGCTCGCCCTTTATACTCTCTCATCAATACAATCTAGCAGGAGTAGGTCTTTACCCTCCGGGGGCCGAACCTGGGTCTCCGACCTCATCTCACACCGCAGATGGCTGTCCGCCCTTGCCCCTCATTCTACTACTCGCTGCCAATTATAGCATCTGTCGTGGCCATTCCCACGACAGTGGCGCCCACCGTGGGGCCTGGCCAGTCAGGCAGGTGTTCTACGACGAGATCCAATCTGCCCATCAACAAGACGATCGCCACCGGCCGTATGATCGCGATCGGCGAGATCGTCCAGATCTTGACGAGTAGCTACGTCCCGGCGGCGTGCCCCGTCACGCACAGCGTGATGATGCCAGTCGACACAATCATCCTCTTCGTCGACTTCACCGACACCATCGTTTCGGAGGACTCGGCTCGCATCCGCGAGTCGCCACCCCACGACCGGCTCTCCGAGAGTCAGGTTCGCACCATCCACCGTCTCGCCTCCAAGTACGACTCAGACAACAACAACGTGGTCGAAACCACCGTGGTCGTGGACGACGCGGCCCTCAACGACGACACCGACTCGGCGACCCCGGCGTCAGTCGCCGGATCCATCGTCACCGCGTCATCCGCGGGCTCCATCACCTAGGTCTCCAACGTGGGATACTTCGAGCACCCCTCCATCCTTGGGATCTTCGACTCCGACTCCGGGTTAGAGAACTTCGGCGAATTCCACGCCAGATTCGGTCGCAACGTCACGACCTACATGGCGAGTGCTGCTGAGGCCCCGGCAAACCCCTTCTCCATGCCGATCCCGCCGACCGCGACGACGACGGAGGTCGAAGAACTCCGCCTGCGACTGGCGGACGCGGTCCGCAAAGAGAAGGCCGAGCGCGAAAATTTTCGCCTCGAGCAGGTGACGACGCAGGAGCTCTCGCGCTATCACCAGCTCCGCATCAGGTCGCGCCTAAACCCCACCGTTCAGAGCCGTGCCCTGAACTTCAACAACGAGAACGACCCGGCCCGCGCGGCTGACCGCGTAATCTGCGAAGACACGCCACCTGAAGGAAGCGCTCGACCACCACCAGGCGCGTCAGCGAACGGCGCACCCCCACCACTGCCTGGCCGCACGCCGCCTCTAAACCAACCGCGGATCATGATCTCCGCGTAGGAGCGGGACGCAAACGGCCTCCCACTGTTTTCTACTCTGATGGACAACGTCATCACGAGTCGCGCTGCGGTCGACAACATCAACGGGACTGGGGAAGGTGCCCTGCAGATCCAGTACGCTAGGGCCCTACTCGCCAATGCCGTCGAGCAACAAGCCGCGGGAGCAGACTCGCGGGGACGCGTGTACTCCCGCTCATCAGGAAGCAGGGCGGCCTTGAGCGGCCGCCCGTCGATGGAAAACACACTCAATTGCCCGCCCCCTGAGCCCCTGTAGCTCCAACCGCGACCCGCGAACGCGGCACTCTCCACCAACGACCCGCGCCCGACGAACAACATGGTCGCTGCCAACGGGCAGCCAATCGATGTGCGAACCCACATCATCAACAACTAGAGCTGGCGCACACGCCAGCCTGACGACCTGAGGCACACCCTCACCAATCGCCGCGACGGCGAGCCGAGAGGGTCGCTCAGCCGAGTCGTCCCCTAGTGCTTCGGACCAATGATCCGAAGTACCCGGCGAACTTCAAAGCGCCGAAGGAGATCGAGAAGTACAACCCATCGTACGACCCCTCTATGTGGCTGGACACGTACCTCATGGCGATGGGAATCGCCGGCCACACCGACCTGCTCGCCGCTCGCTACCTCCCCCTGATGATGGAGGGAGCGTCTCGGCAATGGATTAACACCCTCCCCGCAGACAGCATCGACTCCTGGGAGGAAATGCGCGGCGCCTTCGTCAGGCACTTCCAGGGCTCCTACACCCGCGCCACTACCATCGAGGACCTGGACACCGCGATTCACTGCTTCAACGGTGGCAGGACCTGTGGTACCCCGCGAGTTGACCCGCAGCTGGGTCCAGCGGTGGCAGGACCTGTGGTACAACGAGGCCGGCATCCACCCATACACCGCGATTCACTGCTTCAAGACCTCGTGCCTCTATGAGCCCTTGGTCGCTAAGCTCAATAGAGTGTACAAAACACTCGACAACATACCGTACCTCCTCGAGATCGCCAAACGGTAAGCGGAGGAGGACCCAAACCAAGAAACCGATGACGAGTCGGGAGGAAACCGCCGCACGAGCGGCCACGACAGCGGGAGACGACCCGAGCTATGCTACAGCAATACTCGCCTCACCGGCAAACACCGCGGTGACTGGCGAGTCGACTTCGTCACCAACATCGGCTACGCTCCGCGTGAGCCCAAGAGCTTCCGCCACGATGGAGGCTAGCGCCGCGATGGCGGCAACGACAAGGCGAAGCCGAGGTTCAACCCCACGGCTCTCCTTAACCAGCCCTTTGTGTTCCACAGCAGGGAGGGGAAGCCCGCCATGCACACGACCGCCGACTGCCACTCGCTGAGGGAGATCAAGAAGGCACGGTGCGTAAGGGAGGACCCCAACAACCACCCGCCAAACGGTGAGGCATTCAACAATGATGTGGGATCGCTCCACACCTTCATCGGGTTTAGCACCAAGCGCGAGAAGAAGGTCATTGCTGACATCGTCACCGTTAACGCGGTATCCCAGGTCGACGTCCCGCGCTTCCTCAACTGGTCCGAGCAGCGGATCACCTGGAGCCGCGAAGATCACTCGCCACGGATCTAATATCTGGGTTGAGTCGCCTTGGTGGTCAAGCCCAAGGTGGGAGACTATTGGCTCCCCAAGACTCTGATGGACGGCGGAAGCTCCATCAACATTCTCTACCTAGACACGTTCAGGCGACTACGGCTCTCGCAGTCGATGATTGAGACGACCTACACCACCTTCCACCGCATCGTCCCCGGTTGGAAGGCGTACCCGATCAGTAAGGTGACGCTTCCAGTCACCTTCGGCACTCCAGCGAACTTCCGCACTGAGCGGATCGTCTTCGAGCTGGTGCCCTTCAACAGCCTTATCACTGCGTCTTGGGGCGGCAGGCGTTCGCCAAATTCATGGCGGCTCCCCACTATGCGTACAATGCGATGAAGCTCCCAGGGCCATGCAGCATCATCACCGTCCATGGCGATCCCGACATGGCCACCGAGTGCGAGTCCAAAGGCGCCGAGCTCGCCAACGCCGTCATAGTGGCAGAAGCCAACCACGCAGAGGAGCTCGCCAAGTACGCGAGCGGGGTCAACAATGACGACCCCAAAATACTCAAAAGCCCAACTCGGAGGGTGGCGGCTCTACCGCCTTCGAGGCAATGACACACACTCGCACAGTCGAGCTGGTCCCAGGAGACTCCAGCCAGACGGTGACGATCGGGACGGGCATGAGCCTAGCATAGGAAGGCACGCTCATCGAGTTCCTACGTGAGAATCGCGACATGTTCGCATGGAAGACATCTGACATGCCTGGTGTCCCGAGGGAACTCGCTGAGCACAAACTCAAAGCCGACCCCAAAGCGCGATCCGTCAAGCAGTCGTGGCGTACCTTCAATGAAGAGCTCCACCGAGCAATCGCCGAGGAGGTGCAGCGTCTACTCGCTGCAGGCTTCATTCGGCCAATCAAATACTCCAAGTGGCTGGCAAACCCAGTCCTGGTCGAGAAGAAAAACGGGACCTGGAGAATGTGTATCGACTACACAAACCTAAACAACGCCTGCCCAAAGGAGCAGTTCGTCCTCCCGCGGATCGATCAAATCATCGACTCAACCGCAGGCTCGGAGTCGTTGTGTTTCCTCGACACCTACTCTGGTTACAACCAGATCAAAATGGTAGTTGAGGACGAGGATAAGACGACATTCATCACGCCATTCGGAGCCTTCTGCTACACCACCATGACCTTCGGTCTCAAGAACGCTGGGGCGACCTACTAGAGGTGCATGCAGGAGTGCCTTGCGAGCCAAATTGGCCGCAACATCCACGTCTACATCGACAACATGGTGGTGAAGTTCACTCGCCAGTGGGATCTACTCGCCCACCTGGCAGAAACCTTCGCAAACCTGCGGAGGTACAAAATAAAGCTAAACCCAGGAAAGTGCACCTTCGATGTACCTACTGGACAGTTGCTGGGGTATGTCGTCTCCAAGTGCGGGATCGAGGCGAACCCCACCAAGATCAACACGATCGCCTGGCTCGGCAAACACGAGTGCCTGCACGACGTCCATAAGTTGGCCGGGCGAGTCGCGACTCTTAGTCGCTTCATCCCCCGGCTAGGCGATAAGGTGATGCCCCTCTACCGCCTAATGCGCAAAAACCCCACGTTCCAGTGGGACAAGGAGGCAGATGACACAATCCATCCTCTCAAGGAGGTGCTACTCGTGGCACCTCTACTCGTCGCCCCCGTTGACAAGGAGCCCATGCTCGTCTACATCGCGGCCTCCGAGCAAGTCGTCAGCGCCATCATGGTCGTCGAACGACCAGAAGAGGGAAAGGAGCGCCCGGTGCAGCGACCTGTATACTACATCAGCAAAGTCCTCACCGAGTCGCGCCAGCGCTACCCGTAGTACCAGAAATTGGTATATGCGGTCTTCAGAGCCCAGCGGCGACTGCCGCACTACTTCCAGGAGAACCCAATCACGGTCGTCTGCTCATCACCGTTGGAGGACATCATCCGCAACCGTGAGGCGACCGGGCAAATCGCCAAGTGTGGGCCTTCGAGATCGGAGTCCACAACATCAGGTACGAGCCACGCAAGGCGATCAAGTCGTGGGATCTAGCAGACTTTCTCGCCGATTGGGAGGAGGCGCAGCAGCTAGAGAAAATGCCATAGCACCACTATTGGTCCCTACACTTCGACGGCTCCAAGAATGCAGATGGTGCAGGGGCAGGGATCGTACTCACATCTCCAAAGGGCGACAAGCTACGCTACGTCCTGTACCTCGACTTCACCCCCTACACCAACAACATGGCCGAGTACGAGGAGCTCCTCAATGACATGCGAGCAGCCAAGAAAATGAACATCAATCGCCTGCGCTGCTATGGCGACTCCGACCTCGTCGTCGGGCAAGTCGTCGGCACTTGCAATGCAGTCTCCCCCACCATGGCGGCATATCGCCAAGTAGTGGACCAGCTGGGAGGCCAATTTGCCGGCTACTCCGTCGAGTGGATCGATCGGCGCAAGAACGAGGAAGCTGACGCCCTCGCGCCACCCGCCGGCATCTTCCTCGACACCATCACCAAGCCTTCCGTCTCTACCCCGCGGGAGATCGATATCAGAATTCTGCTGCAACCAGAAGCAGCTCTGGTCGCCTTGCTCGCCGAGCCAAGCGACTGGACCGCACCATACATTGCCTACCTGGAGGGAGGAACCCTACCTGCTGACGAGACGGAGGCTCGGATGATAGTACGCCGCTGCAAATCCTTTGTCATCATCAACGGCGAGCTCCACAAGCGCAGCGTGACCGGCGTGTTCCAACGCTGCGTTCAACCCACAGAAGGTCGCAAGATCCTCCAGGACATCCATGCTGGTGACTGCGGCCACCATGTCGGCGCTCGCTCCCTGGTCGCCAAGGTCATGTGACACGGCTTCTACTGGCTCACCACGCACACCGACGCGGTCGAAATCGTCCAACGCTGCGTCGGATGCCAGAAGTACACCAACCAGACCCACGTCCCGAGCTCAGCACTCAAGACCATCCCCATCACCTGGCCATTCGCCGTTTGGGGCATGGACATGGTAGGCCCCTTCAAGAAGGCCCCCTCCGGCTTCACCCACCTCCTAGTCACAGTCGAAAAATTCACAAAGTGGGTGGAGGCCAAGACAGTCCGCAAGTGCGACGGGAAGACCGCCACCAAGTTCCTACGCGAGCTCATCCATCGCTACGGGTTCCCGCACAGCATCATCACGGACAACGGTACCAACTTCGCCAAAGGAGCCATGGACAAATTTTGCGAGGAGCACCACATACAACTCGACCTCACCTCAGTCACCCACCCGGAGTCCAACGGCCAGGCGGAACGCGCCAGCCAGAGCATCCTCCATGGCCTGAAGCCACGACTGCAAGTTCCACTCGAGCGAACTCTGGGGTGTTGGGTCGAAGAGCTCCCCTCTGTCATCTGGGGCATCCGCACCTCTGTCAACAGGTCAACATGATTCACCCACTTCTTCATGGTGTACGATGCCGAGGCCGTCATGCCAACCGACCTCGAGCATGACTCACCTCGGGTGGTCAACTACGTGGAAGCCGACAATGAGCTCGCACGCCAAGATGGAGTCGACCAGCTCAACGAAGCACGTGACCTAGCTCGCTCCCGCACCGCCATCTACCAGCAAGGGCTTCGCCGCTACCACAGCCTATGGACTCGCACCTTCTATAGGAAAGCGACATGGTACTGCGTCTGATCCAGCACAAGAAGGGCATGCACAACCTCTCTCCCCCTTGGGAGGGACCATTCGCCATCGAGCGAGTCCTGGGCAACGACGCCTACTACGTCACCGACGTCCGAGGCAACGGAAAACTCGATGTCAAGCGGCCATCGAATGTAAACCTCCTAAGGAAGTTCTATTCCTAGAACTCTAGACATGTACCTCCTACCTGCTATGAAATAAAGAAGATCGATTCACACAAATTGTGTCAACTCTCCGTACCTTGTGCCACTCGCACTCGTAATAACAGCGCTATGGTACTCGTGGAAGTCAACCCTTGGTTACATGACCGGCACGGCCAAGTAGTGCGGTATAAGGGCACCGAAAATTTCGGGTCTCGCATCGTCCATGAAAAAAGCCAACCCGGAGCCCCATCGGAGTCGCCTCACCCAACTGGCTTTTCGAGCCAAGACAACCGCATTCGCTTCCCACAGCGACCCAGTCTTCCACATCCTCGGTGCAGCGACTCGAACGGCCAAGTACCACGCTCGGGGACTGACACCACTCCAAACTCGAGCGACTAGGGAAAACGCCAAGTATGAGAGCGCACCCCGGACTCGCCACGCGGCTGGTCCTATGGATTAGGTGGAGCGACGCGCCTAAAACGCGCCCCGTCCTCACCTACCTCGGGCATGCGACTAGAACATCCAAGTACCACGCTCGAGGACTTGGCCACCCGATCCTGTTCGCGCCCGGGAAAACGGCTAAGTACAGAGTAGCCCGTGGAGTCACCATGCGACTGGATTTCCAAGCCATGGCGAGTCGACCTTAACTTACTAACAGTTTATACAACATACATAAAAACGAGGTAAACCCCATAAAAGGGCGGACGCGCTTGGGGACTCGCACAACCAACAATCAAATCAAAAACATTGACAAAACCATCCTTGCATTCCTTCAAGCGGCAAAATTTGTTCGCTTACAAGGGTAGTTACATATCTATTCTAACTAACGCCAGTCGGCACACTATTCTACTCCGCAGGCTTCGACGACGAGGCACCACCACTCCTATGATGACAGATAAAGGGAACCCACGGGTTCGAAGGGTACGTCGTGAGTTCACCCGCCATGGCCGCTCGTAACGGCTGCTCCACCTTGAAGTCGCGGTGCGCCGGCTCGGGGTCGTTCGGGGCGACGACCCGTCTCCTGGTACGGAATAAGGTCACCCATCGCCCAGACCCGGTCGGCGTACACCATAGCCCGCTTGGTCAGCTTCAGCACTTGGGCGATCTCGACCACGCCCGTCGACGAAGGGTACCCGCTCATGACGTCGTCAAGGTCAAAATCGTCGGGGAAGTGCGCTAGCCCATGGCTCAGCACAGTCGCTGCACCACGACGAAAGGCTGACCGCGACATACAGTCAACCACGGCCGGGGCCTTCTCCAGGTAGCGCCAGACCGCGACGAGGTCGCTGGGGATCACCTCCATGGGCGAGATCTCCTGAAGGTACACCCGAATGCAGGTCGCTGATAGAGCGGCCGAGTCAACCAGCGTGGTGACGCATTGTCGCGCGTCATACGACTGCGCCTCATCAACATCATCAGTAATCCTTCCTGCAACATACAAGTAGACAGTAAGGAAGGCTCCAGCAAAACAAAGCGAACCGCACGCTCGGGGACTCGCCAAAGAAAAACTCACCAATCAACGGGCGACAGCACTCCGTCATGAAATCCTGAAGACCAGAGAGATCGTCCTGCAGCCCGGCGACGAGCGCATCTGACATCTTCCACTCCTCAGCAGCAGAAGCAATGGTTGACTTGGCCCTCCCATCCGCCGAGGTCGCTTCCGCCTTTGCCTCCTTGAGCTCCCGCTCCAAGTCGGCGATTCGCTTCTCCGCGGCACTCAAGGATGACTGCGCAGCCGTCAAGTCACTCGCAGGGACCATGCTTTGATGAGCCTTCTCCACCATGGCCGCGTGACCCTCAGCATGAAAAAAACCATTAATACGAGGAAAGCAATATTTACGACCAGCAACAAGCATGATATGCACTCACCCGCAGTCGCCCGAAGCTGTTCGTTCATTTCTCGGACAACGAGGAGCTCCCTGGCGGCAAGTCGCTCTGCCGACTCGCGCTGCAGGCCCTGCGCAACCATGGAAGCATCAATAACGAAATTCCTAAGTGCCTAGCCGCTGAAATTCAGCGACTAGCCACTCGGGGACTGGGCAACGAAAAATTCCTAAGTGCCTAGCCGTTGAAATTCAGCGACTAGCCACTCAGGGACTGGGCAGCAAAAAAATCCTAAGTGCCTAGCCGCTGAAATTCAGCGACTAGCCACTCGGGGACTGGGCAGCGAAAAATTCCTAAGTGCCTAGCCACTGAAATTCAGCGACAAGCCACTCGGGGACTGGACAGCGAAAAATTCCTAAGTGCCTAGACGCTGAAATTTAGAGCCTAGACACTCAGGGACTGGACTTCAAAACCAATAAGGATCCGACCGCTGAAATTCAGCGGCCCGATCCTCGGGGACTGGACATACCTGGATGGCGGCACCTAGCATTCCGTGAAGCTCCATTGCATCCACCGACGGGAGCACGAACGGAGTACGCCCGCGGCGCTGCTCGACCTCCGTGCTGACAACCTCAGGCACCTGGCTCGATGGCACTAACGCACTCGCCGTGGAGGCCTTCGCTACGAAACAAGGGAATGTCGCCACCGCGGCTCCTGCGCCATTCTAGGTCAGGTCCGTTGCCCCGACCGACGCCACGGGATCCAGCCACTGCGACTCCGCGTCCACCGTGGCCTTCAAGGCCGCGTTCGCTCCAATCGGAGCTTTGCTCGGGGCGACCGCCGGTTCGTCCGAAATCGTGAAGACCTCGTAGCCCTTTGCCCTCTTTGCGCCTTCAACAGGCGCCTCGACTTCGTCGCCCTTCCTCTTCTTTGAAGGGTCGACTAGTGCCTCCGTGGCACCCAAGGGGACCTTGGCCACCGAAGGGTGACCTATTTTCTTCACCCCAGTCCTGCCAAACAATGCTTCTTCACGTCTGATCCTCCCATGGAATAGATCTTGCCACAGGGGGAAACATGGCCGGCATCCCAGGTAGCACTCGCGAAATGCCACAAAAATGGTGAGTTGCTTGATACTGTGCGGACCTAGGTCTGACGGCTGGATGCCGTAGTAGGCATAGAAGCGGCGAAAGAAGAGGTAGGTGGGGAATCCGAGCCCCCTCTCCAGGTGGCTGGTGAAGCAGATGAACTCCCCCTCGCGTGGATCCGGTACCACCTCTCCAGCCGCGGGGATGCGCCATCTCCCGACACGGAGGATCCCCGCCTCCTCGAACGATTTTAATAGCGCCTTCGTGCACTTGGATCTGCCCCATGGCTCCGCCGAAGGCGCCATCGGTTGGAGGATCTAGGTCTATGGGTCGCTCTGGGTCACTCTGGTCGCAATGAAGGAACGGAAGACTGGGGATGCGCGAGGTCGGAGGAAGTGTGGGAAATGATCGGCCTTCACCTGTCACTCTCCTTATATAGCGGTTGCTACCCGCCATCTTCGGGGGGCCGTTACCACGCAGTGATTACGCCGATATTACCATTGGATTACCCAACGGCTAGTTTGACCAGTGTTGACGGTCCAACTTCGTCTACTCGACTCGCCGGCTTTAGTGACTCGATAACTCGCCGACCAGATCGTCTTAGCTGCGATTCGACTGCTCGCCGACCCATTCGCCGTACTGTGATTCGACTGGTCGCTGTTATTGCAACCAAGACAACAAGTTCCCTCTTTCATTTATGGAGTCCACCGCCGATTCGACTGGGCGTACAAATTGGACCCGCATACTCCGACTGCCAATGAACACCTGCGACGAATCCACGACGGCCTCGGGGACTACTGATGGGGATATGCCGCATGGGGTATACCCAGCAGGACGTTTCCTATTGGCCCAAGCTGCCAGCGAGTGGGTCTGCAGGACGACGACCGGATCGAAACGTAACTAGAAGCCAGGCGACTGGAAGCCGGAGGCCCAGGAGCGTAGCTAGGCCCAGTCAGATTAGGTCAAGTACCTTCCGAATCCTTAACTAATTCGGTTGTAGATCTATAAACCCTAGCGAGGTGATCCTATATAAACCTCCCTCGGGTACGCATAGAGGACACGTTCCATCATACACCCCCTGCGACTCGCCTCCTAGTCGTCGAGCTCGCCCTTTGTACTCTCTCATCAATACAATCTAGAAGTAGTAGGTATTTACCCTCCGGGGGGCCGAACCTGCATAAACCCTTGTGTCTCCGCCCTCATCTCACACCGCGGATGGCTGGCCGCCCTTTCCCCTCATTCTACTACTCGCTGCCGATTGCAGCATCTGCTGTGGCCATTCCCACAACATGTGTTGTTTGAGATCGTGTATGCTCTCCGTTTCTAGTAGCTATCTTGGCCAAGTAGATTCTAGTGACTCCAAGAGGGAGTATCTATGCTCGATAGTGGGTTCATGCCGCTATTTAATCTGGGGAAGTAACAAAAATCTCTAAGGTTGTAGATGTGCTGTTGCTACTAGGGAGAAAACAATGATCTCTTGTTCATGGAACAAGTGGATTGTTTACTTTACACACCTTGCTTAAAGCAGTTATCCGTTGCTTGCAACTTAATACTGGAGGGGGTTCGGATGATAACCTGAAGGTGGATTACTAGTCATAGATGCAGTTGGATGGCGGTCTATGTATCTTGTTATAATGCCCAATCAAATCTCACAGGATCATTAATGTCTAGTATTGCATTGTTATGCCTTGCTCTGTCCTGTCAATTTCCCCGTTGTAATTTGTTTACCCAGCATGTTATGTTGTTTATCTTAAGGAGAACACCTCTAGTGAACTATGGACCCTGGTCCAATCATTACCATTGATACATCTTCCACTATTAATGTTTACTTTCTCCAAGCCACCATTACCTTCCACACCATACAGTTAATCCTTTGTTTTCAGCAAACCGGTGAGATTGACAACCTCACTATTTGTTGGGGCAAAGTCTTGAGTTTGTGTTGTGCAAGTTTCCAATTTGCTAGCAACAACTTTGAGTCATTCACTTATTCCTACTGGTTTGATAACCTTGGTTTCTTACTGAGGGAAAACTTGTTGTTGTGCTCATCATACCTTCCTCTTGGGGTCTCCCAACGAAGGTCTATAGTGATCTGAGGTACACATCATCAGTATCCCATTGGCGGTTCTCTATGATACACATATACTTACAATGACAAGAACTTGCTTGGGACTAAAGTTGAGTAGCATGAGGTCTCGGTACTCTTACTCGAGGGGCGTGAGATTTTCAACTTATGATTTGTCAACCATATAACTCATATTTTACCTCACTTTAACCTTAATCACTTGAAGATGCTTATGATAGGGGCAATGAGAGCTCAAAGCTAATAAGCACCATAATTTTTGGAAGCTTTATAAAACCATTTCATCCCTACTTCCCACTGCGAAGGGCCTTTCTTTTTTACTTTTTGTTGAGTCTCCATCTTCTATCTTTATGCACCAGTTAAGAGAGCATAGTTGTCATTCTGAGTTCAATGTGCATTGTTCCAAAACTTGTTGATTGCTTCATAATTCTGGTATTGCTTGTTCTTAAATTATTTGTATCTAGTCACCCTTATGAACTTTGTAGGTGTCCTATGCATTTATGTTTTGCTATTCCATGAAGGACGTGCTGAATACCACTTTTGCTATGTTTTCTATATGTGAAACAAACAAATGTCTTTCAAAGCATTATTCATGATCTTTTGTTTGTGTAGCCTTTCATGTTGCAACATATTTTCTATGTCTTATTTTTAGAAATATATCTTTCATGATTATGTTTAGAGTAGTTTGATTCCATCTATCAATGGTTTGCAATACTTTGATCAAGATTGTGATGGTGCATGTCACCTAAAAATTATTCTTTTTATCACTTACCTACTCGAGGACGATCAGAAGTTAAGCTTGGGGATGTTGATACGTTGCAAACGTATCTATAATTTTTTATGCTCCATGCTTGTTTCGCGCCAACTATCCTATGTTTTGTCTACACTTCGTGGCTTTTTTTGAATTTTCTGGAACTAACATATTAACAAGTACCACAGAGCCAGTTTTCTGTTTTCGGTTGTTTTTGGTTTCAGAAAAATTTGTAAAGAAATATTCTCGGAATTATACGAAACAAAAGCCAAAGTTCCTATTTTTATTGACACGATACGGAGCCCGAAGGACAGGGGGAGATGCACCCCTAGGCGGCCACACCTAGGCCAGGCGCGGCCAGGGGCGCCGCCCTAGGGTGTGTGTGTGCCCCCTAGTGCTCCACCGACCTTGCCCCTTTTCTTATGTAATCCCCCCGAGACAAAACCCTAAATACCAGATCATAATTCCACGAAAAGTTCTGCGGCACTGCCGCCACCGAAGAGGAGATTTGGGGGACAGAAGTCTCTGTTCCGGCACCCTGCCGGTGAAGGAAATATTCCTTAGAGGCAATCATAGAGATGATTATATTTCATATGTATCCATGAGTTATTGTAATGTTCCTTGAATATCCATATCAGACAACTTATATTGATTGGCAATTATGTGAATTGTTTGTGAAACTCTTTACTTGTATGGTTATTTAAGAGTTGTCCCTAGTCGGAGTTCATGTGAGGACACATGTGAATATTAGACTAGCATATCGATTGGTTGATGACTATGTTTCGCAAGTCATAGACATGGAGATGTCAAACCAATGATGTGGACACATATTATGAACATGGGGTTGGACTGACCCAACTTGAGACTGGAAATTAGTTGCATCTCTCTCTCTACACATCGTGTACGTTTTGTCCTTAGACCTGAGATTGTCGCATGTACTTGAGATGTGGATCGACCTAATTTGGGACTATCAGACGCTACTCCGTAACTGGGTAGTTATAAAGGTAGCTTTCGGGTTTGTCCTGAAACATGCTGCAAGGCATGGTCAATCAAGATGGGATTTGCCCCTCTCTACTTGAGAGAGATATCTCTGGGCCCCTCGAGTGATCGGATCCAGAAATGCATGGCCGTGCTACATATGGTTAAGAGTTAACCTAGTAAAGGGATTCTGAATCACAGTATCGAGAAAGATAGGTCAGCTTGGAGCTAGACCAAATATCGTGAGGCAAAGGGAAAGACATGTACTAAACCTTGTGATGGTTCGTCCGATATGATCTTTGTATGCGTTTAGGAGTTGGCACGTCTTGCTAGAGGCCGCTACCAACTATTGACAGAATAAGTGTATTCGTGTCATGTCTATACGCATATGAACCTATAGGGTCACACACTTAAGGGGATAGAAGCCTAATGAGGATTGGATCCGAATTAGACCAGGCTTAGGCTACTAATGGGCTGCTAATGTAGAAGCCCACTAGGGATGCCTATATAAGAGAGGGTGGGGCGTGATGACCAGGGTTAGAACCTAGACCATTCTAGCCAGCCGCCACTCCTCACGCCTATGTCGCACGCGCGGACCTAGCAGTCCGGCGTCTGACGCTTCCACCCTGTACATGTGGATACCTCGGAGGCGCCGCATCTGTGGCATTTGGACGAGTCGCACAAAGGGAGCTTCTCGTGGGACGAGGACAAGGAGGAGACGTGGAACGTCTGCACTGCCTCGACGCGCTTCATCGATTCCGCAACTGCACATCTAATGGTAATCCCGTGATCTATGACAACAGTAATCCTGGTATACGCGGTAGAATTTTTTTGATTTGCGCTAGTGTAGCCTACCCGTATCCCTACAGTGGTATCAGAGCCGATGCTGTTCAGTTATAGGTTCGAGATGTTTGCATATGGTGATATGCAGATTGATATGTATGATGTGATCGTTTATATGGCGGTGGTTAAGGATTGATCTATGATCTTGCTTTCCGTGATCGTGATTCGGAGGTTGTCGAACGACTTACCCTTACCGATCGGTTTCCGCCATCGGGGTAGACAGTGACACATAAATCATGTTGAATCGCGCGAAGATTAATATGATTGATCGACTCGGAACCCGGATCTAAAACCGATGTACCATGATTAAAGGAGTTTGATTGAATCTGGACAAGAGTTGGTTTATGGTAAATTTGATTTGCCGATCAAAACCCTTAAAGAAAATTGTGTAGATTCGATCTCTCATTTTTCACAGTTTTCGAGGGGCGCTGCCCCTTTGAACCCTGCAGCGGGAGACCCCCTAGACCCCCCTTAATCGTAGCCCCTTTTGTATCTCGTTAAAGTAACTAGGTGCTGCGATGTCACATGATCTGGTAGAATGCGATTCTATGCATAACTTGTTTTGCAGGATGTATGTGATTAGTATGGCCCATATATGTATGTGATGCATGTATGAAATTTTGCATGACCTGCGTGTCGTGAGTAGGGCAACACGACTGCAGCCATATGTGTTGTCATTTATTGTAATGGCCTGCGTGCCAACTTGTGATGATCCCAATACTATGTAATTTTGATTACTAGCTGTTAGGAGTAATAGCTTGTATTAGTTCTTGGAGGACTCATCACTTGGAGGATGGCTCACATGGAACATGAAGATGGAGATCATCATGGTGGACAGGTTCTATGGCGATGGAGATCACCATGAGAAAATGGGACATACCGTGTCACATCTATGTGAATGTAATTCTTAAGCGTTTTACTATTATGCATGCTTCGATGATAGAAGTAGAACGATCCCTCACAAAGTTTAAGTTAAACCATGCCCTCCCAACAAACCTTGCACCATCCTATGCCCTGTACAATCATTGGTGGGCCTATGAAATTTGGGTGCCACGGTTTTCCTTGGCTGGATGGGTTTGTATCGGATACCTACACGCATAAGGTTCGGTGAGCTTGGCAAGGTCATCTTAATAGTTAAGGACCTTGGGGCATAAAGGTTGGGCGCCTAGTTTTGACATAGAGATCAACAACAAGAGTCATATCTGATATGATTAGCAAGTGTTGCTTACCGATTTACCTTATGTTCTAGCAGTGATGCTAAAGCTCACTAGTCGACTTGTTAATTGTGGATCTTGAATCACTTAGTATCAATAGAGGGATATTTATTTAAGTGGGAGTATATGCTATGAAATTGTTTAATATGTTTTACTCTTTCATGGTTATATGGCTTAGTATTTTGCATGTTTTTCTCTTGTAGATCAATGACACCGAACACTACATCACCTTTTTATTTGCGTTCGATTCTTGACAAAGATAAACTTAATGGAACAAACTATTCGGACTGGGTCCGTAACCTGAGAATTATTCTCGTGTCCGATAAAAGGAAAGCAGTTCGGATCGCATACGGCTTCCTAAAGAACGCCTACAAGAGAGCATGTGATGATTCTCTTGAGGTTAGCTATCTTATGCTTGCATACATGGAACCTGAACTCCAAAAGAAGTTTGAGGATCAGGAAGCATACGATATGATCGTCGCTCTTAAGGACATGTTCCAAGATCAGGCAAGGACTGAGAGGTACAATGTTGCCAAGTCCTTTGTCGAATGCAAGCTAGGAGAGGGAGTAGCTGTAGGCCCCCATGTGATCAAAATGGTTGGTTACAGTTAGACTTTGGAAAAGCTTGGTTTTCCACTAGGCCAAGATTTGGCCACTGACTTCGTTTTGGCGTCTCTTCCATCCAGCTATGGGCAGTTCATTTCGAACTACCATATGCATGGGGTGGAGAAGGGCCTTAATGAGTTATGCGGGATGCTAAAAACAACATAAAGTGACATGAAGAAGTGTGCAGGGCATAGCCATGTGATGGCTGTGCAGAACAAGCCTAGCTTCAAGAAAAAGGTTACTTCTTGGAAGAAGAAGGGCAAGGCTAAGGATACAATCCCTAAGCCTGCACCGAAGCAAAAGGCTGGACCTGTAGAAGACACTGAGTGCTTCTTTTGTCATGAACATCGCCACTGGAAGAGAAACTGCAGCAAGTACCAGGCTTCTTTGAAAAAGAGTGGAAGTAAGAGTACTTCCCACTCAGGTACGCTTGTTGTAAATGTTGTGGACATTCTTCTCGTTGATTCCTATGTTAACTCTTGGGTATTTGATACCGGATCGGTTGCTCATATTTGGAATTCGATGCAGGGGCTAATAAGGACTAGAGAAGTGCAGAAAGTCAAACTGGATTTTCGCGTCGGAAATAAAGCAAGGGTTGCTGCATTGTTCGTCGGCGTCATGCAACTTCACCTTCCGTCAGGATTTATTATGGAGTTGAATAATTGTTATTACATTCCTAGTATGGGTCGAAACATTTTATCACCTTCATGTTTGATGAGGGATGGTTATTCATTCACGAGTGCAAACAATGGTTGTGTAATCTCTAAGAATGATATGTTTATGGCTAATGCTCCCATTGTGAATGGGTTATTTATTTTAAATCTTGATGATGCATCTGTTTACAATGTTAGTGCTAAAAGGCTTCGGCCTAATGATTTGAGTCCTACCTATTTATGGCATTGTCGTTTGGGGCATATAAGTGAAAAGCGCATGAAGAAGCTCCATGGTGATGGTCTTCTAACTTCATTTGATTTTGAATCCCAGTTTGTCTTTTCTAAAGATTTGGGGTTGTGATGCATTTGTCAAGCGACTTCAGTCGGACAAGCTAAAACCCAAATCGGATAAGTGCATTTTCGTGGGATATCCGAGGGAAACCTTAGGGTATTACTTCTACAACCGAGAAGAGGGCAAAGTGTTTGTCGCTCGTAGCGGTGTTTTCCTAGAGAAAGAGTTCTCACAAAGGGAACAAGTGGAAGGTTGGTGCGACTTGAAGAAGTTCAAGATGAGCCAGTTGGGGATGCTTCTACGAGTGATGCTATTGTAGCAGAACAAGTTGAGGAACCCGTGGCAATAGAACCACCACAACCACGAAGGTCGGCGAGGCTCTCTCACATCCCAAGATTTTCCAAATCTTGTAATGTGAAAAATAAATGAATAAAATAAAACTTTGTTTTTTCAAGGCCAGAAGAAACTTTTTGAATTCAATTGGAACTTCAAACCAATTTGGAATCAAATAAAACCCTAAAGGGATTTACAAAGATAAACATTTTAAATAAAGGAAAATAAAATATTTTGGAATTACTAATTTGTAACTTTTAATAAAATGATTTGTTTTTCAAAAGAAAAGGAGGATTTATAAATAAGGATTATTTTATAAAGCCAAAATAAACCTTGGCCAAGCTTTTGAATTAAAACATTTGTTTTGAATAAAAATAGCAAAGGTTTATTTTAATAAGGATTAATATCCAATTTCATTTAAATAAAAGGTTTTACCATTATAAATGAAACATCAAAACTTATTAAATTATTTTAAATAAGTTTTCCAAATATTTATATTCTCAAATAAAACCTACTGAATTGTTTTGATTTTATTTAAGATTCCAAATAAAGAATTTAAATAAACAAATCCTATTTGAATTATTAACTAAGGTCCATTTTATTTAATTATTAATGGACCCTATAGCCAAAATGTTATTTTGTTTTAAACAAGCTTTCCAAGTATTCTTTACTTTCAATTAATACCTACTGATTTGGTTTTGAAAGTATTTGGATTTCAAAAGAAGATTTTAAATAAATCAAACCCTATTTGATTAAATAACTAAAGGTCCATTTTATTTAATTAATAAATGGATCCTAAAAATGAATAAAAATATTATTTTTATTATGGAATTTTGGATTATGCTACTGAACAGAACCAAGTTCAAAAGTTGTGAAGTGTGGTGTTTGTTTGAATTGATTTGGTTGATTGGATTGTTTGTTTGAAATTCAAATCAGTAAATAGAAATGGAAAAAGATAAATCAATCAGACAGAAAAAATAGAACAAAACGAGCAGCCCAACCATCTGGCCCAGTTCCAACCCAACATCCCACCTAGCCCACCTCACCCTCGCCCCGAACCGTTTTTCTTCACCGCAGAAGCAACCCGCTAAGTCACTGACCGGTGGACCTCTCCCTCACTCCTTTTTCCCACTGATGCAACGACCCCACTTCGCTAGCCATCGTCCTCACCGCAGCGACCAGTTCTTCCCCCGTTCTGCCGTTGATTTCTCCGGCTTAATTCACCTTAATGTCGCGAGTAAAACCTGTAGTGATCACGCACAATAAATCGTCTTCCTCTCCTCTCTGGTTCCCCTCTGTCGCCCCTCCTCGACACGCCCCCAGGCCGCCACAATTTCTCCCCGAGCGGCTCTGTTCCGACGACACTCCGGTGCCGATTCCGGCGACTCAACACCGCCCCGTGCCTCCCTGAGCACACCAGGAGACTCCCCATCTCCCTACGCATCTCCCAGAACCAACCCCACATCCGCGCGTGCTCTAGAACACCGACAAGGAACACGACCGAGCGCCGCCGTCTTCTGCCGTTCTCCGACGACGTCTCCCTGGTAAAATCCGACCACCCTTCTCTTCCCCGTGGATACGATAATGAACGACATGCTCTCGTGGACCTAATGGTACTATTCGTTTGTCCTAGGGTGCCCCTTATCCTCACCCTCGACGACCTCCTGAACCGCCCGAAGCCAACTCATCTCCGGCGAGCAATCAAGGTCAGTTCCGCGCGCCCCTCGACGAGATGCCACGACGTTGAGCATCAGCAGGCTTCAACGATTCTGGTGAGCTACCCCTCTGTTCCCCTCGCCTCCTAAATCACCGGCGACCTCACCGTCTGACCGTGCGCCGCCAACCACCGCCGCCACTTTGTGGTTGATTGGATCAGGACCGTTCGATTTAGATCAGAGGCGTAGAAACAGACGACTTAAACGAAGGGGTAAGATAGATCCTGCGCCGCACGTTCTACTTTAGATCCTGCGGTCCATGTTGCTGATCCGTGCGAACCGTTTTCGTCCAATCAGTGACAGACACGTGGCCAGGTTTAGTTTTAAAAACAGATTTGAATCTGTTATAGATTCAATTTTCAAACCTTTATAAATTTTGATCCACACGTCCAAAAATTGCAAATTTGGTATCGTTGGAATCAGTAGAACAAACCCTAGCCAACCATGCCCTTGGTTTAGCAAATAGTATCTGTTAGCTTGTTGGTTTTTGCAGAAACTTTTGTGTGCTTGTTTAGATTAGAAAAATTGTTTAAAAATGTTTTTAGGGTTAAAACCTTTGCAAAATGGTTTGTTGTAAACTCACTGACCCTAGGAACCAACCCATAGTTTGGAAAATGGATTTGGTAAAGTTTAGGATGGAAAACTTGATTTAGTCATTTCTAGCCAAATGAAAATAATGGTTTTTGTTATGAAAATGATTTTGAGTAAAAACTTTGGGAAAATGGTTTAGACCAAACCTACTCACCCAAAACACCAAGTTTTGCAATAGCAACTCATTTGGTGAAAAACATAAAGTTTTGCTTTGATAAAAATAATTTTCACCACATAAAATAATGATTAGATTTAAAAATGGTTTATGGACCAAAACCCTTTTGCAAATGACTTTGCCACTTTGGAAAATGACCACTTTTGACTTTACAAAGTTTAGACGCCTAGTGGAGACCACCTTTGCAATTGGAACCATCTTTTGCATGCTTGCATGCATTACTTTGACTTTGTCATTGTATGTGATGTTTTGCTTGATTGGTAGATTGAGTTTGTGCCTTGCTTGATTGATTTGTAGTGACTTGAAGAGTGTGATTGTTGCAAGGACAAGGAGTGAACCCATACTCTACCAAAAAGGCAAGTGATGCTTCATACTTTTGTCCCATTACTTTCAGTATGCATTAGTGATTTTTTCTCTAAGTAAAACTTGCATGGATTTTGCTAAGTATAGACCTTGCTATAAGAAAACCTAGTAGATGAATCCTTAGTAGGATTTTCCTAAGTTAAGATTCCTACTACTATCAATCTTAGACTAGCTAATAGAAAACATGGGTGGAATATATATTCACACTATGGAAAAATCTCTAAGTCTGAGGACTTATGTTTTTGTTTAATAAAACAACTAAGTTAATGAATCACCTAGGTGGAATGGAAGGATTGGTTTATGTTGAGTGGTTACACAAGGCCATGGACTTGGCTTGTGTATCTCACTTGTGGTAAGCCACCCAGGCACAAAGAGATTTGAGATGTCAAATGTTGAGAAACTTCAAGTGCAACCACTTGGCAATATGGGCTCTGCCATGATCATATAGGTTGCAAGAACTTAGTCATATGGACAGAGGGTGGTAGTGTTTGATAGGTTGGAGCGCGTCCATTTTGGTCTAAGGGAAAGCTTCTAAAAGATCTTGTCTTGGGAAACCAAGTCTTGTGGGGAAAGTGCACCACCTCTGCAGAGTGTAAAATCTAAGTACTTAGCCATGTCCCTGGTAAAGGACAATTTGAGCATCAAGACATGGAAGCAATCAAGGATCTCATCATTCAAATTTCTAAGTTAAAATCTTGTGGTTTGAACAAGGGTTGTTTGAAATCTTCAATCCTTGATTGAGAGATGCCTTGGTTAAATGATCCCAATCTTTGATTGAGAAAAATGATTTTATCAAAGCAAAAACTTAGTATTTTCAAATGTTAAGGAAAAATCTATTTTGAGCAATGCAAGCCTCAACTCCACTTAGCCAAATGCATATAGATGATAGACTCCACTATGCTATTATAGTATCACTTGCCAATACAATTCAAATGTATTGACCCTTGTGGCTGTAACTTGTAATGTTGCAGGTTTGATTGTTTTTAGTGAAGATTGATTGATTAGGATTACAAAGTCTACAACCAACATCTGCCTGTGGCACTTTGAAGATGAAGGACCCATACTTATAGTTATTCCGCTGCAATGTAATGTAATAGCCAAATGAGCTATGTTTGATGTAATAAACTTATGTTATTCCTGGTTATAAAGTTATATTATGACCTTTGTTTCTTGATATTACATCTTAACTGTGGATGCTAGCTATTGATCCAGGGACTAGCATTGTAAACACAGGGGGCTCTATCTTATTAAAGATTGGAACCTCTACAGATGGTATCAGAGCATTGTGTTGCCTGTAGGATTTGTAAACCTAGGATTGGACAAAACCCCTTAGAAAAATAGGAGTTGTATTTGTTCCAAAACTTATTTACAAACAATCTTGTAAACTCTTTCCTCAACCATTTTGGTTTCAACTCTACTTCTCTTCTATTTCAACTTGATGGAAAAACCAACCCCATGACCAAAGACTACACCATGTGCAAAGGACTACTTCAACTTCTTCAACTCTAATGACTTCAACATCTTCAGCATATTCCCCAAGGACTCCCAACTTGGATATCACTAAGGACTACAAGTGAGACAAAGAAAGCTTGCTCAAGATTTGGAGACTAAGGAAATGCAAAAGTTAGAAGGAGCCTACATCATTTGAAGTATTGCAACCAAGAGTTTTTCTCAAGGAAACCATGATCTCATACAAGAAGAATCATGAAGGAAGGAAAAATCCCAAGTAAACCATATAGATGGACCACCATATTATAGTTAAGTCAAACACACCAACTTATGTGGTGTAACAAAAATATTTTGTTGCCTAAGTATGTGCTTGAACTTTGATTGTTTGAGTGGAATATTTGATTGTGATTGCTTGCACATTGCTTGAGTGAATTGTGATGTGTGTGATTAGAATTAATCCCTAGAAATATCTTGCCTATTCTAATCCCAATCCAACCCAAACAGATGACTTCTCCAAGAAACTCCAACATCAAGGTTGATGACACCAACAACAACCAATAGGACAACATGAGAGAAATTATAGCAACTCAAAACCAGTTGAGCCAAGAGACAACTCAGCTTTTAGCCAACAACAATGGACTAGACCCAGCCATACAAAGAATTTTGAAACTTCAATCTCAATTGTTGCAAGGATTGGTTACTCAAATGATCAACATGAGAGAAAACTTTTCCCAAAGAGCTAATGACAACAAGGATGACAAAGATGCTATTCTAGAAGGAACCCAAGCTAGCAATATTTTTAGAGACAAGGATCATACATCCAAGGAGCATGAAGATCAATGCCTCAAGAAGAGAGAAAGATCTCCCACCTATGAAGAACATGAACTAGAAGAACTCCTAGCTTTGGAGAAACCCAAGAAGAAGAAGAAATGCCCCAACCCTAACAAGGAGGATATTACTCAAGTGCAATGTTACAATTGCAAAGAGATGGGACACTATGCCAATGAATGCCCAGAAGAGAAGAAGAATCAAAGAAACAAACAAAAGGCAATGATACCAAAGGAAAAGAAAGATATCAGCCAAGTGATGTGTTTCAAATGCAAGGAACTAGGCCACTATGTAAACTCCTGTCCAGGAAAGAGGAAGCCCAAGATAAACCAACCTATAAAAGATCTCAGCCTTGTCACATGTTTCAAGTGTGAAAACAAAGGACACTATGCAGATGTTTGCCCAGAGAAGTTTCCCCATGATTCCAAGCAAGCCAAAATGTAATTTTTGTTTGAAAATTTTGAAGGGTGGTAGTAACCTAGATGCTTTTAAGCCAACTTGTAACCCTAGCCTCCCCAAATCTCGGGACGAGATTTATTTTAAGGGTGGTAGCCTGTCACATCCCAAGATTTTCCAAATCTTGTAATGTGAAAAATAAATGAATAAAATAAAACTTTGTTTGATTTTCAGGGCCAGAAGAAACTTTTTGAATTCAATTGGAACTTCAAACCAATTTGGAATCAAATAAAACCCTAAAGGGATTTACAAAGATAAACATTTTAAATAAAGGAAAATAAAATATTTTGGAATTACTAATTTGGAACTTTTAATAAAAGGATTTGTTTTTCAAAAGAAAAGGAGGATTTATAAATAAGGATTATTTTATAAAGCCAAATTAAACCTTGGCCAAGCTTTTGAATTAAAACATTTGTTTTGAATAAAAATAGCAAAGGTTTATTTTAATAAGGATTAATATCCAATTTCATTTAAATAAAAGGTTTTACCATTTTAAATGAAACATCAAAACTTATTAAATTATTTTAAATAAGTTTTCCAAATATTTATATTCTCAAATAAAACCTACTGAAGTGTTTTGATTTTATTTAAGATTCCAAAATAAATAATTTAAATAAACAAATCCTATTTGAATTATTAACTAAGGTCCATTTTATTTAATTATTAATGGACCCTATAGCCAAAATGTTATTTTGTTTTAAACAAGCTTTCCAAGTATTATTTACTTTCAATTAATACCTACTGATTTGGTTTTGAAAGTATTTGGATTTCAAAAGAAGATTTTAAATAAATCAAACCCTATTTGATTAAATAACTAAAGGTCCATTTTATTTAATTAATAAATGGATCCTAAAAATGAATAAAAATATTATTTTTATTATGGAATTTTGGATTATGCTACTGAACATAACCAAGTTCAAAAGTTGTGAAGTGTGGTGTTTGTTTGAATTGATTTGGTTGATTGGATTGTTTGTTTGAAATTCAAATCAGTAAAAGAAATGGAAAAAGATAAATCAATCAGACAGAAAAAAAAGAACAAAACGAGCAGCCCAACCATCTAGCCCAGTTCCAACCCAACAACCCACCTAGCCCACCTCACCCTCGCCCCGAACCGTTTTTCTTCACCGCAGAAGCAACCCGCTAAGTCACTGACCGGTGGACCTCTCCCTCACTCCTTTTTCCCACTGACGCAACGGCCCCACTTCGCTAGCCATCATCCTCACCGCAGCGACCAGTTCTTCCCCCGTTCTGCCGTTGATTTCTCCGGCTTAATTCGCCTTAATGCCGCGAGTAAAACCTGTAGTGATCACGCACAATAAATCGTCTTCCTCTCCTCTCTGGTTCCCCTCTGTCGCCCCTCCTCGACACGCCCCCAGGCCGCCACAATTTCTCCCCGAGCGGCTCTGTTCCGACGACACTCCGGTGCCGATTCCGGCGACTCAAAACCTCCCCGTGCCTCCCTGAGCACACCAGGAGACTCCCCATCTCCCTACGCATCTCCCAGAACCAACCCCACATCCGCGTGTGCTCTAGAACGCCGACAAGGAACACGACCGAGCGCCGCCGTCTTCTGCCGTTCTCCGACGACGTCTCCCCGGTAAAATCCGACCACCCTTCTCTTCCCCGTGGATACGATGATGACCGACATGCTCTCGCGGACCTAATGGTACTATTCGTTTGTCCTAGGGTGCCCCTTATCCTCACCCTCGACGACCTCCTGAACCGCCCGAAGCCAGCTCATCTCCGACAAGCAATCAAGGTCAGTTCCGCGCGCCCCTCGACGAGATGCCACGACGTTGAGCATCAGCAGGCTTCAGCGATTCTGGTGAGCTACCCCTCTGTTCCCCTCGCCTCCTAAATCACCGGCGACCTCACCGTCTGACCGTGCGCCGCCAACCACCGCCGCCACTTTGTGGTTGATTGGATCAGGACCGTTCAATTTAGATCAGACGCGTAGAAACAGACGACTTAAATGAAGGGGTAAGATAGATCCTGCGCCGCACGTTCTACTTTAGATCCTGCGGTCCATGTTGCTGATCCGTGCGAACCGTTTTCGTCCAATCAGTGACAGACACGTGGCCAGGTTTAGTTTTAAAAAAGATTTGAATCTGTTATAGATTCAATTTTCAAACCTTTATAACTTTTGATCCACACGTCCAAAAATTGCAAATTTGGTATCGTTGGAATCAGTAGAACAAAACCTAGCCAACCATGCCCTTGGTTTAGCAAATAGTATCTGTTAGCTTGTTGGTTTTTGCAGAAACTTTTGTGTGCTTGTTTAGATTAGAAAAATTGTTTAAAAATGTTTTTAGGGTTAAAACCTTTGCAAAATGGTTTGTTGTAAACTCACTGACCCTAGGAACCAACCCATAGTTTGGAAAATGGATTTGGTAAAGTTTAGGATGGAAAACTTGATTTAGTCATTTCTAGCCAAATGAAAATAATGGTTTTTGTTATGAAAATGATTTTGAGTAAAAACTTTAGGAAAATGGTTTAGACCAAACCTACTGACCCAAAACACCAAGTTTTGCAATAGCAACTCATTTGGTGAAAAACATAAAGTTTTGCTTTGATAAAAATAATTTTCACCACATAAAATAATGATTAGATTTAAAAATGGTTTATGGACCAAAACCCTTTTGCAAATGACTTTGCCACTTTGGAAAATGACCACTTTTGACTTTACAAAGTTTAGAAGCCTAGTGGAGACCACCTTTGCAATTGGAACCATCTTTTGCATGCTTGCATGCATTACTTTGACTTTGTCATTTTATGTGATGTTTTGCTTGATTGGTAGATTGAGTTTGTGCCTTGCTTGATTGATTTGTAGTGACTTGAAGAGTGTGATTGTTGCAAGGACAAGGGGTGAACCCATACTCTACCAAAAAGGCAAGTGATGCTTCATACTTTTGTCCCATTACTTTCACTATGCATTAGTGATTTTTCTCTAAGTAAAACTTGCATGGATTTTGCTAAGTATAGACCTTGCTATAAGAAAACCTAGTAGATGAATCCTTAGTAGGATTTTCCTAAGTTAAGATTCCTACTACTATCAAGCTTAGCCTAGCTAATAGAAAACATGGGTGGAATATATATTCACACTATGGAAAAATCTCTAAGTCTGAGGACTTATGTTTTTGTTTAATAAAACAACTAAGTTAATGAATCACCTGGGTGGAATGGAAGGATTGGTTTATGTTGAGTGGTTACACAAGGCCATGGACTTGGCTTGTGTATCTCAATTGTGGTAAGCCACCCAGGCACAAAGAGATTTGAGATGTCAAATGTTGAGAAACTTCAAGTGCAACCACTTGGCAATATGGGCTCTGCTATGATCATATAGGTTGCAAGAACTTAGTCATATGGACAGAGGGTGGTAGTGTTTGATAGGTTGGAGCGCGTCCATTTTGGTCTAAGGGAAAGCTTCTGAAAGATCTTGTCTTGGGAAACCAAGTCTTGTGGGGAAAGTGCACCACCTCTGCAGAGTGTAAAATCTAAGTACTTAGCCATGTCCCTGGTAAAGGACAATTTGAGCATCAAGACATGGAAGAAATCAAGGATCTCATCATTCAAATTTCTAAGTTAAAATCTTGTGGTTTGAACAAGGGTTGTTTGAAATCTTCAATCCTTGATTGAGAGATGCCTTGGTTAAAGGATCCCAATCTTTGATTGAGAAAAATGATTTTATCAAAGCAAAAACTTAGTATTTTCAAATGTTAAGGAAAAATCTATTTTGAGCAATGCAAGCCTCAACTCCACTTAGCCAAATGCATATAGATGATAGACTCCACTATACTATTATAGTATCACTTGCCAATACAATTCAAATGTATTGACCCTTGTGGTCAGAACTTGTAATGTTGCAGGTTTGATTGTTTTTAGTGAAGATTGATTGATTAGGATTACAAAGTCTACAACCAACATCTGCCTGTGGCACTTTGAAAATGAAGGACCCATACTTATAGTTATTCCGCTGCAATGTAATGTAATAGCCAAATGAGCTATGTTTGATGTAATAAACTTATGTTATTCCTGGTTATAAAGTTATATTATGACCTTTGTTTCTTGATATTACATCTTAACTGTGGATGCTAGCTATTGATCCAGGGACTAGCATTGTAAACACAGGGGGCTCTATCTTATTAAAGATTGGAACCTCTACAGGCTCCGCGAAGCGCGGGAATTATTATTGTTAGACAATGATGAGCCTGCGACCTATGCAGAAGTGATGGTGGACCCAGACTCTGAGAAATGGCTGATCGCCATGAGATCCGAGATAGAGTCCATGGGAGACAATCAAGTTTGGAACTTGGTTGACCTGCCTGATGGTTTTAAAGCCATCGAGTGCAAATGGATCTATAAGAAGAAGATTGATATGGATGGAAACGTTCACATCCATAAAGCTCGACTTGTTGCAAAAGGTTTTCGACAATTTCAAGGAGTTGACTACGACGAGACTTTCTCGCCCGTAGCGATGCTTAAATCTATACGGATAATTCTAGCCATTGCTGCACATTTCGACTATGAAATATGGCAGATGGATGTCAAGACGGCTTTCCTAAATGGAATCCTAACTAGGGACGTGTATATGATGCAGCCCAAAGGTTTTGTTGATCCAAACAATGCTGGAAAGGTATGCAAACTTCTAAAGTCCATTTATGGGCTGAAGCAAGCATCTCGAAGTTGGAACATTCGATTTGATGAAGTTGTAAAGGATTCTGGCTTCATCAAAAACGAACAAGAACCTTGTGTTTACAATAAGGAAAGTGGGAGAGCACTGGTATTTCTAATCTTATATGTAGATGACATATTGCTGATTGGAAATGACATTCCTATGCTCGAGTTTCTTAAGACCTCATTGAAAAATAGTTTTTCGATGAAGGACTTGGGAGAAGCAGCATATATTATGGGCATCAAGATCTTATAGAGATAGATCAAGGAGGCTAATTGGATTAAGCCAGAGTACATACATTGACAAAGTGTTGAAACGGTTCAGCATGTAAGAGGCTAAGAAGGGGTTCTTGCCCATGTCTCACGGCATAAAACTCAGCAAGACTCAGTGTCCTTCAACTACTGATGAGCGTGAGCGCATGAGTAGGGTTCCATATGCTTCGGCTATTGGATCCATCATGTATGCAATGATATGTACTCGCCCAGATGTTTCCTATGCTCTAAGTGTTACGAGCAGATACCAGGCTGATCCAGGTGAAGGTCACTAAACAACGGTAAAGAACATCCTTAAGTACTTGAAAAGGACTAAGAATGTGTTCCTAGTTTATGGAGGTGAAGATGAACTCAGTGTAAAGGGTTACACAGATGCGAGTTACCTTAACGACTCAGATGATTCGAAATCACAATCAGGTTATGTGTTTATCATGAATGGTGGGGCTGTGAGCTAGAAAAGTTCCAAGCAAGATACGGTGACCTCCTATTCAACAAAAGCTGAATATATTGCTGCCTCGGAGGCTGTAAAGGAAGCTGTTTGGACTAGGAATTTCCTGATCGCTCTCGGTGTGGTTCAGGGCGCGTCCAATCCCTTGGACGTTTATTGTGACAACAATGGTGCTATTGCACAAGCCAATGAACCTAGACAGCACCAGAAGAACAAACATATTCGCATGCGTTACCATTACATCCGAGAGTTCGTTGAGGATGGTAGTGTCATGATATGCAAAATACATACAGACTCAAATGTTGCCGATCCATTGACTAAGCCTCTCCCGCAGCCCGCGCATGAAGCGCACACAAGAGCAATTGGTATTAGATACATTTTAGATTGACTCTAGTGCAAGTGAGAGACTGAAGGAAATATGCCCTAGAGGCAATCATAGAGATGATTATATTTCATATGTATTCATGAGTTATTGTAATGTTTCTTGAATATCCATATCAGGCAACTTGTATTGATTGGCAATTATGTGAATTTTTTTTGAAACTCTTTACTTGTATGGTTATTTAAGAGTTGTCCCTAGTCGGAGTTCATATGAAGACACGTGTGAATATTAGACTAGCACATCGATTGGTTGATGACTATGTTTCGCAAGTCATAGACATGGAGATGTCAAACCAATGATGTGGACACATGTTATGAACATGGGGTTGGATTGACCCAACTTGAGACTGGCAATTAGTTGCAGCTCTCTCTCTACACATCGTATACGTTTTGTCCTTAGACCTGAGATTGTCACATGTACTTGAGATATGGATCGACCTACTTTGGGGCTATCAGACGCTACTCCGTAACTGGGTAGTTATAAAGGTAGCTTTTGGGTTTGTCCCGAAACATGCTGCAAGGCATGGTCAATCAAGATGGGATTTGCCCCTCTATACTTGAGAGAGATATCTCTGGGCCCCTCGAGTGATCGGATCTAGAAATGCATGGCCGTGCTACATATGGTTAAGAGTTAACCTAGTAAAGGGATTCCGAATCACGGTATCGAGAAAGATAGGTCAGCTTGGAGCTAGAGCAAATATCGTGAGGCAAAAGGAAAGACATGTACTAAACCCTGTGATGGTTCGTCCGATATGATATTTGTATACGTTTAGGAGTTGACACGTCTTGCTAGAGGCCGCTACCAACTATTGACAGAATGAGTGTATTTGTGCCATGTCTATACGCATATGAACCTATAGGGTCACACACTTAAGGGGCTGGAAGCCTAATGAGGATTGGATCCGAATTAGAGAAGGCTTAGGCTACTAATGGGATGCTAATGTAGAAGCCCACTAGGGACGCCTATATAAGAGAGGGTGGGGCGTGATGACCAGGGTTAGACCCTAGACCATTCCAGCCAGCCGCCACTCTTCACGCCCGTGTCGCGCGCGTGGACCTAACAATCCGGCGTCTGACTCTTCCACCCTGTACGTGTGGATACCTCGGAGGTGCCGCATACGTGGTATTTGGACGAGCCGCGCAAAGGGAGCTTCTCGTGGGACGAGGACAAGGTGGAGACGTGGAACGTCTGCACTGCCTCGACGCGCTTCATCGATTCCGCAACTGCGCGTCTAGTGGTAATCCCGTGATCTATGACAATAGTAATCCTGGTTTACGCGGTAGATTTTTTTTGATTTGCGCTAGTGTAGTCTACCCATATCCCTACAGCCGGGACGGGGAATTTCCCCAGAGCCATCTCCATCGACTCCACCGCCATCTTCATCGCCGTTGCTGACTCCCATGATGAGGAGGGAGTAGTTCTCCCCCGAGGCTAAGGGCTCTACCGGTAGATATGTGTTCATCTCTCTCTCTCTCCCATGGTGTGATCTTATTGTGATCATGAGCTTTGTAATCTAGTTTAATAAGTAGATGCTACTCTTTGTCTATTATGCTACTCAAGTGCTTTTATTAATGTGATCTCTGGAGACACCTTGTACCATGTGTGTGAAGGTGACAATGTGCGCACCGTATGTGAGTCTTAGGCTAAAGATTACATAAATACTTATCATGAGTTATAATTTGAGTTGGATATCTCTATGAAATTGTGGTGTTTGTCTAGAACCATATAGCGCTCAAGGTGACAATATGGAATTACCTAGATGGGGAATGCGAACTTTAAGGTGTGCTTTTATAGCCCTACGAGGTGAATTGGTGTTCATTATCCAACCGGAGAGTAGTTCAGGGTAGCATAGTAAAGAGAAGATATTTATGTGTTCAATTATGTTATCATTGTTGAGAGTGTCCACTAGTGAAAGTATGATCCCTAGGCCTTGTTTCTAAGCATTAAAACACCGTTTACAACCAGTCCTGCTACATGTTTGCTTGATGCCATTTTTATTTCAGATTGCAATTACCACTTATAATCATCCATATTACTTGTATTTCACTATCTCTTCGCCGAACTAGTACACCTATACACCACCTATACACCTAACAAGTGTATTGGGTGTGTTGGGGACACAAGAGACTTCTTGTATCTTAATTGCAGGGTTGCTTGAGAGGGATATCTTTGACCTCTTCCTCCCCGAGTTCGATAAACCTTGGGTGATCCACTTAAGGAAAACTTGTTGTTCTACAAACCTCTGCACTTGGAGGCCCAACATTGTCTACAAGAATAGAAGCGTGCGTAGACATGAGGCCTCCTTTCGCAGCGAGGTGGGACTAAACTCAAGCATCCTCCACTAGTCATCAGAGGGGTCCTAACATCCCATCCCCCTGAGAAGCGCCTTGGGAAGGCATGGCGATGCTGGCTCTGATACCAGATGTTAGCGTCCACTTGGCCAGCCCAGCACTTAGCCTACGTTCTAGACGTTTATACGCTCACAACCCGACAATAAGAAGAGAGCCCACTCCATCCCAAAAGCCTGGACCAATGAGAGGAAGGCTAAACTCAAGCAGCCTCCACTAGTCAACAGAGGGATCCTAACATCGATGCTAGGGCTGCTGTTGACTAGTGGAGGATGCTTGAGTTTAGTCCCACCTCACCTACGGAAGAAGGCCACACTCATCTTATAAGGGAGAGATTCCTTCCTCCCTTCAGTTCGGGCTTTTGGAATGGAGTGTGCTCTCTTATTATTATTGGGCTGTGTACGCATAAACGTCTAGAACATATGAGTGCTGGGCTGGCCAAGTGGTCGCTAACATATGGTATCAGAGCCAGCATCGTCATGCCTTCCTGAGGGGCTTCTCAAGGGGATGGGATGTTGTTGACTAGTGAAGGCTGTTTGAGTTTAGTCCCACCTCGCCTACAGAAAAAGGCCACACTCAGCTTATAAGGAAGAGATTCCTTCCTTCCTCCAGTCTGGGTTTTTGGGATAAAGTGAGATCTCTTCTTATTATTAGGATGTGTGTGCATGAATGTCTAGAATATAGGCCGAGTGCTAGGCTGGCCAAATGAACGCTAACATCCTCGCACTCGTGCCTCTGGCCTGCCTTGCCATAGCGATAAAGCCAAGCGAAGGGGGCAGTTGAGAACTCCACCGGCAGGACTGTTGCTCTGGGCAACAAAGGTCCATGGCCGACAGGGGCAAAGGAGGTCCATTCGGAGCTGCTTCCCTAAGCTGTAGCTACATGAATGAGACGTTGTTAAGTATTATATTGGTAAGATGCATGCTAGCTTTAGATTATCTTATCTAGTTTTATGATTTATCTTCAACTACACATAATAGTTTAGGTATAAACATAAAAGTAAGCCGACATGAATTTGCTCATTCATTCTAAATTATTCCAATGTTTAGCAGTAGTTTTTCTTTAGAATTTATATGAGCTGTAGCTCGCCTAGTACAGGAGTAACACAAAACATGAAAACATGAACCAAATGTGCACTTATAATGCCTTCTTTGTGGTGTTGGGCTAGTGATCCATACTACAATATGGTAGTATATGGGTGCGCTGATGGAGCTAAAGTTAGTCCCATATTGCTAATTAAGTGAGAGTTGTACCTGGTTATATACATACTAGACTGTTCTACCACTCACTAAGGCATAAGAAAAAGAGCAGCTCTCGCACACTCTTTGTCCGACACACGCTGTGGGTTGCGGGAATGAGCCGAGCCGAGCTCAAGTTTTAGATGATGTTTACATTTTGCCGTTCGAAAAAATTAATTATATGAGTCATTAACGAGCACGTTAAGCAATTAGCTGTTTCCGAATTTTCTAGATCGTTGGATGTTGCCGACTCGAACGTGGATTATGCCCCATGACCTTTCTGACCTACACTATATAAACATATAGCGAACCCTATTTGGTACGCAATGCATCTACTTTTAGAACCTTGCACCGTCGCCTTCGTTTTTTTCATTTCGGTTTGCGACGTGCACCGTAGATCGGCACAATGGACCTCTAGAACCCGTTTCTCATGAACCTGTACGGGTGATGGATGATCGGGTTATTGAGAAGCGCTTTAGCACCACTACTGGCAAGCAGGACGTTGTCCGACGATGAGTTCCCTAACAACGATTTCTTTCCAGACGTCAGCGACCTCTTCAGCAACCTCAACATGAGCGACAACGCGAATGATGCTGATACCACCGCGGCTACTGTTGTTGCCACAACTGCTGCTCAGGCTGCACCATACGTGACCGTGAACTTTCTCTTTTGGATTTTGCTAGAGTTTCTTGTACTAGCATTTGCAGTAGATGTGATCGGTTTATCTTGTTTAGATGTAATCTATTTATCTACTCTGTTAGTTTGCATGATCTATTTAATTGCTATTTATATGATCATGATTTATCAGTTTTTTTGCATTAAATCATATGGATATTTGCTTATATTTCCAACATTCTTATTTTAATGAAGCAAGTGACATGGTACGAGATCATATGTGCACTTACAATGACTTCCATGCCTGTACCAGACACAACACATCAAACCAAAATGGTATCCCATCTGTTTCACATTTAAGTGACTATCATATTTGCATTGTAATTTTTTCAACTTTGTCCACTAATATATACATCATGGACTTCTTTTCCGAAAACACACACATATATAGGAACTTGTATGGGTCGCAGCAACACTAAGATCAATACTTCTATCAACCATGAAAAATGATGAAACATATACATATTTCTCACTATTTCTTCTCTCTCACGAGTTCTTCATTACTTTCAAGCCTAACAACTCGTTGTCGCTCGTAGTTGCATACGTAATCAGCCCTTGCAAATAAATAATGTAGTTCTATGCGTCCATCTTGCACTAACTTGCAATCAAAACTCTCGCAGATCTCCAATGCAAATAATAGATACATGGGAGCATTTGTGAGAACGTTTTAGAGACTACAAGCTCCAGCCTGAGGTTGTATTTTTTGAACTTATCAAGCAGTTTGATGTACAGTACTGGAAGCCTCCGTGACAAGTTCGGATTTTCCATCTAAGCAGTTGCTTTCTGCTTTTCGCATTTCGATGTTGTTTCCATAGATGGGTCATTAGGAGATGAGAATTTTAGATAAATAAACTCTCTAGTGATAGATTGAATTGTTGGTTTTTTCACAAGTCAGAAGGAAGGTGACGAGGGTTCGACTTGTCAATATCCATTGTTATGGACTTTGGTTTTGAAGAAGATGGGGATGCTGAAAGTCGCGAGACGGTTAACAGACACGCAGCAAGGGGACGCGAGGTTTACCCAGGTTCAGGCCCCCAGAGGGAAACCCCTACTCATGTTTATTTGTTCTTGATTACGACGAAAACGAAGGTTATAGGGTTGCGCATATGCGATCTGGCGTGAGGTGTGTGTATAAGTTGAGAGAGAGCCTCCTCGCCATGCCCTTCTGGCCTTTATATAGATAGGTCAGCTCTGAGGGGTAGGTCGAGTTGGTTACAAGTTTGGGTTTCACCCTTAAATAATCTATCTACATCCTGGTCGTGTTCTCCAAGGAGTCGAACTTATACTGGGCTTGGGCTATCCGAAGTCTCCTTAGGCAATAAGTCTTGTCGTGGGCCTTCACTGGGCTAGACCGGGTACCCCAATATGAGGCACCCATAGGGTATATCCATGTCAGTAGCCCCGAGTGTTCATTCGAATCATAGATTCGACTGGAGACTCTATAATCTTTTGGGTGCTTCTTATTCAAACCTGTCTTGAATAAACACGTTAGTTCATAGGTATTGTTGATACGTGTGTCTGAGTCATCCGACGGATCAGGGCCAGTTAAATTTCATTGGAAAAAACAACACGATATTCTTCAGACTCGAGTCCCCGGACTCGAATCTGGAGTGATGCTTGTGTAATTTGACTCTGGTCGTTGAGGTCTTACAGGAGTCGAATTCCATTGTCTTAAGTTTAATACCCAACGCGTCCGTCGGGATTTTTCACCGTGCCTGTTGTCACGGTATGTTACTGGCAGAGCGTAGTCTGGTGTGTTACCAGACCAATATCTGTAGGACTTATCTTTGTGTCGTACACACAACATCCGAAGGTTTATCACCGCGGAGGTGTTTCGGGTGACCAAGGAGACCGCTTCTCATTCAACATTAGTTTGGGCAAAGTTGCTAAAAATATTTTTGTTACATGTCATCCGAATAGTTCATAGGATGTGCGACCGGCGCTCCCTATGGGAGTAGCCCCCGAGTGTCTATTCGAGTCGTAGACTCGAGCGGATACTTTAGTTCAATATTTGCGAATGTTCGATTGTCTGTCTAAAGAAAGTATTTTTTCGAACGCATGACCAGCGCTCCCTATAGGAGTAGCCCCTGAGTCCGTAGTGGAGTCACGGACTCGACGTAGGACTCGAAGATTTCTTCGAGGCATTTTCACCATTGTAGTTTCTTAGGTGTGCAGCCCATGCTCCTGATAGGAGTAGCTCCCGAGTAGTTGGTTGAGTCGTAGACTCGAGTAAGTACTTTTTGCTCAGTAGAAAGTTTCGAGCCATTGCTGGCTTTGCGTTGATGACGTCATTGCTGACACTTCATGATCTCAACCGTCTGCGGCAGCAGATACGATGCGACGGGATGACCGTGGGTCCCACCTTCTGACGTGAATTTGACTAGTCACGCGTAACGTGGGTGAAAGTTATGATGCCTCCTCTATTTCTATGGTCCCTCCCAAGGGGGGGAGAGCTTGTGCATGCCCTTCTTGTCCTGGATGAGGCGTAGTACCAGGTCGCCTTCCTGGGAAGTGCGAGTCCTTACTCGCCGGCTATGGTAGCGGCGGAGCCCTTGCTGGTAGATGGCGGTGCGGGAGCGAGTTAGGTCGCGTGCCTCGTTGAGCTGGTCGACTCCGTCTTGTCGTGCGAGTTCGTTTGCGGCCTCCGTGTAGTTGACCACCCTTGGCGAGTCGTGCTCGAGGTCGGTGGGCATGACTGCCTCGGCGCCATACACCATGAAGAAGGGTGTAAACCCTGTCAAACTGTTGATGGAGGTCCGGATGCCCCAGATGACAGAGGGTAGCTCCTCGACCCAGCACCCGGCGGTGCGCTCGAGTGGTACTTGGAGCCGTGGCTTCAGGCCATGGAGGATGCTCTGATTGGCGCGTTCCGCCTGGCCATTGGACTCCGGGTGGGCGACTGAGGCGAGGTCGAGTCAAATGTGGTGTTCCTCACAAAACTCGTCCATGGCTCCTTTGGCGAAGTTGGTGCTGTTGTCCGTGATGATGCGTTTTGGGAACCCGTAGCGATAGATGAGCTCGCGTAGGAACTTGGTGGTGGTCTTCCCATCGCATTTGCGGACTGGCTTGGCCTCCACCCATTTTGTGAATTTGTCGACTGCGACTAGGAGGTGGGTGAAGCCGGAGGGGGCCTTCTTGAAGGGGCCTACCATGTCCATGCGCCACACGACGAACGGCCACGTGATGGGGATTGTCTTGAGCGCCGAGCTCGGCACGTGGGTATGGTTGGCGTATTTCTGGCATCCGACACACCGCTGGACAATGCCGACAGCGTCTACGTGTGCAGTGGGCCAGTAGAAGCCGTGTCGCATAGCCTTTGCGACCAGAGAGAGGGCGCCGGCGTTATGGCCGCAGTCGCCGTAGTGAAGTCTTGGAGGATTTTGCGTCCTTCAACGGGTTGAACACAGCGTTGGAACACGCCGGTCATGCTACGCTTGTGGAGCTCGTCGTTGATCATGACGAAGGATTTGTAGTGGCGTGCTATCATCCGGGCGTCCGTTTCATCTGCTGGCAGGGTGCCTCCCTCCAAGTAGGCAATGTACGGCGCGGTCCAGTCGTTTGGCTCGGCGATTAGTGCGACCAGGGCTGCCTCTGGTTGCAGCGGGATTCCAATGCCGATCTCCCTTGGGGGAGAGATGGAAGGCTTGGTGATGGTGTCGAGGAAGACGCCGGCGGGTGGTGCGAGTCGAGCCGAGCCGATGCAAGAGAGTGCGTCGGCCTCCTCGTTCTTCCGCCTGTCAATCCACTCGACGGAGTAGCCTGCGAAGTGTCCACCCAGCTTGTCCACTTCTTGGCGGTATGCCGCCATGGTGGGGGAGACGGCGTCGCAGGTGCCAGCGACTTGCCCGGCGACAAGGTCGGAGTCACTGTAGCAGCACAGGCGGTTGACGTTCATCTCCTTGGCAGCTCGCATTCCGTGGAGTAGCGCCTCGTACTCGGCCATGTTGTTGGTACAGGGGGTGAAGTCGAGGCAGAGGACGTAGCGGAGCTTGTCGCCCTTCGGAGAAGTTAGCACGATCCCTGCTCCTGCACCGTCCGCGTTCTTGGAGCCGTCAAAGTGTAAGCTCTAGTAATGGAGGTATGGCAGCTTCTCTGTCTGCTGGGCCTCCTCCCAGTCGGTGATGAAGTCTGCGAGAGCCTGTGACTTGATCGCCTTGCACGGCTCGTACTTGATGTTGTTGACGCCGATCTCGACGGCCCACTTGGAAACTCGCCCAGTCGCCTCACAGTTGCGCATGATGTCCTGCAATGGTGCTAAGGAGACGACCGTTATGGGGTGCTCCTAGAAGTAGTCTGGCAGTCGCCGCTGTGCTCTAAAGACCGCGTACACCAATTTCTGGTATTGCGGGTAGCGCTGGCGCGACTCGGTGAGGACTTCGCTGATGTAGTACACTGGTCGCTGCACCGAGCGCTCCTTTCCTTCCTCTGGTCGTTCGGCGACCATGACGGCGCTGGCGACGCGCTCGGAAGCCGCGACGTAGACCAGCATGGGTTCCTTGTCGACGGGGGCGGTGAGTAGCAGTGCTGCGAGTAACACCTTCTTGAGGTCGCGAAGCGCGTCATCTGCCTCCTTGTCCCACTGGAAGGTGGGGTTCTTGCGCATTAGGCGGTAGAGGGACATCGCCTTTTCGCCCAACCAGGGGATGAAGCGACTGAGAGCCGCGACTCACCCGGCCAGCTTCTGGACGTCACGCAGGCACTCGGGTTTGCCGAGTCGAGTGATCGTGTTGATCTTGGTGGGGTTCGCCTTGATCCCGCGCTTGGAGACAACGTATCCCAGTAGCTGTCCAGCTGGTACACCGAAGGTGCATTTGCCTAGGTTTAGCTTTATCTTGTACTTCCGCAGGTTGGGGAATGTTTCCGCCAGGTCAGCGAGTAGGTCGCTCTGGCGAGCGGACTTCACCACCACGTCGTCGATGTAGACGTGGATATTGCGGACAATTTGGCTCGCAAGGCACTCCTGCATGCATCGCTGGTAGGTCACCCCGGCGTTCTTGAGGCCGAAGGTCATGGCGGTGTAGCAGAAGGCTCAGAATGGCGTGAAGAACGCCGTCTTGTCTTCGTCCTCGACGGCCATTTTGATCTGGTTGTACCCAGAGTAGGCGTCGAGGAAGCATAGCGACTCTGAGCCCGCGGTGGAATCGATGATTTGGTCGATCCGCAGGAGGACGAATTGCTACTTCAGACAGGCGCTGTTTAAGTTTGTGTAATCGATACACATCCTCCAGGTCCCGTTTTTCTTCTCGACCAGGACTGGGTTTGGCAGCCAGTTGGAGTACTTGATAGGCCGGATGAAGCCTGCAGCGAGTAGACGCTGCACCTCCTCGGCGATGGCTCGGTGGCGCTCTTCATTGAAGGGCCGCAGCGACTGCTTTACAGGTCGTACTTTGGGGTCGGCGTTGAGTTTGTGCTCAGCGAGTTCCCTAGGGACACGAGGCATGTCAGAGGGCTTCCACACGAAGATGTCCCTGTTCTCACGGAGGAACTCGATGAGCGCGCCTTCCTATGCTGGGCTCATGCCCGTCCCGATCGTCACCGTCTGGCTAGAGTCGCCTGGGACCAGCTCGACGGTGTGGGTGTGCTTCGTTGCCTTGAAGGCGGTGGGGTTGCCGCCCTCTGAGTTGGGCTTCTTGAGTATGGTGGGGTCATCGTTGTTGACCCCGCTCGCGTACTTGGCGAGCTCGTCGGCCTGGTTGGCCTCTGCCGCGATGATGGCGTCGGCGAGTTCGGCTCCTTTGGCCTCGCACTCGGTGGCCATGTCGGGGTCGCCATGGATGGTGATGATGCCGCACGGCCCGGGTAGCTTCATCTCGTTGTACGCATAGTGGGGTGCTGCCATGAACTTGGCTAACGCTTGACGCCCCAGGACGCAGTGGTAGGGGCTGTCGAAGGGCACCAGCTCGAAGACGATCCGCTCGGTGCGGAAGTTTGCCGGTGTGCCGATGGTGACTGGCAGCGTCACCTTGCCGATCGGGTACGCCTTCCGACCGGGGATGATGCCGTGGAACGTAGTGTAGGTCGTCTCGACCATCGACTGCGGGAGCCGTAGTCGCCTAAAGGTGTCCAGGTACAGGATGTTGATGGAGCTGCCGCCGTCCATCAATGTTTTGGGGATCCAGTAGTCTCCCACCTTGGGCTTGACCACCAGGGCGACTCGGCCCAGATACTCGATCTGTGGCGAGTGGTCCGTGCGGCTCCAGGTGATTGGTTGCTCAGACCAGTTGAGGAACTGGGGGATATCTATCTATGCCACCGTGTTGACGGCGACGGCGCGAGCGATGACCTTCTTCTCACGCTTCGTGTTGAATCCTGTGAAGGTGTGGAGCGAGCCGTCGATGCTACCGAATTTTCCACCGTTTGGCGGGTTGTTGTCGGGGTCTTCCCGCGCGCGTCGTGCCTTCTCGATCTCCTTGAGAGAGTGGCAGTCGGCGGTCGTGTGCATGGCGGGCTTTCCTTCCCTGATGTGAAATACACAAGGTTGGTTAAGAAGGGCCGCAGGGTCGAACCTCGGCTTTTCCTTGTAGTTTCCACCATCGCGGTGTTGTCCCCCGTCGCGGCGGAAGCTCTTGGGCTCGCGCTGCGCGTATCCAGCGTTGGCGACGAAGTCGACTCGCCCGTCACTGCGGCGCTTGCCGGTGAGGCGAGTGTTGTTGTAGCGTAGATCGGGTCGTCTCCCGTTGTCGTGGCCGCTCGTGCGGCGGTGTCCTCCCGACTCGTTGTCGGTTTCTTGGTTTGGGTCCTCCTCCGCGTACCTTTTTGCGATCTCCAGGAGATCCTGTATGTTGTCGAGTGTGCGGTACGCTCGTTTGAGCTTGGCGACTAGGGGCTCATAGCGGCACGAGGTCTTGAAGCAGTGGATCGCGGTGTCTGGGTGAATGCCGACCGCGTTGTACCATAGATCTTGCCACCGTTGGACCCAGCTGCGGGTCGACTCGCGGGGTCCCTGGACGCACCATTCCAGGTCCTTGATGGTGGTGGCGCGGGTGTATGAACCCTCGAAATGCCTGACGAAGGCCTCGCGCATCTCTTCCCAGGATTCGATGCTATCCGCGGGAAGAGTGTTAATCCACTGCCTGCACGCCCCCTCCATCATAAGGGGAAGGTAGCGGGCGGCTAGTAGATCGGTATGGCCGGCGATCCCCATTGCCATGAGGTAGGTATCCAGCCACACGGAGGGATCGTATGATGGGTCGTACTTATTTATTTCCTTCAGCGCTTTGAAGTTCGCCGGGTATCTTTCGCCGTGGATCATCGGTCCGAAGCACTGGGGCCCGATTCGGCTCAGCGACCCCCTCGGCTAACCGTCGCGGCGGTTGGTGAGGGTATGCCGCAGGTCGTCGGGCTGGCGTGCGCGCCAGCTCTGGTTGTTGGTGATGTGGGTGCGGGCGTCGACGGGTTGTCCATTGGCGGCGACGAAGTTGGTCGCCAGCCGAGGGTCGTTAGTGGAGAGTTCCGCGTTCGCGGGTCGATGTTGGAGCTGTAGTGATTCGGGTGGCGGGCAATTGAGAGTGTTCGCCGCCATGGGGTGGCCGCTCGAGGCTGCCCTGCTGCCTGATGAACGGGAGTACATCCGACCCTATGAGTCGACGCCCGCGTTTTGTTGCTCGACCGCTTTGGCGAGCAGAGCCCTGGCGTACTGGATCTGCAGGGCGCCTTCCCCAGTGGCTTCAATGTTGTCGTCTGCTGCTCGGCCCGCGACGAGGTTGTCCATTGGGGTGGAGAACAGCGGGAGGCTGTTCGCGTCTCGCTCCCGTGACGAGACCACGATCCTTGGATGATCCCTAGGGGGTGCGCGGTTGGGTGGTGGCGGGGCGCCATTGGCGTTGCCCCTGGTGGGGGCCGAGTGCTTCCTCCTAGTGGCGCGTTCTCGCAGATCGCGCGCTCGGCCGCGCGGGCCGGGTCGTTCTCGTCGTCGAAATTCAGGGCGCGCCCCTGGACGGTGGGGTTCATGCGCGACCTAATTTGGAGCTGGTGGTAGTGCGACAGCCCTTGCGCTGTCACCTGCTCGAGGCGAAATTTTTCGTGCTCGGCTTGTTCCTTGCGGACTGCTTCCGCCAGCTTCAGGCGGAGTTCCTCGACCTCCGTTGCCGTCACGTTTGGTGGGATCGGCATGGAGAATGGGTCTTCCGGCAGGTCGGCGCCAGTCGCCATGTAGGTCGCGGCGTGACAGCCGGTTGCGTCGTGGAGGTCGGCGGAGTTTTCCGACCCAGAGTCGAAGTCGAAGATCCCGAGGATAGAGGGATCCTCGAAGTCTCCGACGTTGGAGACCTGGGTGATGGAGCCCGCGGGTGACGCGGCGACAATGGATCCGGCGAGTGAGGTCGGGGTCGCCGAATCAGCGTCGTCATTGAGGGCCGCGTCTTTCGCGGCTGCGGTGGTTTCGGCCATGTTGCTGTGGGCCGAGTCGTACTCGGAGACGAGGCGGTGAATCGTGCGGACCTGGCTCTCAGAGAGCCGGTCGCGTGGCGGTGACTCGCGGATGCGAGCCGAGTCCTCCGAGATGATGACGTCGGTGAGGCCGACGAAGAGGCTGATCATGCCGACCGGTAGGATCATGCTATGCGTGACGGGTCGCACCGCCGGGACGTAGCTGCTCGGCAAGATCTGGAGCATCTCGCCGATCGCGATCATGCGGCCGGTGGTGATCAACTCGTTGATGGGCAGATTGGATCTCGCCGCAGAACACCGGCCTGACCGGCCAGGCCCCACGGTGGGCGCCACTGTCGTGGGAATGACCACGGCAGATGCTGCAATCGGTAGCGAGTAGTAGAACATGGGGCAAGGGCGGCCAGCCATATGCGGTGCGAGATGAGGGCTGAGACACAAGGGTTTACCCAGGTTCGGCCCCCCGGAGGGTAAAGACCTACTCCTTCTAGATAGTATTATGGTGAGAGTACAATAGGGCGAGGTCGGCGGTTAGGCGGCGAGTCGCTAGGGTGTATGATGGAACGTATCCTCTATGCGTCCTCTAGGGAGGTTTATATAGACTCACGTCCCTAGGGTTTACAGATCTCAACCGAATCAGTTAAGGATTCGGTGATTCTACGACCTAGTCCGACTGGGCCTATCTACGCTTCTGGGCCTTCAGCTTCCAGTCGCTTGAGTCCACGCCAAATCTTGATCCAGTCGCCGTCCTGCAGGCCCACTCGCTGGCGCTTGGTCTAGTAGGAAACGTCCTGCTGGGTATACCCCGGTAGGCATATCCCCATCAATCGGGCAGCTTATTCCCTTCCACAATTCCATGATGTGGGGCCCAGAAGATGATCCAAGCCAATCACTGCCCCCTTCGCGATCCCGCATGCCTCCTTGGTGTACACCATGTCCACATAATGAATTACGGCAATGGTTTATACAAACAGTTAGATGCCAGAACTATCGTGGGACGATGAGGGTTCCCACCCATATGCTGCATATCCTCTACAAATTACCAATTAATATGCACGCTACGAGGATAACGACCGACACCGCACATCCGGCTTCATGCGAGAGGAAGAAGATACAACTGACTTCTCCGTCCCATTCCAAATCTCATGGTCAACGCGTAATATACGACGCAAGAATCACTGGCGACATTGGTTGTTAAGTCCTAGGTGATATAGTTCTGAACAGTGGTATCCCAACTGTCAGATTTAATAGATTAGCTGATCACCTTGGATCAATAATCAATAGTTCTCATTATTATTGAAAATAGTGTTTTCGGACCTTTTTCAAATGCAGGTGAAAACAACACTGGATTTGTAAAATACTTGCCATTTGTGATTGCAAGATTATGCACTCACGGTCTTCGAGTCAATGTATAAGAGCCAAAATCTGAAATCAGCATCATTGGTCCGGTCAGGACTAATGTTTAAAGAAGCAGTATGCTTTTATGCATAAGTAATGTGATGCACATTCTAAGTGTAAATCTCGGGAATAACGTTGTCCTAGGGTTTGGATTCCGAATTTGGTTACTTTGGAATGTGTGGTTTTTTTAGATAAGTTTTATAGTTGTACTTTTATTAGAGTTTATGAGTGGTTGTAAATATCACATATGTAGGAATAAAGTATACATACTTTGGACATACTAGTTAAGATTACTTATACAAGGTTTCTTATTTAAAGTGGTAAAAAGGATAACCTTCGAAGAAAAGGTTTCTCTTCTAAGGTCTAAACAAACTGTGTGATTAGTTAGTGGTGGTTGATGTCATTTGGTTGCTCAAATGGTTTGGCTTGAGTTGCTTTATAGTTTAACTACTTTAGACCAAAGTTAACTATAAAACATATAATAATGTTTATAGTGTTATATTAAGATTCTGTAAACTAAAGTTAACTTTAAAGTATAGATAGTTTTGAAAGTATTGTACTTATACCTTGGTATCTTGTATATCTGAAATGTGTTCTTTAAGTTACTTAAGAATGTTTATTCTGTTACTTGAGTATTGGTTTCTTGATGTGAGTATGGAGTAATAACAATTATCTTTTATAGATAAGTGAGTATAGTTTATGAACCCATCACAATGTTACTTAACTACTTATAGATTTATATAGTGTTGTACTAGTTTTTGTAATTTGGTGATTATTATGGTTTAGAAAAGATTTTGATTGTTCTCAAGTTGTTCTTTAGGAATTTTATTATTAGTGGAGTTCTTTTTAGAGATATTCTTCATTTAAGGTTGTGGATTCTTCTAAAATCAGAACATTTATAATGTTTTAAACCATTATGGCATTAGATTATTAATATTTAAGAATAATACTATTTATTAGACTTATTTGACTCATTTTAGGAATATTAGTAAATTTTATTTATTTTTATAAGAATTATTAATGAAGTAAATAAGTTTAAATTTGAGTTATTAAAATATTTCTTTTTCTTTTTTACCTCAAAAGGAGATTATTAGATTTTTAGCATGTACAAAATATTTTTGTGATCATTTTGGTATATCATATTTATTTTTGTGATTTATAAATACTAAGATATAATTCTTATTATTTTTATAATTACTTAATAATAATAAATATTTAATTAAGTGAAGTAATAATACATGATTATAGTTTTAAATTAGAATTTTTATTTTTCTAAGATTTTTGGTATTTTTAAATTACTATTATTAATCTTTATTATTATAAAAATATGATTTATCAAAGTTTTATTACTTATAATACTTTTATTAAATAATATTTATTTAATAATCATCATAATAATATTTGGTAATAGTTTTAAGTTGTAGTTTTTATTTTTCTGAAAATTTTCATATATTATACATATTTTTCTGAATTATAAATCAAAAGTTATTAATGAAACAAGATTTAATTGTCTATTATATTTATGGAATATTATTAATTGGATTATAACATTTTATTCATTTCCTAACAGAAAAATACTTTTTACACCACGACCAGAACTAGCCCCAGTCATTGTAGAGGTCCCAACCTTTAATAAGGTAGAGATCCCTGTGTTTACAATGCTAGTCCCTGGATCAATAGCTAGCATCCACAGTTAAGATGTAATATCAAGAAACAAAGGTCATAATATAACTTTATAACCAGGAATAACATAATTTTATTACATCTTACATAGCTCTTTTGGCTATTACATTACATTGCAGCAGAATATCTATAAGCATGGGGTCCTTTATCTTCAAAGTGCCACAGGCAAACATGTTGGTTATAGACTTGTAATCCTAATCAATCAACTTCACTAAAATCAAACAAACCTGCAACATAACAAGTTACAGCCACAAGGGTCAATACATTTGAATTGTATTGGCAAGTTTCACTACTATGTAGGAATATAAGTGGATCCTATCATTACATGCATATTTGGCTAAGTAGGGTTTTAGGCTCATTTGTAGAAAGCAATAATTTATCCTATCTTTTCAAAATGGTTTTGGTCTTTTGTCAAATCTTTTCTGAACTCCTTGGTAATTCCCCAAGTGTTTCAAGTTTTTATCAAAATCTCTTGAGCTCCTTGGTAAATCCCCAAGTGCTTCAAGTTTTTATCAAAATCTCTTGAGCTCCTTGGTAAATCCCCAAGTGCTTCAAGTTTTTATCAAAATCTCTTGAGCTCCTTGGTAAATCCCCAAGTGCTTCAAGTCTTTTGTCTAAATCTCTTGAGCTCCTTGGTACCCCCAAGTGCTTCATGTCTTTTCTTGTCACTTTAAAGTTTTTCTTTTAGAAATTGGAATGTCGAGATTTCCCATAGCTTCAAGCTTTAGTTGCTCAGTATTGTCCATAACCGGGGACACGGCTAAGTACTTAGAATTTTTATCTTCTGCAGAAGTTGTACACTTTACCCACATGACACAATCTCATCTTGTTGCCACCAGTGGCCGCTGGATAAGTACTCACCAAGATGGAGTACTGGCAGATTGAGAATGTGACGAAGTCTTTCCAGAGGGTCCTCCCATACACCATTGCTAGCTTGTCTTCAGGCACCAATGTAGGGTTCCTAGTTCCCTCATTTCCAGTAAAACTGAAGACAATGCATGGGTCTTCCCAATGTAGTTGACTAAGCCAGAGCCATATTAGCATGTGGCAGTACACGAAAGCCACTGTTGGAGAAACATGTTCAATCTCTAAGTCCCTGGGTGGTTTTCTTTTGGTGCACAACACAAAGAGATTGCCATCGACATGGTTCCCTTTTGTTGCCACCTTGTCCAAAACTTGAGTATCCTTGTCCACCCAGGTGGTTCATTGAGTACTTGTTTTATTATATGAAACTTAAGTCTTTTCTCAACTTCATAAAATCTCAACATGTATCTCTTCTCAAAATATCTAGCATGGCTAAGCATTTCACAACTACATTGTTTTCTCTAAGGAATATACAAGGTATCCTATTAGGATTTAGCATATCATAAGTATAGAAATTCTTTTCATGCATGTTTCAAAATCCACTAAGTATAATGAAAATAGTAGGACTTTGGATGATAGTGTAACTTGCCTTTCTTTTGGTAGGGAATGTTGGTTCACTCCTTGATCTTGCTAATATCACACTCTTCTAACTTCACTACAAATCAATCAAGCAAACACAAATTCAACTAGCATTCCAAACCATAATCAAAGAAACATCACACATAAAATAATAGAAACTAAGTCATGCATGCAAGCATGCAAAAAGGTAGTTTTATTTGCAAAGGTGGTTTCTACTAGGCTCTAAACATTGTAAAGTCCAAAGTGGTCATTTTATAAAGTGGCAAAGTCATTTGCAAAAGGGTTTTATCCATAAACCATTTTTAAATCCAATCATTATTTTATGTGGTGGAAAATGTTTTTTTAGTGAAGCAACCATTTTATATTGTTCACCAAATAAGTTGTTAAATCACAAAACTTGGTGTTTAGGGTTAGTAGCTTTGAATCAAAACATTTTCCAAAGGTTTTTGTTCAAAAATCATTCCCATAACAAAACCAACATTTTTATTTGACTAGAAATGGGCTAATTTAATTAATCAACCCTAATCTTCACCAAAAACATTTTTAAATCCATGAATTGGTTCCTAAGGTCAGTAGGTTCACAATAAACAAATTTGCAAAGATTTCAACCTCAAAATCATTTTGGAATAATTTTTATAACCTAATCAAGCATACAAATTTTCTGCATAAACAAACATTTTACCAGAAGCTTTTTACTAAACAATTTGCATGGTTGGCTAGGGCTTGTTCCACTGATTCCATTGATATAAAATTTGCAAATTTTGGACGTGTGGATCAAAAGTTACAAGGTTTACAAGTTTGCATCTAAATCTGATTTCAAAATTTGTTTTAAACAGAACTAGTGCCACGCGGCGCATTACTATTGGGCGGTACCGGTTCGCACGGATCGAGCGATACAGACCACAGTATTAAACTAACATCGCACGGAGCAGAACGATCGATACCCCTTCGGCTAAGATTCTATCGTGACGCTTGGATCTGGATCTAGTGGCTCACAGCAGCTCGACCTCAGATGGGCGGCGCTGGAGCGGCGGTGAGCGGCGGTGTGCTCAGACGAGGGTGGCGCTGGAGATGCAGGAAGCAAAAGAGACAGGGGAGGGGCTCACCGAGATCGTCGTGCTTTGCTGGTGCTCAACGTGGCGGTATCTTGTCGAGGGGTGCACGGGGGTGAGGGCAATGGCTCGCCGGAGTTGCTCCTAGCGACGGGTACGCTCGGGTGTCGTTGGAGGCGAGGCTACGGTTCACGAGGAGACAAACGGTAATCATAGTTAGACGCGCAAGGTCACGGCGATGATGCGTGCGTGAAGGAGAAGGAGAGGGGCGGTCAGATACTACCTGGAGGACTCGCCGGAGTAGCAAACAGACGGTGGCGGTGCTTAGAGTCGTCGCTGTCGAGGCTCAGGGGTGCGCACGAGCGAGGGGAAGGCACTGGCAGGTGCAGGAGATGATGGCGAGCAAGCTCGTGTGCTCTGGAAGCAGTGGGGTTGGCGGTGGTGGCCGAAATTTGAACGTGAGCTCGCCGGAGACAGTGGGGTTTGGGCTTGCGATTCGAGCAGCCTAGAGGCAGAGAGGGGGAGCTATCTGGGGGAAATGAAAGAGAGGAGAGAGGCGTTTAAGCACGCGTGGTCGCAGGGGAAGTTAAAGCCGCTATCAACGCGAATTGATCGCCGGCGTTACTGGCTGCAACGGCAGGGAGTGATTTGGGGTTGAAGACGACGAACAGGAGAGGTGGGGCCTTGCTGTCAGCGAGGGAGAGAGATAGGGAGAGGGTACACCGGTCGGCGTCTCTGTGGGTCAGTAAGTAAGTGCAAATCGTTTTCTGGGGGGAGAGAGGGAGTGGGCTGGTTGGGCCTTGTTGGGCTGGCCGACTAGGCTGCTGTTTGATTCTATTTTTTCTTTCTGAAAGCTTTATCTTTTTCTATTTCTATTTTCTGTTTTGAAATTCAAACAACAAATAAAACATTCAATTCAATTCAAAACTCTTCCAAATTTTGCCTTGAGTTTTGGTTCTGTTTAACAACACAAAACCAAGTCCTAAAAATATTATTTTTATTTTAGGGTCCATTAATAATTAAATAAAATGGACCTTAGTTATTAAATCAAATAGGATTTGATTTATTATTCAAAATCTCCATTTGAAATCCAAATATTTTCAAAAGCAAATCAGTAGGTTTTATTTGAAAATAAAGAATACTTGGAAAACTTGTTTAAAATTAATAAATAAGTTTTGATGTTTAATTAAAATAGTAAAACCTTTATTTTTAATAAACTTGGATATTAAATCCTTATTATTTTATTTAAATAAACCTTTACTATTTTTTATCAAATGGAAATATTTTATTTCAAAGGCTTGGCCAAGTTTTAATTTGGCTTATAAAATATTCCTTATTTAAATTTCTTCCTTTTCATTTGAAAAACAAATCTTTTTATTAAAAGATTCAAAATAGTAATTCCAAATATTTTAAAACTTTCTTTATTAATTGTTTATCTTTTTAAATCCTTTTAGGATTTATTTGATCAAAATAGGTTTGAAAGATTCCAATTGGATTAAAAAGTTTCTTCTCACCCTGAAAATCAACAAAGTTTTATTGTAGAGGTCCCAACCCAATAAGGTAGAGTCCTCCTGTGTTTTACAATGCTAGTCCCTGGATCAATAGCTAGCATACACAGTTAAGATGTACTATAAAGATACAAAGGTCATAATATAAATTTATAACCAGGAATAACCTAAGTTTATTACATCAAACATAGCTCATTAGGCTATTACATTACATTTCCAGCGGAATAACTATAAGTATGGGTCCATCATCTTCAAAGTGCCACAGGCAGATGTTGGTTGTAGATTTTGTAGTCCTAGTCAATCAAACAATCTTCATTTCTAAACAATCAACCTGCAACATTACAAGTTACAGCCATAAGGGTCAATACATTTTGAATTGTATTGGCAAGCTTCACTTTTATGTATAATGAGAGTGGATCCTATCATTATATGCATACTTGGCTAAGTAGAGTTTAAGGCTTATTTGCAGAAAGCAATATTTTATCCTATCTTTTCAAAAGGGTTTTAAAGTCTTTTGTCAAATTTCTTTTCCAAGTTCCTTGAACTCCTTGGTGGAAACTCAAGTGTTCGAATCCTTGTCAAAATCTCTTGAGCACCTTGGTAACCCCAAGTGCAACAAGTTTTATCAAAACTCATGAGTTCCTTGGTAAGCCCCAAGTACATCATGCTATTGAGCACCTTGGTAACCCCAAGTGCAACAAGTTTTACAAAATCTCTTTGACTTCCTTGGTAGACACACAAGGGCATCAAGTTTTTATATTAGAAGTTGGAATGTCAAGATCTCCCATAGTTCAAACTTTAGTTGCTCAGTATTGTCCATAACCGGGGACACGGCTAAGTACTTAGATTTTATTAACCTGCAGAAGAGTACACTTTACCCACATGTCACAATCCCATCCTTTTGCCACCAGGCCTCTTGGATTAGTGCTCACCAAGATGGAGTACTGGCAGATTGAGAATGTGACGAAGTCTTTCCAAAAGGTCCTCCCATACATCATTGCTAGCTTTGTCTTTAGCCCCCATGAAGCATTCCAGATCCCCATGTCCAGTAACTAAAGACAATGTATGGGTCTTCCTAATGTAATTGACTAAGCCAGAGCCATAATAGCATGTGGTTGTACACGAAAGCCTCAATTGGAGAAGCATGTTTGATCTCTAAGTTTCCTAGGTGGTTTTATTTTGGAGCACAACACAAAGTGATTGCCATAGACATGGTTCCCTTTTGTTGCCACCTTCTCCAAAACTTAAAGTATCCTCCACCTAGGTGGTTCATTGAGTCCTTGTTTTATTATGTAAAACACAAGTTCTTTTCTCAATCTTTGTAAAATCTCAACATGTATCTCTTTTCAAAACATAGCATATAGCTTGGCTAAGCATGTACAACTACAATATTTTCTCTAAGGAAAGTAAGGGTATCCTATTAGGATTTAGCATAGCATAAGTATAAATCATTTTCATGCATGTTTTCAAATCCACTAAGTATAGTAATAAAAATAGTAGGACTTTTGTATGATAGTGTAACTTGCCTTTTTGTTTAGGGAATGATAGTCACTTCTTGATCTTGCTAGTCTCACACTTTGCTAATTTTACTACAATCAAACAAGTATAGTATCAAGTAGCATTCCACCATTCAAACAATAATTCGCATACACAAAGCAATGGTTCCTAAGTCTTGTAAAAAGAGGGTTCTATTGCGAAGTTGGTATCTACTAGGTTTATAACCTTTGTAAGGTCCACATTGGTCATTTACCAAAATGGCAAAGTCATTTGCAATTGGGTTTTATCCTAAGACTATTTTAAAATTCATTCATCATTTTATGTGGTGAAAATTATTCTTATCCAAGCAAAACTTTAGGTTTTGCACCATGTAAGTTGCTCTTGGCAAGGCTTGGTGTTTTTGGGTCAGTAAGTTTTGTCCATAACACTTTCCCAAAGTTTTCCTTGCACAAACTTTTCCATAATAAAATCAATGAGTTTATTAGGCTAGAAAATGATTAAGTTAATTAATTCAACCTAAATTACATAAAATCATTTTTTTAACACTATGGGTTGGTTCCTAGGATCAGTATGGTCACTAAAAACCTTTGTGCAAAAGATTTAATCCTAAAATCAAATTTAAACAATTTTTATACTCCAAACAAGTACACCAAAGTTTCTGCAAATTTAATCAAGTTAACAGATACTATTTTCAAAACTAAGGCCATGGTTAGCTAGGGCTTGTTCTCCTGAATCCAACGACATAAAATTTGTAAAATTTGGACGTGTGGATCCAAAGATATAAGGGTTTGAAGTTTGCAAAAGTTTCTGTTTTTCAAATCTATTTCAAATCCAATAGGTGACACGCGGCGTGTTTTAACTGGACGATACCGGTTCGGGTGGAGCGTGCGACGCTGGCCGTTGGATATAATTATCACCGCACGGCTCAGATCATTCGATACCCCTTCGCTCACTTTCTTTCCTAGTCGCCGGATCAAGATCGGACGGTGCTCAGGAGGTTGACCAATAGCTGGCGGCGCCGGCGACATGGCGCGGCGCACGTCATCCGAGGTGGTCTGGCCATTCTAGGAAGCGAGAGAAGAGGAGGAGAGGGTCACCATGATCGCAAGGTCGTGGTGATGCTCGACGTGCTATTGGCTGGACAAGGGGCGCTCGGGGTCGGGCAGAATTCCTCGCCGGAGTTGGTTTTGGCGACGGACGTGCTCGGTTGAGTTCGTAGACGGCTCTGTGGTTCACGAGAAGACAAACGGAGGGTTGGGTTAGCTGCGTAGGACCATGGCAAGGATGTGTGCGTGATCCAGAGGGTACGGGGTGGTCGGAATTAACCTGTGGGCGTCGTCGGAGTTGAGGCAGACGACGGTGGCGGTAGGAGTCGTCGCTGCAGATCGCCTTAAGGTAAAACAGGAGTACATTTAGATGCGCAAGAGCAAGGCGATGCTGGGTGCGTGAACGAGAGGGGTCGGGGCGCTCAGATACTACCTGTGGTCTTCGCCGGAGATGAAGCAGACGGTGGCGACGGTGGTCGTTGTCGAGGGTGAGGTTACAGGGTACCCGCGGTTGAGTTTGATGCACTAGCAGATGCGCCTGGGAGTGGGGAAGCTGTGAGTTTGGTCGGGGAGGCTCGGGAAGGTGTGGCTTGGCCGGAATCGACAGAGGAAGCTCGTCGGAGCGGCGGCGGTACAAGAGTGATTGGCGACAGCCTAGGGGCGAAGAGAGGTTGGTTTTTGCGAGGAATGACATAGAGAGGAGAGGTGCTTAAGTGCGTGTGGTCAGGGGCGAGATTAACGCAGCCATTACTCGTGAATTGAACGCGTGGTTGAATGACAGAGAACGGCAGCGCGGTTTGGGGAGGAAGGGGTCGCGCGGTGTGGACGATGAACAGTAGCGGTGGGGTCTACCTGTCAGCGGGGAAAAGAAACGAGGGGGGGGTCCACTTGTCAGGGTCTTTGCGGGTTGTTTCAATGGTGAGGAAAACGGTTCGGGGAGAGGGCAAATGGGCTCGGTGGGCTGCTGCTGGGCTGGGCCTTGTTGGGCTGCTTTGTTTCCTCTCTTTTTTTTATACTGAATGCCTTTTATTTTTCTATTTTGAATTTCTGTTTTGAATTTCCAATCAAACAAACATCAACCAAATCAATTCAAACAACACTCAAACTTGTAATATTGAATTTAGTTCTGTTTTAGTAATATGGTCAAAATCCTAAAATAAAATAATAATAACTTTATTAATCCATTCTTTAATTAAATAAAATGGAACTTTATTTATTTAACATGGTTTGATTTATTTAATAAAAATTCTCATTTGAAAACACTTTTCAAATCTAAATCAGTAGGTTTATTTGAAAATAAAGAATATTTGGAAGATTTGTTTTTTTTAAACAATATAACCTCTTATTTTAGGGTCCATTAGTAATTAAATAAAATGGGCCTTAGTTATTAAATCAAATAGAGTTTGATTCTATAAAATCTTTATTTGAAACCTAAATATTTTCAAAACCAAATCAGTAGGTTTTATTTGGAAGTATTAAATACTTGGAAACTTGTAGTTAAAACAAAATAACATTTTATTTTAGAGTCCATTATAAATTAAATAACATAGACTTTTATTATTAAATCCACTTGGGTTTGTTTTATTGAGAATATTTATTTTAAAATCTAAAATAAAGTCAAAACACTTTAGTAGGTTTTATTAGAGAATATAAATTACTTGGGAAGCCTATTTAAAATAATTATTAGGTTTTGATGTTTTAATTAAAATGGTGAAATCTTTTAAAAAGAGTTTGGATATTAATTCCTTGTTATTTTATTTAAGCAAATCTTTATTATTTTTAAATAACCTTTGCTACTTTATTTAAAATAAAATTTTTTTAATTCTCAAATCTTGGCCAATGATCAATTTGGCTTATTAAAATAATCTTTATTTATAAATCCATCTTTTCTTTTGAATACCAAATCTTTTATTTTAAAAGATCCAAAAAAACTATTCCCAAATATTTTTAGTTTCCTTTATTAAATGTTTATCTTTTAAGAATCCCTTTAGGATTTTATTTTATTCAAATGGTTTGAAGTTCCAATTGGTTTTAAAAAGTTTCTTCTGGCTCTAAAAATCAAACAAGGTTTTATTTTATTCTTTTATTTTCACATTACAAGATTTGGAGAATCTTGGGTTGTGACAGGCTACCACCCTTAAAATAAATCTCGTCCCGAGATTTGGGAAGGCTGGGGTTACAAGCAGGTTTAAACAACTAGGGTACTACCACCCTTAAAAAAAAATTTCAAACAAAAATTACATATTGGCCTTCTTGGGTCCTGAAAACTTCTCTAAGCAACCTTTGCTTTATTTCTATACTTGACTCATGGGCCAAGGTTGAGCTTTTCCATAGGCTTGTTCAACTTGTTTTTCATCCTTTCTGGACAGTTGCTTGCATAGTGTCCTGGATTCTTGCAGTTGAAACAATTAATGTCCTTAAGTTCTTTGCGTTGTTCTTGTGGGCAAGTTGCTACATAGTGGCCTGGTTCTTTGCAGTTGTTGCACCACACTTGGTCAATCTCTTTATTCTTCTTGTTCTCTGGGCATCCACTGGAGTAGTGTCCCATTTCCTTACATTTATGACATTGCACAAGGCTCATGTCTTGCTTGGGCTTCTTGATTTTCCTTGATCCTTTGAATTGGGTTGTCTTGTTTAGATGTAGGAGTGGTCCTTTTCCTTTGGTAGATTTGGATCCTTCTTGTTTCCTTTGTTCCACCATGGCATAGATAGGACATAGACCTGGAGTATGATCACTTCCTTCACACAGGTAGCAAGTAGCTTGAGAGGTAGGACATTGTCCAACAGGATGATCTTCTTCACAATTGGGGCATTGTCCTTCATGCTCCTTGGAAGTATGATCTTTGTCTCCACAAATAATGCATGCTGGGGCTCCATCTAGAACAATATTCTTTTCATCCTTGTTATCATAAACTCTCCTTGGATAGTTTTCTTCCATGCTAATCATTTGATTAGTCACCTTAAGCATCAGTTGAGACTGCTCTTCCAAAAACCTCTGTAGTGCTGGATCCTTACCACTATTGTTGACTAGGAACTGAGCTGTTAGTTGGTTCAACTGGTGTTGGGTTGCTATGAGCTCTTTCATGCTATCAGCTTGGTTGGTGTTGATGTCATCAACTTTGGAGTCTTTTGGAGTAGTCATCTGTTTGGGTTTGAAGGGAGTTTAGAACAGGCATGATATTTCTAAGGAATATTTCTAATCACACTCATCACAATTTTATACAAACAATGTGCATGCAATTACAAACAACTTTTCACTCAAACAACAAAGTTCAATCACATTTTTAGGTAACAAAATATTTTGTTACATCACATAAGTTGGTGTGTTTGACTAAACTACAATATGGTGGTCCATCTATATGGTTTACTTGTGATCTTTCCTTCCTTCATGATTCTTCTTGTATGAGATCTTGGTTTCCTTGAGAAAACTCTTGGCCACAATACTTCAAAATTGTTGATGGTTTCTTCCTATTTTGCATTCCCTCAGTCTCTAAATCTTAAGCAAGATTTCCTTGTTTCACTTGTGGTCTTTAGTAGTTCCCAAGTTGGAAGTCCTTGGTGAATATGCTGAAGATGTTGAAGTCATTAGAGTTGAAGATGTTGAAGTCATTAGAGTTGAAGATGTTGAAGTCATTAGAGTTGAAGATGTTGAAGGAGTCCTTTGCATATGATGAAGTCTTTGGTCTTGGGGTAGGTTTTTCCATCAAGTTGAAATAGAAGAGGTGTAGAATTGAAATCAAAATAGTTGAGGAAAGAGTATACAAGTGTTTTTGTAAATAAGTTTTGGAACAAAATACAACTCCCATTTTTCTAAGGGTTTTGTCCAATCCTAGGGTTTACAAATCCTACAGGCAACACAATGCTCTGATACCATCTGTAGAGGTCCCAACCCAATAAGGTAGAGTCCTCCTGTGTTTTACAATGCTAGTCCCTGGATCAATAGCTAGCATACACAGTTAAGATGTAATATCAAGATACAAAGGTCATAATATAAATTTATAACCAGGAATAACATAAGTTTATTACATCAAACATAGCTCATTAGGCTATTACATTACATTTGCAGCGGAATAACTATAAGTATGGGTCCATCATCTTCAAAGTGCCACAGGCAGATGTTGGTTGTAGATTTTGTAGTCCTAGTCAATCAAACAATCTTCATTTCTAAACAATCAACCTGCAACATTACAAGTTACAGCCACAAGGGTCAATACATTTTGAATTGTATTGGCAAGCTGCACTTTTATGTATAATGAGAGTGGATCCTATCATTATATGCATACTTGGCTAAGTAGAGTTTAAGGCTTATTTGCAGAAAGCAATATTTTATCCTATCTTTTCAAAAGGGTTTTAAAGTCTTTTGTCAAATTTCTTTTCCAAGTTCCTTGAACTCCTTGGTGGAAACTCAAGTGTTCAAATCCTTGTCAAAATCTCTTGAGCACCTTGGTAACCCCAAGTGAAACAAGTTTTATCAAAACTCATGAGTTCCTTGGTAAGCCCCAAGTACATCATGCTCTTGAGCACCTTGGTAACCCCAAGTGCAACAAGTTTTACAAAATCTCTTTGACTTCCTTGGTAGACACACAAGGGCATCAAGTTTTTATATTAGAAGTTGGAATGTCAAGATCTCCCATAGTTCAAACTTTAGTTGCTCAGTATTGTCCATAACCGGGGACACGGCTAAGTACTTAGATTTTATTAACTTCTGCAGAAGGAGTACACTTTACCCACATGTCACAATCCCATCCTTTTGCCACCAGTGGCCTACTGGATTAGTGCTCACCAAGATGGAGTACTGGCAGATTGAGAATGTGACGAAGTCTTTCCAAAAGGTCCTCCCATACATCATTGCTAGCTTTGTCTTTAGCCCCCATGAAGCATTCCAGATCCCCATGTCCAGTAACTAAAGACAATGTATGGGTCTTCCTAATGTAATTGACTAAGCCAGAGCCATAATAGCATGTGGTTGTACACGAAAGCCTCAATTGGAGACATGGTTCCCTTTTGTTGCCACCTTCTCCAAAACTTAAAGTATCCTCCACCTAGGTGGTTCATTGAGTCCTTGTTTTATTATGTAAAACACAAGTTCTTTTCTCAATCTTTGTAAAATCTCAACATGTATCTCTTTTCAAAACATAGCATATAGCTTGGCTAAGCATGTACAACTACAATATTTTCTCTAAGGAAAGTAAGGGTATCCTATTAGGATTTAGCATAGCATAAGTATAAATCATTTTCATGCATGTTTTCAAATCCACTAAGTATAGTAATAAAAATAGTAGGACTTTTGTATGATAGTGTAACTTGCCTTTTCGTTTAAGGAATGATGGTTACTTCTTGATCTTGCTAGTCTCACACTTTGCTAATTTTACTACAATCAAACAAGTATAGTATCAAGTAGCATTCCACCATTCAAACAATAATTCGCATACACAAAGCAATGGTTCCTAAGTCTTGTAAAAAGAGGGTTCTATTGCGAAGTTGGTCTCTACTAGGTTTATAACCTTTGTAAGGTCCACATTGGTCATTTACCAAAATGGCAAAGTCATTTGCAATTGGGTTTTATCCTAAGACTATTTTAAAATTCATTCATCATTTTATGTGGTGAAAATTATTCTTATCCAAGCAAAACTTTAGGTTTTGCACCATGTAAGTTGCTCTTGGCAAGGCTTGGTGTTTTTGGGTCAGTAAGTTTTGTCCATAACACTTTCCCAAAGTTTTCCTTGCACAAACTTTTCCATAATAAAATCAATGAGTTTATTAGGCTAGAAAATGATTAAGTTAATAAATTCAACCTAAATTACATAAAATCATTTTTTTAACACTATGGGTTGGTTCCTAGGATCAGTATGGTCACTAAAAACCTTTGTGCAAAAGATTTAATCCTAAAATCAAATTTAAACAATTTTTATACTCCAAACAAGTACACCAAAGTTTCTGCAAATTTAATCAAGTTAACAGATACTATTTTCAAAACTAAGGCCATGGTTAGCTAGGGCTTGTTCTCCTGAATCCAACGACATAAAATTTGTAAAATTTGGACGTGTGGATCCAAAGATATAAGGGTTTGAAGTTTGCAAAAGTTTCTGTTTTTCAAATCTGTTTTAAATCCAATAGGTGACACGCGGCGTGTTTTAACTGGACGATACCGGTTCGGGTGGATCGTGCGACGCTGGCCGTTGGATCTAATTATCACCGCACGGCTCAGATCATTCGATACCCCTTCGCTCACTTTCTTTCCTAGTCGCCGGATCAAGATCGGACGGTGCTCAGGAGGTTGACCAATAGCTGGCGGCGCCGGCGGCGACGACTGGCGGCGCACGCTCTGTCCGAGGTGGTCTGGCCATTCTAGGAAGCGAGAGAAGAGGAGGAGAGGCTCACCATGATCGCAAGGTCGTGGTGATGCTCGACGTGCTATTGGCTTGACAAGGGGCGCTCGGGGTCGGGCAGAATTCCTCGCCGGAGTTGGTTCTGGCGACGGACGTGCTCGGTTGAGTTCGTAGACGGCTCTGTGGTTCACGAGAAGACAAACAGAGGGTTGGGTTAGCTGCGTAGGACCATGGCAAGGATGTGTGCGTGATCCAGAGGGTACGGGGTGGTCGGAATTAACCTGTGGGCGTCGTCGGAGTTGAGGAAGACGACGGTGGCGGTAGGAGTCGTCGCTGCAGATCGCCTTAAGGTAAAACAGGAGTACATTTAGATGCGCAAGAGCAAGGCGATGCTGGGTGCGTGAACGAGAGGGGTCGGGGCGCTCAGATACTACCTGTGGTCTTCGCCGGAGATGAAGCAGACGGTGGCGACGGTGGTCGTTGTCGAGGGTGAGGTTACAGGGTACCCGCGGTTGAGTTTGATGCACTAGCAGATGCGCCTGGGAGTGGGGAAGCTGTGAGTTTGGTCGGGGAGGCTCGGGAAGGTGTGGCTTGGCCGGAATCGACAGAGGAAGCTCGTCGGAGCGGCGGCGGTACAAGAGTGATTGGCGACAGCCTAGGGGCGAAGAGAGGTTGGTTTTTGCGAGGAATGACATAGAGAGGAGAGGTGCTTAAGTGCGTGTGGTCAGGGGCGAGATTAACGCAGCCATTACTCGTGAATTGAACGTGGTTGAATGATGAGAACGGCAGCCATGGTTTGGGGAGGAAGGGTCGGTGTGGACGATGATGATGGCGGTGGGGTCTACTGCCGGGGAAAAGAAACGAGGGGGTCCACTTGTCGGTCTTTGCGGGTTGTTTCAATGGTGAGGAAAACGGTTCGGGGAGAGGGCAAATGGGCTCGGTGGGCTGCTGCTGGGCTGGGCCTTGTTGGGCTGCTTTGTTTCCTCTCTTTTTTTTATACTGAATGCCTTTTCTTTTTCTATTTTGAATTTCTGTTTTGAATTTCCAATCAAACAAACATCAACCAAATCAATTCAAACAACACTCAAACTTGTAATATTGAATTTAGTTCTGTTTTAGTAATATGGTCAAAATCCTAAAATAAAATAATAATAACTTTATTAATCCATTCTTTAATTAAATAAAATGGAACTTTATTTATTTAACATGGTTTGATTTATTTAATAAAAATTCTCATTTGAAAACACTTTTCAAATCTAAATCAATAGGTTTATTTGGAAATAAAGAATATTTGGAAGATTTGTTTTTTTAAACAATATAACCTCTTATTTTAGGGTCCATTAGTAATTAAATAAAATGGGCCTTAGTTATTAAATCAAATAGATTTTGATTCTATAAAATCTTTATTTGAAACCTAAATATTTTCAAAACCAAATCAGTAGGTTTTATTTGGAAGTATTAAATACTTGGAAACTTGTAGTTAAAACAAAATAACATTTTATTTTAGAGTCCATTATAAATTAAATAACATAGACTTTTATTATTAAATCCACTTGGGTTTGTTTTATTGAGAATATTTATTTTAAAATCTAAAATAAAGTCAAAACACTTTAGTAGGTTTTATTAGAGAATATAAATTACTTGGGAAACCTATTTAAAATAATTATTAGGTTTTGATGTTTTAATTAAAATGGTGAAATCTTTTAAAAAGAGTTTGGATATTAATTCCTTGTTATTTTATTTTATTAAAAAATTCCTTGATATTAAAAAGAGTTTTAAAAAGTTTCTTCTGGCTCTAAAAATCAAACAAGGTTTTATTTTATTCTTTTATTTTCACATTACAAGATCTGGAGAATCTTGGGTTGTGACATTTATTTTATTCATTTATATTTCACATTACAAGATTTGGAAAATCTTGGGATGTGACAGTCATTGACCTGTGGCCATTGTCCACCTCAGCTCTCAGATAAAAGAAATGTTTTTGCTACTGACTCCCTCTCTACTCACTTTCGATGACATGCGGGCCCTGGGCCATGTTATCCACCACACGAGGAAAAGACTAGTCAAACGGCTGACGTGGCTCGATCATGAGGTGAGCATGACATCAGCACCACCACCGCCATCGATGAGTGGTCACCGACGACGATCTGTTGCACACCAGCAAGCGAAATAGGTCTAGTTTGAATCAGCGCAAGCTACTGAACCTAGAAGTGGCAGCGCCACTCGGAAATGGTCATCGGAGCCTCAACTCCGACGAGCTCCGACGGTGGCCGACGGTGGCTTACAGTAAAACGACGATTTACAATGAGATCAAATGATTCGAGGATGCTAGAAGATTTAGGAACTCACCCTGATCATGATTGAGTGGTTGGCGAGGACAGGCGCGGCCGGAATCGAGCTTTCCGACGAACTGCCGCGGAGGAAAATGACCAAATTCACCCGCTCCAGTGCTCCCCTTGATGCAAGCTTCTACCCATGACGGCTCAGATGGTGTGGGGTGACGTGATTCGACGGCGAAGAGTGGCTCCGGCGAGCTAGGGTTCGGTCTCGCTCGTATCTGAGAGGATAAGGAGGGATTGGAGATAGGGATGGAAGCAATGCGTCGCGGCGGCCTTCTTATCCCCTCCTGGCAGCGGCGGCGAGTAGCTTGGCGCAATGACGACGATGACGGCATCGGGCGGCGGCGAGCTCCGCCAGCGAGCTGTCTGTGTGCGTGACGATGACGACGATGATCATTTTACAAATAACCCCCTGACATTTTCTTTACCTCAACCCGCGGTCCTTTCCTGACCCCACTTATCAGTCTCATATGGAAAAGGACAGGGCTGGTTACTGGGCCGTTATGGGCTGCACTTAGGCGTTAGATATGTATAGTGGTATTGGGCTGCGGCCAGATTTATTTTTTATTTGCTTTATTCCTTTCTATTTTCTATTTTCCTTTTCAGATTTGAATTTGAATTAGATTTTGAACCTTTCTTTGTATGATTTATTTGCTGGACATTTGCAGTAATATTAAAATATATTTGGTAACCTTTGTGAACTTTTATTATGCCTTCTTTTTATATTTCTTTTATTTAGTCAATAAGAACTCTTTTTTAATAATTGGAAGAAACTTCTGCTTATTTTTTTCTCTTCTAATTTTAATTAGGAATTTCTTTAAACTATATCTTCTTATTTGTTTATAGATTTAACTCTGATTGGCTCATAGTTTGAATATAGATTTTATATGTATCATGATCTTGGATCATTATTTGTTGCATGAGAACATGAAGGATAAGGATATGGTTATTACCATTACCATTTATTTAGAAAATGAACTGTATATATTCTATTGTGATAAACAAAGAGGTTTAGGGTTTTTAAATTATGAGTACTACCCTTGGCTTTAGGGTTTGTATAAGCTTTGATTTCTTTTAAGAGTTAAGACTTAATAATTCAGTATATTGCCTTGTGTATATAGTCTTTGATCAAATCTTCTTTTTTAATAGGAAGTTTGAGATTAGAGTGTTTTATAGAAGTGGACTTATAAAGATATACTTAGGCACATATAGTGATGATGGTTAAAATAAATAGAGATATGCTTATGTAATTTGTTATTAGGAAATATTTCTATAAAGTGTTAGGAGCATCAGATGATGATTCAACATTATGAGATGGATATTATGTTTTGATTTAAGATTTAGAGTTGATTGTTTACCAAGATTATATAGGAAAATGATCTATAACATATAATTATATTTCCCAATCTGGAATCTCTAATTAAGGAATTCCTTTCCAAGATATAATACCTCTTTCTTTCCATCATCATGGTTAATTTGATGGACTTACTTATTAAGATCTTCTTATTCAATACATCATTTTTCTAAACTTATGGATGAATCCAATAAGTTTGATACAAAGGCATTTTATAATCTGTTCATATCCTTGGTTGGTTGTATTTACTATTCTACTGTTGATTATCTTCCATCACTAATCTTTCTCTAAAGTTGATTATTCTTGAATATGAATAACACCATCTTAATTACTTAACCCTCATGACTTACACTTCAATCCCTGAATTATATTTATGGGATTTGCAAAGACTTCTCTAGGATCACCTATCTTTACTAAGGTTCCAATCATGTTCTACCCACCAGTATCACCTATACTAAATATAATCATTCCATGTTGGTGGCCAAAGCATTACCATTATAATACTTTAATCATTTATTACTGAAGTTCTTAGTTGGCTAAACAGGGCTTTATCAATCTTACCTTTTATTGCCTGGAAATTATCTTCTTAGTATCTTATATTAGATTAAGGTTATTGATGGACTATGCACTCATTAGAAGATTTGAGTAGATGTTCTGATAAGATCAAATAATAGATCAAAGACTAATAGTTAAAGAAGTTGTAAATCAATGGGAGGTTATCCAACATTGATGAACAACGGATATTGAGATAAATTCCATAAAGATTGTATAGAAAGAAAGATATATATATATATAGTGGATGAACTTAACTTAATCTCTTTCCAATTCCAACTCATCAAAAGAGTTTTTAGGATTTATGTGTTATTATGATTCTCAGAATGTATGCAGATGGAATTTAAGACATAGTGGTTACATTCTTATTATTTGTTTTATATCCTTAACTTGATTCTTATGAATGGTTATAATGAATACTATAAGATGATCACCTAATTGATCAGATAAAATTCACATTATATTAAGGTTTAACTTACGGTATATTTTGATATACCCTTAGATCAAATCTCTCTTACCCAAAATGAGATTTTAACAAAGGTCTTATTGAAACTTATCGCAGTCAACTTGATGACCTACTTCAATTCCATCAAGCTAAGAGAAGCTTCAATCACTTTGACAAGTTTTTATTTAAAATGCGCGAAAATTATTCGGATTTTTCTATGCATGAATGCAATGCACACATCTGGGTTCAACTTATTTCTAGGCTCTAATGCTGGGATGTTACAGTCTCTCTCCCTTAAAATAAACTTCGTCCTCGAAGTTCGCAAACTTTCATGTTTCGGAGTAACAAATTGTTTCGTAGTGGTTGCTACACTCTCCATTCCATGATGATCTTTAATGGAATTAATTGGAGTATTCCATAACCTGATCAGATATCCTCATTAAATTCTTTGTATTGAATCATCAAACTTCATTACTATATTAAGTACAGTTTGGAGGTTCTCACTACCATGAGTTCTTAAGTTTCTGTATACGCATTTTAATAGTCAATAGACTATTTTACTATTCCTAAAATGATACCGTTGATATTGGTATTCCTTCCAAGATTGGATTTGAACTCAATTTGTCCATACCCATTGGAATTTTTCATTCTTGACACTTGTTTAATTAGGGTTTTATATTACTTCTTAAGGGTTACTTAAAAGTTGTTTCTTTTTAAATTTGATTGTTAAATGTATCCTTTATCATCCTCAAGTTTATACCTCCTTAAGATTTTCTTTTAAATAACTTTTCTCTATTTCCTATAGTATTTTCTTCAATTTTCATTCCTAATGTTTACTCTCCCCCTTAAGTTTTACTAATAGTTTTGGAACTCCATACATAGAAGCTATTGATTCTTGAACTAAAATGTTGGTTCCTGTTCGGTTTATATTTTACTGGTTTAAAGTCCAATGAAAGATTATACGGTGCATCCACATAGTTGTGGATCTCCGAAGCAAATCTTTCAGCACTAAATATCGTACTTACTATTGGGGCATTCTTGCTGAATAAACTGGACCTTGCAAAGCATCTCGCCAAGCGATCATCTTAAAATCTGTTAAACTTTCTTAGGTCTTACTTAACTTAGGCCAAATTTAATGCTCTTTATGCAACTTTTAATAATATTTGGTTCACTATTTCAACCAAATACCAGATGCGGATAAAATACCAACTGGGGATTAGTTACTAGCTATGGATCAAATACCTGTTGCAGATTATTACCAGCTGTGAACCGTCCTAGGGTGTGTGTGTATTACCCTATGGTTTCCCACATACTTCTCACATTCTCTCGGAATTGTCAGAGTTTGAATACTATTCTGGTTCCAAAGCTAACTATTTGTACTTATCAATGATACGTCCATGAACTGGGTATCACTATTCCATTACTTCTTAGTAATATTGCCCTCTTTGATTGAACTTTAGATTTATTATCTCTTGTGGCTCCCTACATATTTTATACCCAACTTATTTCTTGGGTCTGGCTAGGAATAATTTATGTTCTACCTGTTCTCCAAGTGGTGTTAACACTCCTTATACCTTGCTTCTTCCTTCCAGTAATTCTTCCTTTTTTGATCTTTGAATCGTCACTCCCTTACACAAATTCCCATTCCTATCTAGGTCTATATCATCAAGTAATAACTAGGTGTTACATCATGCATTTGCACACCTAATTAAACTTCATGTAAAGATCTAGTCAATCAAGAAGATCCAATAAAATCCAAAAGTCGATCAACAACAAAGCATATACCATGTATTACACATAGGTTTTAAATAATTTACAAATGTACTAGATGTTCCAACGGTTTGCTCCATACCTATTTACACAACTATCTTACAAGAACTTCTTGCTCTGGTGAATATATCCTCACTTATTTTGGCAAACTCTTCAAACTACAAATACGCATTACCCTCTATATACCTTATTCAATCCCGCATCCCTTGGGATGTTGTTTCTCTCTCACCTTCATTTTCCTCGAGTGCTTCTTGGAGTTCCGTCCATGATGACGTGAAGTCCTACGACTGCCTTCTGGAGCATAGGAGCATCCAGGAGGTGCGTATTCTTGGTTAGAAGTACCGAGACTGAGATTAGTCATTGAAAAATGACTAGAGTCGGCGTAATCTTCTACCGAATAATTCGGGTTTTCTGGCAACGCTTCCTCATAGTAGGTTAGTTCCTTAGATTTTTCTTGGATCCAGTCATATATGTTGGTACAGTAGCTATTGGAGTAATCTTCTAAGTTGATTGGATTCGTATTACCCCCATATGGTCCATAAGGCTCCCTATGGTTATAATTGGTCTCTTCTTCAACACCTGCATCACAGCGTATAAGATTCCCTATGGTTTTACCTTGAGATTCTATTTCCCATCCATACTTGTTAGGCTCAGGTTTATTTGGAATAACTTTATTCCATTCCTATTGTTCGGAATTGTACTTGGTCCATAGGTCTTCAGGTGGCTTGAAGTCATTTTGGTAATAGGCATAATCTTCTGAGTTTGGGTCATCGAACTCAGTTTCCTCAAACACCTCTCCTGAAGGTATGTATTTGGGATGCCTAGCTTCTTTATCTAACTTCTTCCTATGAGCCATTGCTTTATCAGGATTAGTAAAATCCTCAATGACCGTATCCAGCTCCTGAACTAATACTTGGTGAGTGTTATGATAAGTGTTTAGCAAAGACTGATAACGATCTATATACTCTATAGCTAGAGTAGGTTCAGCTTGGACTAAGGTAGAGTGATCTAGCTCATGCTCTGAGTTTGAGGTTTCATATGGTATAATGGTGTGAGTACTACCTTCTAGAGCTTGGGATTTATGCCCTCGGATCATGGTTATGGCTGCTGCTACAGCAATCTGATATGCAGATGCCATGCACCTTGCCTCTCCTTGTAATATCTCTCCTTTGTAAAGGAAAAGGATCCCTGTGATTGCAATGCTAGTCCCTGGATCATTGCTAGCATCCACAGTTTAACATGAAGTACACAGATACAAAGGTCATTTATTACATCCATTCCAGAGTTTAAACATAGTCTTTACAACTCAAGGCCACATGCCTAATACAAGAGTTTGGAATAAGTAAATAAACATAAGTCTTCATCTTCATGTGCCACAGGCAAACATGTTGAGTGTAGACTCATGACACCTAATCCTCATCAGAGTAACCTGCAACATCACAAGTTAAAGCCACAGTGGGTCAATACTTTGGAATAGTATTGGAAAGTGATACCTTAGTAAATTTTAAGTGGACTATATTACTATATGCATTTTGGCTAAGTGTAGTTTGGCTTGCTTTGCTCAAAATAGGTTTTTCCTATTAGTTGAAATAACTAAGTTTTTCTTTTGTCAAAACCTTTTCCCAAGAAACCATCAATAGACATTGAGGTCCTGCACCCTTGTTCACCCACAAGTTTTACTTAGAAGTTGGAGTGATGAGATTATTGATAGCTTCCATGTCTTGATGCTCAAGTTGTCCATTGCCATGGACTTGGCTAAGTACTTAGATTTTTCCATCTGCAGAGGTTGTGCACTTTCCCCACCAGACTTGGTTTCCCAAGACAGGACCTTTCAGAAGCCTTTCCTTAGACCAAATGGACGCGCTCCAACCTATCATTCCCACTACCACCAACTGTCCAAATGGCTAAGTTCTAGCAACTTATGTGATCCAGGCAGAGCCCATATTGCCAAGTGGCTGCACTATAAGCTTCTCAACACTTGGCCTCTAAAATCCCTTTGTTCCTGGGTGGCATACCACAAGTGAGATACACAAGGTAAACCATATCCATGGGCCTTGTGTAACCACTCAACCAAAAACCACCAATCAAGTCCCATTCCACCCAGGTGATTCATTGACTTAGTTGTTTTTTTAAGAAAAAACATAAGTCCAAACACTTAGAAATATTTTCATCATAGCATGTATATACTTTACCAACCCTTGTTTGCTACTAGCTAGGCTAAGCATGGCATAGTAACTTAACTTAGGAATTTCCTAGCAATTCTATAACTACTTAGGATTTCCCAACATGGCATTTGGCAAAAATAGTAACATGCAGGACTTAGAAAAAATATTCCTAATGCTTGTATAAAAGTATAGGGATGGAAATATTCATGAAGTACCACTTGCCTTGGTAGTTGGGAGAGTAGCACTCTTCACAATCACAATCACTAGCACCAAAGTCTACACAAAGAATGGTAGCAACAAATTACACACAATATATACAAACACAAAAAAATATATATGCATGCATGCAATAATGCTAAGTGATGATTTTTAAAACTCAACCAAGCAAGTGCATGATACTGAATCATAACAAGTCAAAAACTTGCTAAACCAAGTTTATTTAGCACTAAAACAAATTCCTAAACAATTTCTATACTCAAAATAGTCCTAAACAAGTTTTTGCAAATAAAATCATTTTAACAGAAACTAAACATTAAACACATTGCATAAATGGAAAGGGCTTGTTCTCCTGATTCCAACGGTATAAAATTTGTCAAATTCTAACGTGTGGATCAAAAGTTATAGCTATTTCAAAATTGTATCTAAATTTGATTCAAATCTGTTTTTAAACTCAAACCCTAGCCACACGTCTGTTTCCTATTGGCCCGTACCGGTTCGGACGGATCGAGATCTGCGAGCCGTAGGATTTAAGTCAGATATGGTGGCTCAGATGAACGCATACCTCTTCGCTTAAGTTCTAATTTCAGCCGTAGGATCTACATCTAACGTTCCTGAACGCCTTGACCAAAGATGAGCGACGCTAGCGGCGGCGACTGGCGGCGGCGCGTCTGGCAGCGGCGGCGCTGGAGTTCTAGGTCACGCGGGAGTGGGGGAAGAGGCTTACCAGAACCGCGGTGGTGTGCTGAAGCTCAACGTGGCGGTGGCTTGGAAAGGGGCGCACGGGGTCGTCGGAGATTCCTCGCTGGAGTTCGCGAACGCGTCGGGTTCGGCTGCTGTCGATGTTGGCGAGGTTCTGCGTCGCGCTAAGTCAAAAGGAGGGCACCGTTAGATGCGCAAGATGATGGGGGTCCTAGGCGTATCAGGCAGAGGGCAAGGGGCGGTTGGTACTTACGGGGAGAGGTCGCCGGAGTTCGTGCAGAGAGCGGCGGCGCTCGGTCGAAGTCGTTGCCGAAGCTATAGACCATGCGAGAACAAACAGGGTGTGTCGAGATGCGCCGGGCAGCACGGGGCGTGAAGGGGAATTGGTTGAGGGAAATGGTCGCAGAGAGAGGATTAAGTAGTCGGAGGCTCGACAAGAAACACCCAGTGATTCAATGCCATTTACCTCGCGGAATCAAAGCAAAGAACGTGGCGGAGTTCGGCGCGGATTTTGGGAAGACGACGATGATGTGGATGGAGCCGCTTGTCGTGAAATAAGCGAGAGGAGTGGGGTCCAGCGTCGATGAAGGCGTGGAGTGCGTCTGGCGAGAGAGAGAGAGAGAGAGAGGAGGGTGGGCTAGTTGGGTTCTCTCATTCTTGGGCCAAATTCCTGGCGCGGGCCCTTTTCAAATTCTTTTCTCTTTTCTTTTTCTAAATTGATTTTTAGGAATGGTTTTCAAATGAATTCAAACTCCATTTGAATTCAAATCCATTTGGGATTTTTGCAGTGTGCAACATACTCAAATCTAGGTATAAAACCGTGTGGTTACTTTGAAAAGGCTTGGTCATTTTTGGAAAAAAACAAAATAACAGGGACATTGCACTTGGTTTGCAAATGTTTGAAAATGGTTTTTGAAACCATTACTATTTTGTAAAATTTTGTTCAAACTCTACACTCAAGCCAAACAATATAGAAGCAACCAAACTTGGTTTTTAAAACACTAAGCTCTCAAGTGAGGATGGGCATCTGATTTAAGTTGGATCACATAAAATGATAGCACTATGTGCTTCTGTTTTCTTGAAATGAGTTTGAAATTGATCTCAAATCTATATGCATGCATGAATGATATGCAATCTTTGAAATCATGAATTTAGGGATGTTACACTCTTGCTGGCATTTCTCCCTTCAGTCCTAACTTCTTGGGTAACATGATCATGACACGGTATTTAGCTAATACCTGCCCATCATAGTAACTGTAAATCTTGACCAGGAGTCTTGATTCACACTCCAAACTCCATAGAAGTTTTCGGAGATTGTCTGTCCAATCCTGGGGCCTAAACATGGCACCTACCAACATTGCACCACTCTCACACACTTATCATAGTGGCACATGCAAGTTTTCGTGTGATTCCGACGATCCGGTGGTCTTCCTCCGGCGAAACCCTAGACCTGGGCCCGGATCGTCTACCCCTATAGCTCTCTCCGTACGAGGGTAGCCCGGTGGACCTTTCTATTTGTTTTGGTTTTTTTAGGAAATATGTACATGGAGAGCAAAGGTTGGGCCAACTTTGCCACATTATAGGAACCGGTTGTCCCGTGGCGGGAGTTTCCACGTACAGATACAGGATTTTACTAAGTGTTAACGCATGTCCGGGAAGGGGGTCACACCTGGGGCCTACACATGGCACCTACCAACATTACACCACTCTCAGAAACTTATCCTATTGGCACATGCAAGTTTTTGTGTGATTCCGACGATCCGGTGGTCTTCCTCCGGCGAAACCCTAGACCTGGGGCCCCGGATCATCTACCCCTATAGATGTCTCCGTACGAGGGTAGCCCGGTCGACCTTTGTATTTGTTTTGGTTTGTTTACGACATATGTATATGGAGAGCAAAGGGTGGGCCAACTTTGCCACATTCTAGGCACCGGTTGTCCCGTGGCGGGATTTTCCACGTACAGATCCAAGATTTTACTAAGTATTAACGCATGTCCGGAAAGGGGGTCACATGTGGGGCCTACACAGGGCACCTGCCAACATTGCACCACTCTCACACACTTACCCTAGTGATTCCGATGATCCGGTGGGGGTATCCCGGGTGGGCTAGCTGGGTTGGCTTGTTGGGCCGCAGGTGGGTTGGGCTAGTTAGTTAGTTAGGTTTATTTTTTTCTCCTATTCTCTTTCCCTTTTTCTGTTTTGATTTTCTGGTTTGAATTTGAATGAGTGTTTCAAATCTGTTTCAATTTGAATTTCTTCCAGAATTTTATTCTGTGTTTCTTGTGTCCAAGGATGTGTAAAACATCATCTTATACTCAAAAACCATTTTGAGTTTGAAAATAAATATACACCATGCCTTTAATAAAATAATGACAATAGGCATAAAGATGGTTTTATGTCTGAATTGTTTTGAAAACTTTTGTGTGGGCTTTGTATTTGCTTTCCAATCATTACTGATCAATTCCTAATCATATTTAGAAAGTAAAGTATAAACCTTGCCTTACTTGAATAAGTAATAGGCAAAATATGGTTTCTTATATTGAAAATTCATTTGAAAAGATCAAAATGCTGATGAATGCATGAATGCTATGCAACTTTATAAATCATGATTTTTGGGATGTTACAAATCTAACCCCCTTAAGGTGAATCTCTCCCTCGAGATTCGGATTGGCTAGCAAATAGGTGAGGGTGGTCTTTACGAATGTCACATCCCAAGATTTTCCAAATCTTGTAATGTGAAAAATAAAATAAACAAAATAAATTTTTGTTGAAAATCAGGGTAAAAAGAAACTTTTTGTTTCTAAAATGGAAACTTAAAGTCCCATCTTGAACAAACTTTGGTAAAAGTTTGAATCCAACAAAAATCCAAATCAAGGGTAATGCATTCCTCAATGAATGTATCTGGAAATTTAAACACTTGGAAAATAAATCCAAACCCTAAACCCTAATGGAATAAAAATCATTTCCAAGTATCTCCAAGCCTATGGATTTGATCCATATAAAAACTTGTCAACAAACATTCACAAATGATCAAGAAAGACAAATAGAAATAATATAAGGCCATATAAATTGGTTTCACTCAATCTGAAACCATAAATAAAATCTTATGAATTTAATAAGATAAGAAATTGAATTCCCAAAGCTAATAAAGAACCTATCTAGAAACTCATACCAATTGGTGAGCAAATAATCCTAAATATCTTTAAAAGGATAAATAAATATCAAACAAGATTTTACAAATTGGAATCACCAAGTTTGGATCTCTAAATAAAAAGATAAGGATTTTATAAGATAAAGAAAGAAATATTAATTAAAGAATATTTAAAGACCAAACCAAATCTTGGCCAAATCCATAAACAAATGGACTGAATATAATCCAAATCCAAATAAAATAAAAGGATAAAGATTTTCCAAAATAAAATAAAATAGCATTAACCATTCTATCCCTATCTTAATAAAGACAAATCTCTAATAAGAACAATTAGTTAAATCATGAGAAAATGATATTTGGAATTTACCCCAGTGAAATAAAAGTTGTTTAATCAACTTAAATAAAATAAATCCTCCAAATAAAATTTATGGAATTGAAACTATATTTAATTCCATTGGAAATCAAAACAAATACCCAATCTTAAATGATTAATGAATCATATAAAATACTTTCCAAATAATTCAAGATGAATTATTTGACACCCTTTTTAAGTAAACAAAACCTACTGAAAGGTTTTGGAAGAATTTAGAAATCAAATGGAATTAAAAACATTATTAAATCCTATTTTGATTTGAAACAAGGGCCCTTTTTATTAATTAAAAAGACCCCAAAAAGAATAAAATAAATTCCCAAAATTGATATCAGAATGTTTTACAAATCAATATTTAAACCTGTACAAAATTTGGCAAAGGATTGAATTCAAATTGAGGTTTGAATTGATTAAACAAAATCAAAACAGAATAAAAGAAAGAGAAAAAGAAAAACAAACAGAACAAAAAAAATGTGTTAAAGGACCCAGCCTAACTAGCCCAGCAGGCCCAACAACCAGCCCACTCCCTCTCTCCCCACGAGAAAACGCTTCGCACCAGTGAACTCACTCGCAACCTCACTGACCGGTGGACCCCGTTCCCTTTCTTTCTCTCACGCTGCCAAGCGGACCCCACCGCCAGCTCACCTCGTCGTCAACCCCGCGACTGGTTTGTCCCCAAACCTCGCGGCTGTTTCTGCCATGAATGCACGCTTTCAATTCGCGTTAATGGATGATTAATCCCGCGCTGGAACGACGCCCTCTTAACCGCCCTGGTCTCCTCTTTCTTTCCCCCCAAACCACACCCCGCCGGAGCCTCCAGGCTACGCAAAATTCTTGCGACAACACCTCTGTCTCCGACGACTCTCCTGGCCGATTCCGGCAGCCCCACGCCGCCCCTTGCCTCCTCGACCATGCTCACGTGATCCCCACCTCCTGGCGATCATCCCCGTAGCGCCAGCTCGTCCCCGAGCGCCCCAGAACGTCGGCAACGTCTCCACCTGTACACCACCGACGACCCCCGCAACTCCGATGAGCTCTAGAACTCGACTCCGTGCGCGCCTTGATCAGTGAATCATGCCGTTTGGTTAGCCTGTGTATTTTGCATCTCCAACTGCTCGCCAATCACTCGCGCATGGCTTGCAACCTTGCCTCCGACGACTCCCGACCGTACTGACGCCAGGAGCATCTTCTACGAGGAATTCCTTCAACCCTAGTGCGCCCCTTGACCAACCGTGAGTACTTTGAGTTTCGCCATGATCTCCTGAGCCTGGTGAGCATCTCCTTACTCTTCCTCACTCCCCCTAGCGCCAGCTCCGCCGCTAGCCGAGCATCGCCGCCGCTCACCGTCACTCGACACCGCCAGTTCGTGGTCGCTGTGTTGATAGCCGTTAGATGAAGATCGTAGGGACGCGATAGATCACTTAACCTGAACCGTTATGCTTGATCTGCACCGCTCGATCTAACTTAAATCCAACGCACCAGAGAGCGTGATCCAGACGAAACGGTATGGGCGAATAGGAATAAGACACGTGGCTCAGCTCGTTTGATTTAAAACAGAATAGATCTATTAGATGTTCTAATTTGAATAATTCATAACTTTCAAACCACACGTCCAAATTTTGCAAACTTTATATCAATGGATTCAGAAAAACAAGCCCTAGCCAACCATGCACTTTGTTTAGTAAAAAGCTTCTGGTAAAATGTTTGTTTTTGCAGAAACTTATGTATGCTTGTTTAGGATATAAAAATTGTTCTAAAATGATTTTGAGGATAAAATCTTTGGCAAATGGTTTGTTTTGAACCTACTGACCCTAGGAAACAAATTGTGGTTTCAAAAATTTATTTGGTGAAACAAAAGAATGAATCTTGGATTTAAACCAATTCTAGTCAAATAAAAATATGGTTTAATTATTAAAAATAGTTTTAGAAGAAAACCTTTGAGAAATGTTTTGGAATAAACTCTCTGACCCCAAACACCAAGTTTTATGACTTTAAAATGTATTTGGTAAACCCTATAAAATTATTAATTTGCTAAAGGCAATTTCAATCACATGAAATAATGATTTGGTTTAAAAATGGTTTAGAGGTAGAATCTTTTGCAAATGGTTTTGCCACTTTACAAAATGACCAAATGGTGTTACCAAATGATCATAACTTACTAGAAACCACTTTTACAAATAAAACAACCCTTTTGCATGCTTGCATGTATTGTTTTGTTTATTATTTTATGTGATGATTTTCTTGAATGGTAGATTGAATTATTGTTTGCTTGATTGAATTGTAGTGACTTGAAGTGTGTGAACATTACAAAGATCAAGAAGTGAACCTATACTCTACCAAAAAGGCAAGTGATGCTTCATACTTTGTCCTATTATTTTCACTATGCGTTAGTGATATTTCTAAGTAAGACTTGCATGGAATTTTGCTAAGTATAAACCATGCTATGGGAAATCCTAGTAGATGAAACCTTAGTAGAATTTTCCTAAGTTAAGATTCCTACTACTATCATGCTTAGCTTAGCTAATAGAAAAAGGGTGGAATATATATTCATGCTATGGAAAATTTCTAAGTCAGAGGACTTGTGTTTTGTTTAATAAAACAACTAAGTGAATGAATCACCTGGGTGGATTGGAAGGAATGGTTTGTGTTGAGTGGTTCACAAGGCCCATTTCTATGGTTTACCTTGTGTATCTCACTTGTGGATGGCCACCCAGGAACAAAGATATTTGAGATGTCAAATGTTGAGAAGCTTCAAGTGCAACCACATGGCATTATGGGCTCTGCCTAGATCATATAGGTTGCAATAACTTAGCCAAATGGACAGTTGGTGGTAGGGGATGATAGGTTGGAACGCGTCCATTCTGGTCTAAGGGAAGGCTTCTGAAAGATCTTGTCTTGGGAAACCAAGTCTTGTGGGGAAAGTGCACAACCTCTGCAGATGGAAAAATCTAAGTACTTAGCCATGTCCCTGGTAAAGGACAATTTGAGCATCAAGACATGGAAGCTATCAAGAATCTCATCATCCAAATTTCTAAGTTAAAAACTTGTGGGTGCACAAGGGATTTAAATGATCAACAATTTCCATTGGGAGATGCCTTGGGAAAGATTTTGTCAAGCAAAAACTTAGTGTTTTCAAATGATAAGGAAAATCTATTTTGAGCAATGCAAGCCTAATCTCCACTTAGCCAAATGCATATAGATGATAGACTCCACTATACTACCATAGTATCACTTGCCAATACAATTCAAATGTATTGACCCTTGTGGCTGTAACTTGTTATGTTGCAGGTTTGATTGATATTAGTGAAGTTTAATGATTAGGATTACAAGTCTACAACCAACATGTCTGCCTGTGGCACTTTGAAGATGAAGGACCCCATGCTATTGTTAATTTCTGCTGCATTGTAATGAGATAGCCAAATGATCTATGTAAGATGTAATAAATTATTTTATTCCTGGTTATAAAGTTGTAATATGACCTATGTTTCTTGATATTACATCTTAACTGTGGATGCTAGCTATTGATCCAGGGACTAGCATTGTAAACACAGGGATCTCTATCTTATTAAAGGTTGGGAACCTTACAAATGGTATCAGAGCATTGTGTTGCCTGTAGGATTTGTAAACCTAGGATTGGACAAACCCCCTTAGAAAAATAGGAGTTGTATTTGTTCCAAAAACTTATATACAAACAATCTTGTAAACTCTTTCCTCAACCATTTTGGTTTTAATTCTACATCTCATCTATTTCAAACTTGATGGACAAAGCCTACCCCTGGCCAAAGACTTCACCATGTGCTAAGGACTTCATCAACTCTAATGACTTCAACATCTTCAACTCTAATGACTTCAACATCTTCATCATTTTCACCAAGGACTTCAATCTTGGATGTCACTAAGGACTACAAGTGAGACAAGAAATCTTGCTCAAGACTTGAAGACTAAGGAAACACAATTTAGAAGGAACCATCATCACCTTGAAGATTTGAAACCAAGATGCAAGAAATTCTCCAATGATACAAAGATTTTGTTCATGAAGAATCAACCAAGAAGGATAGAATGATCTCAAGTGAACCATATAGATGGACCACCATATTTTGTTTAAGACAAACCCACCAACTTATGTGCTGTAACAAAAATATTTTTGGTTGCCTAAAAATATGCTTGAACCTTGTTGTTTGAATGGAATGTTTGATTGTGATTGCTTGCACTTTTCTTGTGTGGATTGTGATGTGTGTGATTAGAAATATTCCCTTAGAAAATCTTTTGCCTATTCTAATCCCAATCCAACCCAAACAGATGACTTCTCCAAGAGACTCCAACATCAAGAATGACAACAACAACAACCAAGAGGACAACATGAGAGAACTCATAGTAACCCAAACCCAGCTGAACCAAGTGACAGCTCAATTTATAGCCAACACCAATGAGGTATATCCAACCATGCAAAGGTTTTTGGAAACCCAAACCCAATTGTTGCATAAGGTGACAGATCAAATGATCAACATGGGAAGCAGCTCTTCCAAAGGAGTTTGTGACAACAAGGATGACAAAGATGTTATTCTAGAAGGAATCCAAGCTTGCAATATTTGTGGAGACAAGGATCACACTTCCAAGGAGCATGGAGATCAATGCCCCAATTGTGAAGAGAAACATCCAATTGACCAATGCCCCACATCTCAAGCTACTTGTTACTTATGTGAACGAAACAATCATGTCCCTATTAAATGCCCCATCTATTCCATAGTTGAACAAAGGAAACAAGGTAGAGTGCAACAACTGATTGCAGATTACCATGAGAGAGCCAAGTCTACCAAGAAAGATGAAGACAAAGGAAAATCTCCACTTGTACCTCCATGCAATATGACCCAATTTAAAGGACCAAAGAAGAGACATATGAATTATCCAAGGAGCAATAGAAGGTCAAAGAAACCAGTAGACATTCCTACCTATGAGATAACATATGAAGAACATGAACTAGAAGCACTCCTAGCTTTGGAGAAACCCAAGAAAAAGAAGGACAAAAGTCATGTGCAATGTAATCATTGTAAAGAAATGGGACACTATGCCAGTGAATGTCCAGAGAAGAATAAGTATAAGGAGATTGGCCAAGTATGGTGCAACAACTGCAAAGAGCTAGGCCATTATGTAGCAACTTGTCCACAAAAGATACGTGATGAACTCAATCTTATCATATGTTACAATTGTGGTAACCAAGGACATTATGCAAGCAACTGTCCAGAAAAGATGAAGCACAAGATAAACAAGCCTATGAAGGATCTCAGCCTTGTCACATGTTTCAAGTGTGGAAACAAAGGACACTATGCAGATGTTTGCCCAGAGAGATTTCAACAGGATCCCAAGAAGGCCAATATGTAATTTAGTTGGAAAATTTCTTTTTAAGGGTGGTAGTACCCTAGATGCTTTGAGCCAATTTGTAACCCTAGCCTCCCCAAATCTCGGGACGAGATTTATTTTAAGGGTGGTAGCCTATCACATCCCAAGATTTTCCAAATCTTGTAATGTGAAAAATAAAATAAACAAAATAAATTTTTGTTGAAAATCAGGGTGAAAAGAAACTTTTTGTTTCTAAAATGGAAACTTAAAATCCCATCTTGAACAAACTTTGGTAAAAGTTTGAATCCAACAAAAATCCAAATCAAGGGTAATGCATTCCTCAATGAATGTATCTGGAAATTTAAACACTTGGAAAATAAATCCAAACCCTAAACCCTAATGGAATAAAAATCATTTCCAAGTATCTCCAAGCCTATGGATTTGATCCATATAAAATCTTGTCAACAAACATTCACAAATTATCAAGAAAGACAAATAGAAATAATATAAGGGCATATAAATTGGTTTCACTCAATCTGAAACCATAAATAAAATCTTATGAATTTAATGAGATAAGAAATTGAATTCCCAAAGCTAATAAAGAACCTATCTAGAAACTCATAACAATTGGTGAGCAAATAATCCTAAAGATCTTTAAAAGGATAGATAAATATCAAACAAGATTTTACAAATTGGAATCACCAAGTTTGGATCTCTAAATAAAAAGATAAGGATTTTATAAGATAAAGAAAGAAATATTAATTAAAGAATATTTAAAGACCAAACCAAATCTTGGCCAAATCCATAAACAAATGGAATAAATATAATCCAAATCCAAATAAAATAAAAGGATAAAGATTTTCCAAAATAAAATAAAATAGCATTAACCATTCTATCCCTATCTTAATAAAGACAAATCTCTAATAAGAACAATTATTTAAATCATGAGAAAATGATATTTCGAATTTACCCCGGTGAAATAAAAGTTGTTTAATCAACTTAAATAAAATAAATCCTCCAAATAAAATTTATGGAATTGAAACTATATTTAATTCCATTGGAAATCAAAACAAATACCCAATCTTAAATGATTAATGAATCATATTAAAATACTTTCCAAATAATTCAAGATGAATTATTTGACACCCTTTTTAAGTAAACAAAACCTACTGAAAGGTTTTGGAAGAATTTAGAAATCAAATGGAATTAAAAACATTATTAAATCCTATTTTGATTTGAAACAAGGGCCCTTTTTATTAATTAAAAAGACCCCAAAAGATAAAATAAATTCCCAAACTTGATATCAGAATGTTTTACAAATCAATATTTAAACCTGCACAAAATTTGGAAAAGGATTGAATTCAAATTGAGGTTTGAATTGATTAAACAAAATCAAAACAGAATAAAAGAAAGAGAAAAGGAAAAACAAACAGAACAAAAAAAATGTGTTAAAGGACCCAGCCCAGCCTAACTAGCCTAGCAGGCCCTACAACCAGCCCACTCCGTCTCTCCCCGCGAGAAAACGCTTCGCACCAGTGAACTCACGTGCACCCTCACTGACCGGTGGACCCCGTTCCCTTTCTTTCTCTTAGGCTGCCAAGCGGACCCCACCGCCAGCTCACCTCGTCGTCAACCCCTGTTGGTTCGTCCCAAACCTCGCTTTGTTTTACCCGTGAATGCACGCTTTCAATTCGCGTTAATGGATGATTAATCCCGCGCTGCAACGACGCCCTCTTAACCGCCCTGGTCTCCTCTTCCTTTCCCCCCAAACCACACCCCGCCGGAGCCCCCAGGCTACGCAAATTTCTTGCGACAACACCTCTGTCTCCGACGACTCTCCCGGACGATTCCGGCAGCCCCACGCCGCCCCTTGCCTCCTCGACCATGCTCACGTGATCCCCACCTCCCGGCGATCATCCCCGTAGCGCCAGCTCGTCCCCGAGCGCCCCAGAACGTCGGCAACGTCTCCACCTGTACACCACCGACGACCCCCGCAACTCCGGTGAGCTCTAGAACTCGACTCCGTGCGCGCCTTGATCAGTGAATCATGCTGTTTGGTTCGCCTGTGTATTTTGCATCTCCAGGTGCTCGCCAATCACTCGTGTGTGGCCTGCAACCTCGCCTCCGACGACTCCCGACCGTACTGACGCCAGGAGCATCTCCGACGAGGAATTCCTGCAACCCCAGTGCACCCCTTGACCAACCGCGAGTACTTTGAGTTTCGCCATGATCTCCTGAGCCTGGTGAGCATCTCCTTACTCTTCCTCGCTCCCCCTAGCACCAGCTCCGCCGCTAGCCGAGCATCGCCGCCGCTCGGCACCGCCGCCAGTGGTCATTTGTGTTGATAGCCGTTAGATGAAGATCGTAGGGATGCGATAGATCACTTAACCTGAACCTTTACGCTTGATCTGCACCGCTCGATCTAACTTAAATCCAACGCACCAAAGAGCGTGATCCAGATGAAACGGTATGGGCGAATAGGAATAAGACACGTGGCTCAGCTCGTTTGATTTAAAACAGAATAGATGTATTAGATGTTCCAATTTGAATAATTCATAACTTTCAAACCACACGTCCAAATTTTTCAAACTTTATATCAATGGATTCAGAAAAACAAGCCCTAGCCAACCATGCACTTTGTTTAGTAAAAAGATTCTGGTAAAATGTTTGTTTTTGCAGAAACTTATGTATGCTTGTTTAGGATATAAAATTTTTTCTAAAATGATTTTGAGGATAAAATCTTTGGCAAATGGTTTGTTTTGAACCTACTGACCCTAGGAAACAAATTGTGGTTTCAAAAATGTATTTGGTGAAACAAAATAATGAATCTTGGATTTAAACCAATTCTAGTCAAATAAAAATATGGTTTAATTATTAAAAATAGTTTTGGAAGAAAACCTTTGAGATATGTTTTGGAATAAACTCTGTGACCCCAAACACCAAGTTTTATGACTTTAAAATGTATTTGGTAAACCCTATAAAAGTTATTACTTTGCTAAAGGCAATTTCAATCACATGAAATAATGATTTGGTTTAAAAATGGTTTAGAGGTAGAATCTTTTGCAAATGGTTTTTCCACTTTACAAAATGACCAAATGGTGTTACCAAATGATCATAACTTACTAGAAACCACTTTTACAAATAAAACAACCCTTTTGCATGCTTGCATGTATTGTTTTGTTTATTATTTTATGTGATGATTTGCTTGAATGGTAGATTGAATTATTGTTTGCTTGATTGAATTGTAGTGACTTGAAGTGTGTGAACATTGCAAAGATCAAGAAGTGAACCTATACTCTACCAAAAATTCAAGTGATGATTCATACTTTGTCCTATTATTTTCACTATGCGTTAGTGATATTTCTAAGTAAGACTTGCATGGAATTTTGCTAAGTATAAACCATGCTATGGGAAATCCTAGTAGATGAAACCTTAGTAGAATTTTCCTAAGTTAAGATTCCTACTACTATCATGCTTAGCTTAGCTAATAGAAAACAAGGGTTGAATATATATTCATGTTATGGAAAATTTCTAAGTCAGAGGACTTGTGTTTTGTTTAATAAAACAACTAAGTGAATGAATCACCTGGGTGGATTGGAAGGAATGGTTTGTGTTGAGTGGTTCACAAGGCCCATTTCTATGGTTTACCTTGTGTATCTCACTTGTGGATGGCCACCCAGGAACAAAGAGATTTGAGATGTCAAATGTTGAGAAGCTTCAAGTGCAACCACATGGCATTATGGGCTCTGCCTGGATCATATAGGTTGCAATAACTTAGCCAAATGGACAGTTGGTGGTAGGGGATGATAGGTTGGAACGCGTCCATTCTGGTCTAAGGGAAGGCTTCTGAAAGATCTTGTCTTGGGAAACCAAGTCTTGTGGGGAAAGTGCACAACCTCTGCAGATGGAAAAATCTAAGTAATTAGCCATGTCCCTGGTAAAGGACAATTTGAGCATCAAGACATGGAAGCTATCAAGAATCTCATCATCCAAATTTCTAAGTTAAAAACTTGTGGGTGAACAAGGGATTGAAAGGATCACCAATTTCCATTGGGAGATGCCTTGGGAAAGATTTTGTCAAGCAAAAACTTAGTGTTTTCAAATGATAAGGAAAATCTATTTTGAGAAATGTAAGCCTAAGCTCCACTTAGCCAAATGCATATAGATGATAGACTCCACTATACTACCATAGTATCACTTGCCAATACAATTCAAATGTATTGACCCTTGTGGTTGTAACTTATTATGTTGCAGGTTTGATTGATATTAGTGAAGTTTAATGATTAGGATTACAAGTCTACAACCAACATGTCTGCCTGTGGCACTTTGAAGATGAACGACCCCATGCTATTGTTAATTTCTGCTGCATTGTAATGAGATAGCCAAATGAGCTATGTAAGATGTAATAAATTTTTTTACTCCTGGTTATAAAGTTGTAATATGACCTATGTTTCTTGATATTACATCTTAACTGTGGATGCTAGCTATTGATCTAGGGACTAGCATTGTAAACACAGGGATCTCTACCTTATTAAAGGTTGGGAACCTTACAACGAAGATCATCTTCTCTTTCCCAAGTTGCTTCCTCTTCGGAATGGTGGTTCCACTGAACTTTCCAAAACTTGATAGTCTTAGTCCGAGTAACTCTTTATGCAGTCTCGAGAATCTTGATAGGATTCTCCTCATAGGTGAGATCACTTTCCAACTGAACCTCTTTCAAAGGTATAGTATCCTTCAAAGAAGTCTCTTCCATCTCCGGATGGCATTTCTTCAACTCACTTACGTGAAACACATTGTGAATGACAGACAATGATTTAGGCAATTCAATCTCATATGCTACTTCTCCTTTACGGCTCAGAATCTTGAATGGTCCAACATATCTTGGTGCCAATTTTCCTTTGACTCCAAACCTCTTCACTCCATGAAGTGGTGATACTCTAAGATAAGCTCTATCAGCCACCTCATAGGTGACATCTCTACGCCTTGGATCTACGTAGCTCTTTTGCCGGGAATATGCTATCTTCAATATGTCCTTTACGAACTTGACTTTCTCTTCATCTTCCTTGATTAGTTCTGGCCCGAACGAATTTCTTTCTCCAACACCATTCCATAGTAATGTGGTAGTACACTTTCTCCCATAGAGAAATTCAAATGGTGCCATCTCAATACTGGCTTGATAGCTATTTTTGTAAGAGAATTCTGCGTAAGGCAGACTTTCATCCCAACTAGATCCATAATCTAGGGCACATGCCCTCAACATATCCTCTAGAATCTGGTTGATCCTTTCTGTCTGCCCATCAGTCTGGGGATGAAAAGCAGTGCTGAATTCCAATCTCGTTCCCAATGACTCATGCAGTTGTCTCCAAAAATGGGAAGTGAATTGAGTTCCCCTATCAGACATAATACTCTTGGGTACTCCATGAATACATACAATCTTATTCATATAAATCTTGGCCAGCTTAGCACTTGTATAGGTTGTCTTTACAGGTATGAAATGAGCCACTTTAGTTAGGCGATCTACCACGACCCAGATAGAATCATATCCTGATCTAGTCCTTGGAAGTCCGGTGATGAAGTCCATGCCATTATTGTCCCACTTCCAATCAGGAATAGGTAGTGGTTGTAACAGTCATGCTGGTTTCTGACGTTCCTCTTTCACTCTACTACATACATCACACAAAGCAATATGTTTGGCGATGTCCTTCTTGAGATTATTCCACCAAAATCTTTCCTTCACATCCATGTACATTTTGGTGTTACCCGGATGAATGGAATATGGTGAGTTGTGTGCTTCTTGTAAAATCAGCTTCCGAAGCTCCGGATCTTGCGAAATGCAGATACATTTTCCATACCATAAAGTACCATATTCGTCTTCATGGAATCCTTTGGCTTTCTCTTTGCTAATTTTTTCCTTAATCTCCTCAATTTCCTTGTCCAACTTTTGGGATTCCTTTATCATGTCCAACAATATGGGTTGAACATCCAATGACATGAGATGTCCTTTAGGCACTATCTCCAATCTGAGATCTTTGAATTGCGCACACAGATTATCTGGCAATTCTCCCTTAGTAAGGCTATTCACATAAACCTTACGGCTTAGTGCATCTGCTACAACATTTGCTTTACCGGGGTGGTATTGCAAACTCAAGTCATAGTCCTTGATGAGTTCTAGCCATATTCTTTGTCTCATGTTGATTTCTTTCTGAGTGAAGATATACTTCAAGCTTTTGTGATCTGTGAACACTTCGCAACGCTTTCCCAAAAGGTAATGTCTCCATGTTTTGAGTGCATGGATAATAGAAGCTAAATCTAAATCATGAGTAGGATAATTCACTTCATGAGTTTCGAGTTGTCTCGAGGCATAAGCCACAACTTTCCCTTCTTGCATCAAAACTGCACCTAATCCTTGGTGAGATGCATCACAATATACTTGAAAATCTTTATCCAAATTTGGTAGACATAAGACTGGTGCTGTCACTAGTCTCTTCTTCAACTCTTGGAAACTGAGTTCACATCCTTCAGTCCAATCAAATTTCTTGTCTTTCTTAAGTAATTCTATCATTGTCTAAGCTACCTTTTAGGAATTCTCAATGAATATTATGTAGTATCCTGCCAAGCCAAGGAAAAAACTTCTTTCACTGACTTAGGAGATTCCCACTCAGTTGCAGCTGACACTTTTGTGGGATCAACTGCTACACCATCTCCTGACACAATATGTCCAAGAAATCTGACTTCATTCAACCAGAATTCACACTTGCTGAATTTGGCATATAGCTTATGCTCCCTAAGTTTCTCAAGTATCAATCACAAATGTTCTTCATGCTCTTCATTGCTCTTGAAATATATCAAAATGTCATCAATGAAAACGACAACGAATTTGTCAAGAAATTCCATGAACACCTTGTTCATCATATTCATGAAGTAGGCTGGTGCGTTTGTCAAACCAAATGGCATCACGGTGTACTCATACAATCCATACCTAGTGGTGAAAGCAGTCTTAGGTATGTCTTGTTCCCTTATCTTTAGCTGCAAGTAGCCTAACCGGAGATCAATCTTTGAGAACACACGGGCTCCTTCTAACTGATCAAACAAATCATTGGTTCTGGGAAAAGGATACTTGTTCTTGATAGCCACCTCATTGAGTGAACGGTAATCTATGCATAACCATTGACTTCTATCTTTCTTTTCAACAAACAAAACTGGTGCAGCCCAAGATGAAGAACTTGGTTGAATAAATCCTTTCTGCAACTGTTCTCCAAGTTGTCTCTTGAGTTCCTTCAACTCATCAACTGACATCTTGTAAGGTCTCTTTGCTATTGGTCCTGATCCTGGAAGCAAGTCAATCAGAAACTCAACATCTCTATCTGGTGGCATTCCAGGTAATTCCTCCGGAAACACATCCGGATACTCTCTCACAATTAGCACACTGTCTATGCTAACCTCCTTAAGAGAATTTAGCTTACTCCCTTTTGATTCAAAGTTAGACTTGAATCTAATCCATTTCTTATCCGGGGTTGTGAGTGTGACAGTACGATTGGCACAATCTAGTACTCCTTCATACTTGGTCATCCAATCCATTCCCAAAATAACATCCAATCCTTGGGAATCTAGGATTATCAGACTGACTGGAAACTTATGCTTTCCAAATTCTATTACTAGATCCCGACATCCAAGACTTACTATCATATCTCCACCGGGAGAACATACTTTTATAGGACACCCAATATTTTCAGTTGGAAATCCATTTTTATCAACAAATGGTCTTGATATGAATGAATGTGATGCGCCAGTATCAAAAAGAACAAGTGCTGGAATAGAATTAAGTTTGAACTTACCAGCCACAGCATCAGATTCTTCATATATTTCTTCCACATTGACATGGTTCACTTGTCCCTTTTGGAAGGGATTGGGCTTGTTGGCACCTTCCACTTTCCTTTCTGGGCACTCATTAGCATAGTGTCCCATCTTCTTACACTTGAAGCATTCAACCTGACTGAGATCTTTCTTTACAGGCTGACTTCCACTTCCACCTCCACTGTGGTGGCTCTTGTGTCCACTCTTGTGGTTCTTATACTTGTCATTACCATGACTGCGGTGATGCTTGTTGTCATGATGGCGGTTGTGGCTGTGGTGGTTGTTTTACTTTCCATGTTTATGGGATCCAGAACTCCCACTATCATCATGATGGGAACGCTTGTGAGACGATCCCAAGCTGTGCTTATCAAATCTATGCTTCCTCTTTCTGCTCTCAACCTATTTCATCTTGTTTTCCAAGATGGTAGCCTTGTCACAAAGTGATTGGTAGGTTGGAACATAGGCAACAGATAGCTGCAGGTTCAACTCATCATTCAGTCCTTCGAGGAATTTCTCCTTCCTCTTGGCATCTGTATCAACTTCATCTGGTGCATAATGCGCCAGATTGTTGAATTCCTCAATGTACTCAGCCACACTGCAGTGATACTGTTTTAGATTGTGGAACTCCTTTTTCTTCAAATTCATCACTCCGGATGAGATGTGAGTTGTACGGAATCCATCCTCAAAGATAGCCCAAGTCACATCCTCAATGGGAGTGGTGATCTGAAAGTTGTCCCACCAGGTTGTTGCTGGCCCTTCAAGCAGATGTGTTGCGAACCTGACCTTTTCCTCGTTGGTGCAGCCAACAGTCACCAAGTCCTTGTTCACTGAACGTAACCAGTCATTGGCTATCATTGGATCAGTGGTTCCCAACAACTTGGCAGGCCTTAGTCTCAAAAATCTGGTGAGCATGTCAAATCCCGGAGGATTATTCTGATTGTTGTTATTGTTGTTATTGTTGTTGTTGTTATTCTGGTTCTGGTTCTGCATGAACTGTGTCATCATCTGCATCAGTTGAGCTTGTGCTGTCAACTGTTGCATCTCGGGAATGACATTGTTGTTGTTCTTTTGGTTGGGGTTGGCACGTCGAGGAGGCATCTGTGGTTTTAATAAGGATAAGAATGAGATACCCATAGATGATTAACATGCACAATACATCACATAGAACAATCACAATAATCAAGCATCAAAATAACATAGAGTTTGAATGACATAAACAACAAGTTTTGAAAATGCAAACACACCATAGCAAGCCATCCACATGTTGGATGATCATTGCGACTCAATAATCAAAGTACTGTAGATGAAAGATAATCGAGTAGTCTACACTACTCCTCCGCATCAATCTCCACATCAACAAGGGTAAGACCTGCATTCTCCATGGCGGTCTTGTACTCATCAACACTAGTGGTCAAGGCCTCGATATTGGCCCTAAGATCCCTCTTCTGTGAGCAAAGCCTATCGATCACTCCCTGCTGGTGCTCAAGCTCGAAGTCCTTAGACTCTAACTCTTCCTTCACCTCCCGGATCTTCTTGTTCCTGTCTTGGACTCTTTTCTCCTGGCTCTTGAACTTCTTGTCCTAGCTTTCAAATTTGGCCTCCATTTCCTTGACGATCTCGTCTTGCTCCGCGAAGAGCTTGTCCTTCTCTCGTAGCTGAACCTGGAGCTCGTCATTGCTAAGCATGACATTGGTCCTATTAGTATCAATGTGTCTAATAAGACCCTCTAGGTCCTAAAGGTACAGACGAATCGGCTCCATCGTCTCTCTAGTAGCATCATCGTACTCTATAGCCTCACCCTCCTCATTGCGTCTCCCGAAGGGGTGAAAGTAAAGACCTCTAAGCTTGGTGGAGTGCCTTCCTTGTAGGGGTTCGTAGCATGGAAAACAAAAAAATTCTACCGCATGAACACACAATCAAGATCTAATCTATGATCAAGCCAAGATCTATCTACTAGATTGTAGCAACGAGTCGATAGAATACTAACCCTCGAAGATCCAAAGCGGTTAACGAGAGCAGATTCTCGTGGGTGATGTAGTCGTACACTTCCGATCTCAAGATCGCGTAGACTATCCTTCCGGGTCTGCGTTCTAGCGCTTCATGATCGGTCAAACGTTCGGTACTCGATGAAGACCTTCCTATCCCTTGTTCCAACAGGCAGCGGAGGTTGTAGCACTCTCGTCGTGATTCCAGCAGCACGACAGTGTGGTGTCGGAAGTAGAGGGGAGATCTCGCAGGGCTTCGCCTTAAGCCGGAGCGAGTATGGTGGAGTAAGAGAGGTCCTTGGTGATCTACGGAATAGAGGGCACCAAGGGGGGTGGTGTAGCCGGCAGCTAGGGCTTGGGGAAGCCCTAACTCGGCGACTTGGAGGAGCCCTAGGCGGCGGAGGCTGCACTTGGGCGGAGGCGCCAGGAGATATGGTTTTGGGTGTGAGAGGTGTAGGCTAGAGGGGCACCCCTGCCCCTTCTTTTATAGGTGGGAGGGCGCCGGTTGGGAGGAGGGAGTCCTCCCCCAACTTTGCCTCCTTGGCCAGCGGGTGGAGGGAGGAGGACTTCCTCCCCAAGTAGGTTTCCTACACTCCCTCCACCAAGCAAACTTGCCGTTTGACTTTTCAAATTGGCGTTTGACTTTTCAAACTAGGATTTGATTTCTCCCTTTATTTTGCTCAGCCATGATACCTAGTACATGATGCAACCATTCCACATTGTCATGACACATTCATGTACCCTTCCCCTCCGGAGTGCGGGACCTTCCGGAACCTTCTAGAACATTCCCGATGAAAACACCAGAATCATTCCCAATCTCCGAAACAGGACTTTCCTTATATGAATCTTATTCTCCGGACCATTCCGGATCTCCTCTTGATATCCCGGATCCCATACGAGACTCCGGACAACATTCGGTCTCTTACTCATCATTTCATAACTACTCAACAACATTGAATCCTTAAGTGTGTCTTCCTACGGTTCGTGAATTATGCAGACATGATCGAGACACTTCTCTGATCAATAACCAATAGAGGAATCTGGAAATTCATATGGCTCCCACATATTTCTACGATTACTTTGCGATCGAATGAACCACTTACATATGATACCAATTTCCCTTTGTCTCACGATAGTTTACTTATCCGAGGTTTTGATCGTCGGTATCTCTGCATACCTAGTTCAACCTCGTTACCGATAAGTACTATTTTCTCGTTCCTGTGATATGTGATCCCTTGTGAGCCAGTCACATGCTTGCAAGATAATTGGATGACATTCCACCGAGAGGGCCCTGAGTATATATATCCGTCATATGGATGGACAAATCCCACTCTTGATCCATGTGCCTCAACCCATACTTTCCAAACACTCAATGCCATCTTTATAGCCACCCAGTTACGGTGTGGTGTTTGATGTCATCAAAGCATCCTTCCGGTGATGGTGATTAACATGATCTCATGGTTGGAGGAATTAGGTTACTATGTATCAGAAAGCTTATAGCAAATGAACTATATTAAATGACTTGATCTTTATGCTACGCTTAACTATAGGAGTATGTCCATCACATCATTCTCCTAATGATATGACCCTGTTGTTAATAACATCTCTATGTTCATGATCAGGAAGCCATGATCATATATTAACCAACAAGCTAGTTTAACAAGAGGCTTTACTAGGGACTCTTTTATGTTTACAAATCACACAAGTATTAATGTTTCCGGTTAATACAATTATAGCATGGTATGTAAACATTTATCATAAGTATGAAGATATGATAATAACCACTTTATTATTGCCTCTTGGGCATATCTCCAACAGTCTCCCACTTGCACTAGAGTCAATAATCTAGTTTCAAACCTTTGTGTATTCAACACCTATGGCTTTCTGGTGTCGTATGTACACAATTTCTAGTGGTCAACTGATCTCCGGATCTGACACTTCCAGGTCCATGTGTAATTGCATGTCTTTGCGTCTTTACGCATCACTCATTTTTTAATGAGATGGCTTTGTACAAATTTTGTCCTTTGGTGTGACCTTTAGTTCTTTAGGGTCAAAACATGTTGATTATATTGTCGTACAATATATCTTCATAGTATTATCCCTGTTGTGAACTACACCTAGTTTGATAGCAAACTACTTGACATAAATGCCCTCTTTTGCTGTTATAATAGCAGTTATATACTTAGCCTTTTGTTGTAGTATCTGTCACAATGTCTTAACTTTGGAACTCATCCAAATTCATTATGGAACTCACATTCCATCATATTGTGCTACCCTTAGTTTAGATTGAGATAAACTTAATTTGTACTTCGTGACAAAACTAGTATCAATGTAATTCATTTACAATGAACTAACCATCTATTTGTCACTTCTACAAAATAATATATTCTTAGTTCTTTTACAAGGTCATAAGAATATCCTTACTATCGTCCAACGATCATCTTATGAATCATTCTGGTATATGCTCATAACATTTAGAGCATAGGACTTATCTGGATTTGTACATATCACAGTATGATTGATATAAATACTCTTTGTGATTTCATACATCAAGTATCAATCTATACTTGAATCTTTGTTTCACTTACCAAGTGTCAATAAACTTGAATATATCATCAATATTGAACTCATTTAATCCTTTCTGTGCGACAAGAACCTTTCTTGTAGTTTCTATATTGAACTCATTCAATATATCATTTATGTACTTTCAGCATAACCATATTAGTCTCTATTGATGCCAAATATTTGGGTTTTGCCTAAGTCTTTCATCGGCATGAAATTCTTAATATGTTTTAATAAAAGATACATCTTTTCCAATCAACAATATGTCTTCCACATAATGTATTAGAAATATGTCTTAGCACTCCCACTTAATTTCTTGCAAATGCAAGCACCTTCATTGTCTCTGATGAAATTAAACTCTTTTAACAGTTTCATCATAGTGAAGATTCCAACTCCGCAATGCTTACTTTAACAATTGAAGTTTGCATATGCTTTTAGCATCCTTTGAATTAACAACACCCTATGGACCTTGTTATGCACATGTCCTAGGTAAAATTATATTAGAAGAACTTGTTTTGCTTATTCAACTACCACATAACAAAATTATATGTAGTGGTTGCTACATTAATCTGTCTAGACTAAATATCGCTATGAAAGATCAAAATTATATGTAAATATGTATGAGTTAGCAGGTCAATTTACGCAGCTTTTACCAGCAGTAATTAGTCGAGAAGAATAGTCACTAGACCAACATGCTACAATAAGATGTATGGTAAATTGGAAATCAGAAGATTAAATGTACAGATATCATCATATAAGTGATTGCAATTCGGATATTGGAAAATGTCATATATTAACTGGTAACATATTACCCCACCAAACATGTTGTGAACAAAATTGCAAGACAGGAACCACAATTGCACCCAAAAGCTGAACTAAGTCAGTACTGCACATCATCGTAAATGTGCATAATTGAGGAAAGTAGAGAATAAAGAGAACAGTTGCTCGACAGATGCCAAGACCTGGAAGGATAACTGAATCAACACAATAAATGTAAAATAAGGGCATAAGTCCTGGATGCCAGTCAAGGCATGAGTCCTAGATGCCAGCCAAGGGATTGGACTTACCACCTATAGGCAAAACCATTGACAGGACATAACTGTGATATTAAAAACTGGGCAATCGACCTGGGTATACTGGGTGTCATGGCACAGATCAAGCCTCTGAGATTGTTAAAATGCACATCCACTATTAGCTGAGCATCACTACACTCACTATAAAGTGTTTCTCTACGAACTAGGCTGGCGTCAAGGGAACAGCTACATCTCATTGCCAACTCAATCATTCTGGTTCCATAGAAAATATGCTAATATAACAATGTTCTGCCGCTTGCGATCGACCCTGAAGTGAGACAGATCGACCCTAACAGCTAGCAAGCTATTATTGAGTGGAGAGGAGCGTGTAGCGGAATGCATTGACACCGTCCATCTCCATAAAATTCCGGGCCCGTAGAGGATGAGTGATCGACATCTCGGCCGGCCGCCGCCAGACAGAAGTCTGCGCCAAGACTCGGATCGCATTCCGCGAGAGGAGAAGTAGAGCGCAGGTGAGGCACGGGGACGAAAAGTTCCCGGTCCGAGGACGGGGCGGCGAGAGTAAAGAGATCACCGACAAAGAAACGTGACGGGGTGAGGGGATTAGCAGACGGGGCGGGCGGGACGGGACGCGTCGCCTCTCATGCACCGGGATGAGGCGAGCTGCGACGAGACGGGGTCGAGGCTCCAGAAAGGGCGAGCAGCGACGGCGACCCTTCTCCCTCCAGGGAAGGATTGGGGAGCGGCGAGGAGAGAGAGGCGGGAGAATCTGGGAGAGAGAAGTGGAGAAACGGAGTTTTGGGAGGAGGCGAGGTAGGGGTGGGAGAAGGAGTGGCCGGTGCGTGTGGACTTTTCACTTCGCCGTGTGGAGTGAGGTGGGTGGGCTGTCATGCTGGAAAAAGTGGTGCCAGGTTATGCGAGCATATTGCACAATATGCGCTTCCTATAATTCAAACTATAGGAGGCGATATAGCAATGCGCCTGATATGCCACCTACCTCCGCCCGGGCCCGCAGGAGTTACTTGAGGCGCATATGGCCATATGCGCCTCGCATATTATCAAATATAGGAGGCGCATATAACCATATGCGCCTCGCATATTCGTGCACCTACCAACACGCGGGCCCACACAGATTATGCGAGGCGCATTCTGCCCATATGCGCCTCGCCTATCTAATATATAGGAGGCACATATGACTGGAATGCGCCTCGCATAATATGGGGCTGCTAGATTTAGTCCGTACAGGGCTTATAGGAGGCGCATTCTTATCATATGCGCCTCACCTATTTTTATACTAGAGGCGCATGGAGAAGGAGTGTGCCTCGCCTATTTTATAGCAGGCGCATATGGTCTAAATGTGCCTCGCATAAGCATGTCTCCTATAGCCTTTTCTCTAGTAGTGTAAGAGCATTGTGGAAAACAAGGAACATAAGAAACAAGATTGAATAAATCAACAATGGATGATTGAATCTCATCAACTCAACTGCTTTCTTGAGATATAAAGGAATAGGTTTACTAACTCAACTTAAAAGTAAAAGATAGACCCTTCGCAGAGGGAAGCAGGGATTTCAAGTTTCATAAAGAGCTTCCAAAAAATTATGATACGTACTAGCTTTGAGCTTTCATTGCCCCTACCATAAGCATCTTGAAGTGATTAAGGTTAAAGTGAGACAAATATGAGGTATATGCTTGATAAATCATAGTTTGAAAATCTCATGTCCCTTGAGTACGAGGGCCATTCCTCATGCTACTCAACTTTAGTCACAAGCAAGTTCTTGTCATTGTAAGTGTGTGTGTATCATACAGGATCGACAATGGGGTACCCCTTTCCCCATGACATAGGAGCTATCCCATTTCAAAATGACAAGGCAATAGACAATGAGCATCTTAGTGATCTTTTTATTTACCATGAGCATGGTGCTTTTTTTTCTTATTTTTCTATATTTTTTCTGAAGATGCTTCATAGATTGCTCACTATGATTATGCTGCAAGTTTCCACCATGATTAGGCATGACTTAGGCTATCCGCCCAGGCATTTCTCTAACACATATACAATACTCCATGGACTTACAAGCTCCCCTTTTATTTCACACTGTAGACATCCATAAACAAAAGATCATGATAACAACTAGATAAATATGTACAAGTGTTGAAAGTGTTCCCCATGATAGCATGATTCCGCTAACTCCCAACTTATAACTTGCAAGAATATAAACAACATAGATGGGCACAACAGTTCAAGTTTATTAAGTGCAAGAAAATAAAGTGTGCCATCAAGTTCGTGAGAGCTTTAATCACTAATTTTCACATAACAGAAGTTTTTAATTTGAAAGATAGATAAAACTCGAGAATTGTAACATCCCAGCATTAGAGCTTAGAAATAAGCTGAACCCAGATGTGTGCATTGCATTCATGCATAGAAAATCTGAATAATTTTCGCGCTTTTGAACAAAACTTGTCAAAGTAATTGAAGCTTCTATCAACTTGATGGAATTGCAGCAGATCATCAAGTTGATCGCGATAAGTTTCAATATGACCTTTGCTAAAACCTCAATTTGGGTAAACATGATTTGATCTAAGGGTAGATCAAATAGAATGAAACTAAACCATTACACATTGATTAATGATTGTAATTAGATCCCTAGGTGATCACATCCTAGTATTCATTACAATAGCTCATGAATACCAAGTAACAAGAATGTAATAACTAACTATTGACCTATTCAATCCTTATCTATTTCTACCATGAGAAGCATGGTAACACTTCACCCTAACTCTTTAGTTAGGAAGGAAACTAAGCCAAGACCATTCACCACATATCTTTCTTTCCATATCAATCCTTACCATCTCTATCAAACCCTATTCTCATATTTGTTGTTCATCAAAGTTGAGTAATCAACTATTGATTCACCAATTCTTAACCCATTAATTATTAATCTATCAACTCTTGTCCATATCAAAGCATTCACTTAAGGCCTATAAAGAAAATAGTAAGAAGAGGTAAGTAGTAATGCTGGTTTTGATATCATCTATAGGATGGGAGTGATTGAAGGGAATCAAATCAATATAGTAATTGAAGGAGTTAACTCACTATTTAATAAATAAGAAGAGTTATATGGAAGATCTAATTATATGGTAACAAATAGGATTATAAGGATGAACATTAAAGATAGAGACCAAGGAGTAATCCTATGGTACTAAGTAGGTATAGTCCATGAATAACATTCCCTAATCCACTAGAGATATTAAGAAGATAATTTTAATACAACTGTAATGTTGTATTGATGATACCTTGATGAGCCAACTAGAAACCTAAGCCATAAATGATTAATGGATTATAATGATTATGCTTTAGTCACCAAGATTGAATGCTTATATCATGTATAAGTGACATTGGTGGGTAGAACATGATTGAAACCTAGTATAGATATGTTATCCTAGGTTAGCCATGATAAGTCACCATGATATAATGTGAAGCTGAAATATAAGATGCTGGAGTAGAGTAGATATAAGACAGTATGACCAAGCTAAAGTTAGAGTAGCATGGAGTTATTGAAATATTGTTATTCCTTTTAAATAATAGTAAGATTTTGAGGAAAGTAGATGGATACATATACATCTACTGGAGTAATATTAGTGGTGGAGGATTATGGAAGGGTATGAATGGAGTTAGAAGTAATTACTTAATGGATTAGAGGTTATCAGCAGTAGATTAGTTAATATAACCAAGTATGGAAATGTAAAGATTATGAGCTTTTGTAACATCCCAATTTCAGCAACCCTGATTATTTGTCCAACAGGCAAAAATCAGGGGGAACAAAAACTTTTTCTTGCATTGTGTGACTACTTGCTTGCTTAGGCTCAAGCAACTGTTGGTGTATTGGTTGTGTACTCCTTATCTCAACACTAGTTTACAAAAATATTCTACAAAAGAGATGTCTTGGCTCATCTTTTATATTCTCAAATGTTCGGGCATTTTAAAACCTTAGCCAGGATGACTTTGACACAACCAAATATTTTACTAGCTTATATTGCCAAAACTATGGAGACCTATATATATTATCTCCCTATGTTTTCAAGACAGAACTTCAACTACCTTATCTCTAGGTTTTCCCAAAACCTTTATTAAAACCTTTTCATCTCAATCTTGGTAGAGATACCAATATGGTACTTATATTACTTAAAAACTAAACCCCTTTCAACATACCCATCCTTACGTCAGGCTAGGCTTGAAGGTAACCCTAGTAGTAGCTATATAATTAGTAAGATGAATTGCCTTGATCTGTTGTCTAATGAATTGCCTTGATCTGCTGATTGCATTGTTTGCTTAGGATCTAAAGTAAGCTACTATAGTAGACAATCCATTAGGACCCAATAATTTCTTGTGATCATCCATCTCAAGCCAATCTTCCAAATATGGATCTATCCTAAAGCCCATATGGCAATCATCTCATCTCATGTTTATCTCAATCTAAGGATAATCTCTGGATGGTTTCCAACTCAGTGGGGACCCCATATAAGCTTGAACCCCATATCCTTAGTTAGTACCTCAACATCATCTCCTTGATCATGAGTGTGGAACCTAGCATCCTCTCAAAATCATCTACACTTGCACTCTAGTCTAGAACCCTAAATCTGCCAAAATGGCTGTCTCGATTTCTTATCTAGATACAAACTTTGGAGCTTGACCTCTTCCAACCTATGTGCATTATGGAAAATGTACTTGAACCATATTGTAGTACATCTTTAGTACTACCAAGGCCCACTCTTGCCCTGGGCTAAGCCATTCTATCTCCCACTCATCCCTGATGGTTTTGTAGTCAAAATGATAATCTTTTCTGCAAATCTTATCATCTTGCCTACTTTGGCAGAATCTCAAATCTATATGCCACCTCCCCTTGACCAAATATTTGCATGGTTATTATATACTAACCATGGAATATCAACTCCCACTTCACTTGTTTCCATTGGAGCTTTGTGCTTCTTCAACCCACATGGTTTAGGAGGCTAACTGATGTATCTGTTATGGCAGCCTTATTTTCTACCAAGTTTGCCATCTCCCCTAGATCACCTAAAATGAAACCAAGCCCAACTCTTGCTTCCATGGTCATATATATGACATGGTCTATCCATCAATATATCCCTTGTACCAAGGTGAGCTCTGAGCTCCCTAATCCAACCCTGATTAGGTGGCATCAAATTAACTAAACCCTAGATCCTCCCAGAATCTAGTTTCAAATCTTTACACCACTTTTCTTCAAAACCAAGGTTGATCTTGATGCCTACATCAAGTTTACATCATATACCTTGGATATAAGCATCCCCAAATAATTCTCCCAATTATTTGGATTATTAAACTATTTAAATTCCCTATCTTGCAAATTCCTCAAAACCCTTGTCTATTAAGGCAAGTTTGTTTTTCTCCAAATCACCTTGTCAACTCAAGGAACATTTGATGCCTACTTATCATATCCTATCTTTCCAACTCAAAAATAATTATTCTTGAGATTCTTTATTATTTATTTTTGCCCTTTTTCATAAATGGCAGAAACAAGAAATAATTCTCCAAAAATACTTTTCCACTTTTATAAATCCCAATAAAATTCTCCAATGTGTGTTATGGTATTTAGGACCATATCACATCAAATACCAAGTTTTCCCACTGTAAAATTTTCATCTTTGCTTCCATAATATACTTCGGAACTTTTTGAAGGGGTGCATTTAAATGGGATTATAATCATCAGAAAAATCTCATTTAAATTATGAGGTGATTATTTGACCCACTACACCCACCAGTACCATTTCCACACTTTGTCCAATGCAAGTTTGTTAACTTCCTTCTCAAGCCTCCAAACGATCAAATCTACAACAACAAACAAAACTTGATTCAAACAAGGACCAAACCAGCTCAAATATTCCCCAGCACTACACCACAGCATCATCATACCCTCCTTGTCGTGTACACTGTAGCACTAAAGTACATAACCCCTCCTTGTCCCCTAGTGCTTGAGATAGAGAGCATCATATCTTGCAAGGATCTTTGTATTAAAGAGGACAGCAGCCACCTCACCTACCCTCTCACCCTCTGGTCGAGCTATTGAACAAAACACCACCCAACACCACCCCCAGCCACCAATGGGAAGCTCCCTCCCCATGACCATTTTTGACAATTCACCATTTCCCATGTGGTTTTGAAATAAAAGGGGCTAAAGGCCAGAGCACACCTTTCCTGCCCCTCACTTGCCCCCCTCTCCCCCTCATTCTCCTCCCAGAGCACCCACTTTCCTCTCCCCTACTCTGATCTGCTCGTAGGAAGGAGAAGAAGGATCTTCGGCCTCCAAGAAAGAAACGAGCAAGGCTCACTCCCCCGAGCTCCTCTCTCCCCTTCATGTCACCCTGTAGTGACCCCCTTATCCTCCTCTACCTAACCCTACCCTTCTTGTCGACATGCAGGCCTGCCCCGACGCCGCACCAACGAGCTCCGACGAGCTCTGTTTCGGCCACCCTCGCGCGAGCTTCTTCCAGACGTCGAACCTGTCGTGCCGACCATCTCCGGAGCCACCGTCGTCGACCGCGTCGCCCTGTCGCCTCCCCGACCTCCCCCAAGCCCTCGGTGAGCTTTCCCCGCCTCCTCCCTGAGCCAGCTAGGGTTTCGCCATCGTCTGGCTAGCCCTGCGACCGTCAGATCCAGCCAGATCCGACGGCCGGGAGCGCTCGGTAACTCTTCGCGCGGATCCCCACGGGCAGGCCGGCCACTAGGCCACAGCCGGCTGTACGTCTCCTGCGTGCGATCGCTACGCCTGGCCCGATTCCCCTCTTCCGACCCATTAGCCAGCAGATCCAGCCCAGCCACCCCTTTTCCTTTTATTATTTTTCTGCGAGGTCTGTTTGAAGTTGTTTTATTTAAATTCAAAAAAAGTCGTAAACCACTAGATCTTGGCCAGATCTAAATTTTCCTACATGCACACAGGTCTTCCCTAACATGCAAACCAAGGTTTTAACCAAAATAATGTATAAATAAAATATGGTAAATCATATGCTAAGATCTGTCCAGAACACTAGATATTCTCTCTAGGAAGTTTACGAATACCAATGACCCAAACTCAAGTGGTGATGAAAGGTATTGACCCTACCTTTCATATCCCATGGGCCTCATCTTGTTTTACTTCCTATTTCTCTGGTAGCAAAAATAACAATATATAGCCCTTTCTGACTTTAGGAATTTCCCTAGGTCAAACCAAATGAGTTTTTGACCTAGTTCCAACTCCCAGTAAATCTCTATATCAATAAGCACCAAAAACTAGGAGCCCAAGATTTATTGATCTATTATTGAGTTATGGTGAATTAAACAATTCTGTGTATAGTTTATTCACTATTCAAATCACCAAAATCGTTCTGTATCTCCAAACAGAGTAATTCCAATTTATTCAGAAAGGTCTTATCCTTACCTAACCATTACCCTTGGAATCACAGAATAAGCTTCTGTAGGTTTAATCTGATGAAAAAGACAAATCTCATCCAGTAATGTTTTTGGGAATTTCCCAAGGGCATTCTGGTAATTGTTTTGAGGTGATACCAACTCCTCTTGAATAATTCCAACAAATACTACCTAATCACCCAAGGAAATAATTGTTGGAACTCTAGAACATTTATGGTGAATTATTTCCTTAAACTAGAGTTTTAACCACTATAAAACCCATTATAAATCAAGGGAAATTGATAAAATAGTGAAACCACTTTTGTTGGCTTCATTTTATCAATGCATATATGATGGTATCATTTTCATACCATGGTATCATACGGATTAAAACCTTGGTCCAAAAAACCCTCCCTTAGGTATCTCTGAGACTAGAAATCCAAAGGGATCCTTTTTTCCCCAATGCCTCCAAATATTCTCACAATCCAATCACATCAAACCTCCAACATCCTACTGATGTTTATCCTTAGCTTGTTGTATGGTTTGATACTTGTATGTTTGTATTGATTGATGTAATGTTTGTTTGCATGTATGCTCGATAACAACGATAGCCGCGATTGTGTGACGCCGAGAAGAAGGAAGGATCAGGGTTATTCTTATTACTCTTATTATTAGATTTCTGGTTATCTAACGCCGACAAGGGAATTCTCACTGGTCACAGGAAAGCCACCTTCTTGCTCATATGCCTTGTCCTATTATTTTACCTATGCATGTTTTATCTACTCATTTATGCAAATTGCATTGTTTTCCTATACTATATTTTATATGGGGAATGTTTGGCTCCTCCAAATAATTACCCCTTAGTACCCTTAGGTACAACCATTTGTATAATACCTACCTTCCCTTAGTATGGTAGATGGTGTTTAACACCATAACCTCTTAGAGACCCTGTTTTTAGCCTTAACAAAAGAGTAGGATGGGAAGACCTTGGGAAAAAGACTTAAAAAATGTTTACATGGAGGCTGGGCCTTCCCTTGTAAAGGCCCATGTGAAGCATCGACCTGGGGTTGGTAAATACCGTCTACATGGCGGCCAGACGATACTATGAGCCCCGGATTGAAAGCGCACACCCTGCGGGGTGCGAAACGCGCTCTAGTTGGCTAGTGAACTATATAGGGCGTCCCGGTTTTGAGGGTATTAACCTCATAGGGTAGACACTTGTATCGGAGAGGGCATTCGGAAGGTCTTGACCGGTTAGTCGACCCACGATCGGTGAAGATCAGGGACAGGTAATCGTATGGTGTGGGTATAGTGTACAACCTCTGTAGAGTGTAAATCTATTCGAATAGTCGAGTCCTCGGTCATGGACGGTTGTGATGGCTGTTGTATGGGGGTGATGGTTTTGTTTTCAAAAAGGACTTCGGAAAAGCAATGACTCGAAAATGTTCTGACCATGGGATGGTCGGGAAAAAATGGAGGAAGGTGTTTGGTCATGAGATGACCGAAAGGAAAAACAAAGGGGTGACCCAATCCTAGTGTTTTCTAAAAACTTTTAAAAAGGTTTCCAAAATGTTTTACAAAAGTTTTCAACAAGGATATAGAGACATGCTATATCTACAAGAGAAACTAGTTTATAAAAGAACCTCTTTGGGAGCCATCCTACCACAGCCATATTGCATATCCCTTATTATTGTTATCTTAAGGTGGTTTGCGATTACATTCAAAGTACTCACCGGCATTGTCCCTGGCTATTTACTTAGCCATATTGCAGATACTAAGAAGGAACAAAGGTGTTGACATCTATGCGAGCTAGGTCGTCTTCTCAGTCAGTTGCATGTAGGTTAAGGCACGGGCTCTATGCTGAAGACTTCTGCTATTTGTATTGTAATTGCCATAAAGGCCTCCTTGTAAGTTGTTGTACATGTTAATTAAGGATGATGTAATGATACTTGTCAATTATGCTCACGGCTCACTGATCATGGGAACTTGAATTGTATGCATAACGGGTATTCTCAGACCGTAAATCTGGGGTGCCACAGCTTTAGTGTCAATCTCATTGGATTTATAAATGGATTTAGAAGAATTAAAGGTGGATAAGAATGTTCTTGTGAAGCAAAGCTCATCGTGATAATACATGATGCTGAATATGAAGAAGTAGTATATCTAGGAAAGGAATTCCTCAAGTAGAAAAAAATAATTATAACGTGTGGAGGGTAGAAACTCTTGATAAACACTAAACCTTCATTCTATAATAAACTTAATAACCATTTTATCTGTTGATTTACCATCCTCTTTCTCAATGGTTTATAGGAATATTTTCCTATAGTAAATCATTTAGGCATGTCCTTGTCATTTCCAATTATCATAACCATATGTGATTAGGAGTTATCTTTATCAATTCATTTCCATAAAACCTTCGAGAAAATAACTTCCGATTTTAAAAGGTGATATTAATAAAGATCACAAACATAAAGACAATATGTTTAGACATTAATCTTTACTCATATCAACAAAAGAATGTAAGGGTGTTAAGTATTCTAAACCCTAGGGTAAGCATCCATAATTCAAACTCTAGCCCTTATGTTAGTTATAACAAAATATTTACATTGCTATTTCCTAAATTCATGAGAATAATATTAATCAAATTAATTCCCTACAACTTTATGTATCAAATAATATTGAAGTATATATATAAAAGTTTCTTTAAAATTACAAGTTAATAAGAATCAAATCTTATGAGTTAATAGTCATGCATTCTTTAGTAAGTTTACGGGTATTAGATAAAATAAATTCATATGAAAAGACCCTACCATTACTCAAAGGAAAGATATATATATATAGAAGAAAATAAAGAAATAATAACATAATACTATAAAAAAATTCACAAAAGGATACTAAACACATCTTAGTATTACTAAAATTATCTAGCAAATAAATTCTATAAATAAAAATCAAATCAATTATGTAAATTCAAATCTGAAATCAAAACAGAAATAGAAAGGTATATAAAAAGAAAAACAGTTTCTGGCCGCAGCCCATCTTTCCTTCTCTTTATCCACTGCTCACGAGCAGACCGTAGCAGCCCACTTCGGCCCAAGAACCAGCCCGGCTAGTCTCACTAAGTGACTGACAGGTGTGGCCCTACCAGGGATCGCGGGTTGAGAGGAAAGAATTGTTAGGGGGTTTTCTGCAAAACTGTCGTCGTCATCCTCACGCACACAGACACCTGCGTGCGTACCGTCGATGCCGTCTGTCGTCGTCATCGAAATTTGACCGTCGTGATGCTCACCGCCGACCCTGAGAGGTGTAGATAATACCGCCGCGTCCTCCTCTATCCTCTCATACTTATCTCATCTTCTCTCGTGCCCTCTAGACCTACCTATCTTCCTCACCCAAAACCCTAGCTCGTCGGTGTTCATCGTTTCGACCATGTCCGACCACCCCTTGACTCGCCAAAGGCACTGTTAGAAGCTCCGCTATGTCCTTATTCGCCTAAGACTAAGCATGGAAGCTGGCGCGCCGTGAATCGAGCGGAATCGGGCGTTACCTTCCGTCAGCCGTCGTGGCCATTGTCGTTGATTCACCGCCGTCACGCCTCCCTACGCCTCCTCGACCTCTCCATCGTCATTAGGATGATTTTCTGAATCTCCCAGTACTCTCCAATCGCTTTATATCGCCGTAACTCGCCGTCGCATCTTGTGACACCGGCGGTCACCGTTGGAGCTCGTCGGAGCCGAGGTTCTGATGACTATTTCCAAGAGGCGCCACCACTATAAGGTTCAGCGTAGCACACTGAATTGAACTAGACTAGTTTCGCTTGCTCGGGCGCCGTAGATCGTCGCCGGCGACCACCAACTGACGGTGGTGGCTATGCTGACGTCATAGCGACGTCATGCCGACGACAACCTTGACCTAGTCCACCCTTTGACTGGTCCACTACTTGCGTGGCATGTTGACGTATCCAATACCCCACCTGTCTGTGAGTAGGGTAGGTATGGATGCGGTGTTAAAAGTAATTTATTGTTTAGGAAATAGGTTAAACGTTATTAGTCTAAATAAAAATAATTTCAGAAAATGAATAAAATGATTAAGTATTGTAAATTCAATAACTTTTGTTTTACAATTCAGAAAAATATGTTTAATATAAGAAAATTTTCTGTAAAATAAAATCTACAACTTAAAACTATTATCAAATATTATTATGATAATTATTTAAATCAATATTATTTAATAAAGGTTTTATAAGTAATAAAACTTAGATAATTTATATCTTAATATTGGTAAATATTAAAAATATAAGTAAAATACCAAAAATCTTAAAAAATAAAAAACAATACTTTAAAACTATAATCATACATTATTATTTCACTTAATTAAATATTTATTATTTATTAAGTGTTTATAAAGTAATAAACCTTATAAAAATCATATCTTATTATTTATAAATCACAAAAATAAATTTAATATACCAAAATGATCAAAAAAATAATACCTACATGTTAAAAATATGATATTCCACTTTTGAGGTAAATACACATTTGAAACTTAATAACTTGTATTTAAACTTATTTCCTTAGTTAATAATTCATATAAGAGTAAATACAAATTTCTAATATTTCTAAAATTAGTAAATTAAGTCCAATAAATAATATTAGTCTTAAATATTGATATTATAAAGTCAAAATGGTTTAACACATTTTAAATACAATTTTATTAAATTATCCTTCAACCAGAAGTATAGATTATTTTATAAAAGGATCCTCATCCATATAAAATCTCCAAGAATAATTTGTAGTAAAATAAAACCTATTTCTTTACTTTAACCACAAGTTTATCAACATACCAAACCACTATAGTAAACTCATAAGCAATTAAGTAACATTACTCCATTGTTTACAAACCATAACCCCTCATCTATAAAAAAATAAAGGTTTCTATTCTATTATAATCTTGAAAAACCACTACCAAATAAAAGTAATACCATTCCTAGTTAACTTTAAAGGAACCTTATGAAGTGAACAAAGTACAATTATCATCAACAATATACCTTAAATCCATCTATGTCTTTAAAATTAACTTTAGTCTACAATACTTTAAATAATATGCTAAAGACTTTGTTATATGTTTTATAGTTAACTTTGGTCTGTTATAATTAAGTTATAAAGCGTCTCAAAACCAAACTATTCCAGCAAGCACAAACAACAACGACCACATTTGATTAACCCCAAAGATTGTTTAGACCTTAGAAAAGGAATCTTTTCTTCAAAAGTTATTCGTTTTGCCGCTTCAGTCAACAGATAACAATTAATCGTAATCACATTACTTTATACTTTACTTGTATACTAGAATTCATAACATTTACAATCTTTATAAGTGACATCAATTATAAAGTAAAATTTGAAGGTAAACACTTATAGTGTAAGCAATATTAAGTAGCATTTCACCTTTGTATGTATCTCATTGTTTCATAATATTATACTTGCACGATAGTTCGCACACACTTACAAGCCTTAATAAGAAGCACAGATAAGAAACTAATTAAAAAGGGAAGCACATTCTAAAGAAATCCATTCCAATATCCAAACCGTAGAACATTAGTCCTTACCAGACTTGCATCACATTACTTATGCATAAAAGCATCTTGTTTCTTTAAACATTAGTCCTTACCAGACCAATGATGTTGATTTCAAATATTGGATTTTATATTGTCTGAAGACCGTGAGTGCATAATCTTGCAATCACAAAAGACAAGTTCACACTTGCTCATGTCCTTTGATTAATTTTCAGTAAAGTATTTTACAAATCCAGTGTTGTCATCACCTGCATTTGAAAAAGGGACAGAAAATACTATTTTCATAATAAAATGATTATAGGTTATTTACCATGAGGTAATAACCTACTATGAAAGTTCCGGTGGTAAAGTAACATATTATCTAGGACTTAACAACCAATGTCGCCAGTGATTCTTGCGCCGTATATAACGCGTTAACCATGAGATTTGGAATGGGACGGAGAAGTCATCTGTATCCTTTTCCTCTCGTATGGATGCAAGACGACCTTAACGTGACGTTGTGATTCCTTGTGCGGATCCAACATATGGGTGGGCATCCTTACGCCCCACATTTTTGGTGTCTAGATTATCTATGAATGATGTTTAGTGGTATAGTCCATTCAATATGGAACTTGCGAGGGCATCACCAAGTCATAGAGACTTCGGGAACTCATCAGGGTTTTAGCCTTCCCGAAAGGGGGATTAACGGAGGTGAGCCGACCCCGAAGGATCGTGTAGACATATGAGGTCATGGAAAGGGCAGTGATTGGCTTGGATCTTAGACTGGGCCCTATACCAAGGAAGTATGGACAAGGTCATGACTTGGTTGTGCAATAAGGCTAAGGTCTCTCATGGGTAAAGTAACGCACCTCTGCAGAGTGTAAGAACTGTAACTTGTTACTCCCTGTTCCAGGAAGGAACTGCGAACGCGGTGGGAAAGGAACTCCATGAAAGTTTTGGTAAACCTGTGAAGGCTGGCGGACATAGCTCTTCAGAATAAAAACAACCTTTGAAGAAATGTTTACGAAAACATGCATTGCCTACGACCTATGGTCTATGGCTATAGATATAGTGCATCAAACACTCCTTTTCTAGTGAACTTGCTGAGTACGCTCGTACTCAACGTATCTTCTTAACCCTTGCTAGATTCTGAAGCCAGTACAGACAACATCTACATCAAGTTATGCTCCAGGAATCGTCATCAAAAGCTAAAGCTCTTCAACAAAGACAAGGAAGTCAACATATACATCAACTCCAGTGAAGACGAAGTTACCGATAATATAGGAATATAATCTCTAGCCAAAGAACCTATTTTTGTAGTGTATTGCAATAGCAGCAATGCCAGATCATTAGTTAAAATACTAGTCTTAATAGTATAATAGTTTTGGAGTTGTTTATCTTTGATTCTTCTTTGTAAGAAGTTCCTTCTCTCTCTTCAACCTAGAGTGTTCTCTGGATCTTATGTAAAGAGTTGAGTTGTAACTTATAGCCATGTCTTGGACCTGCTGTGTTTCTGTTGTACCACTTTGAGGGATGTAATACCAGTGAACGGCGTTTCACTGGTGTTATGTCTATCACTATAGTATACTACATCATGCAGTAGTATGTTGGGTCACCGCAGTTGGTATCAGATCATATGCTTTGACCTTAGGTTGGAAACCTAGTAAATGGGTAGAACCTGTAGGATACATGTCTGCAATAATAAAGAGTTCTCTAGTGATATGAGGGATATTCAACTGAGAATTATCCTGTCATGTTGCTAGTGCGATAATTCTTTAGTATGATTGCAATCCTGAACATTACCAAGAGTTTTAACTCTATGTGACTGATGATAATTTCTTATCTACAGTTCTACATGGCACCTCGATATCCACCCCGGAATGTTCAGGTGATGAACAGGACGTTAAATGACTATGGAGGGGATTGGACAGATAACCTCCGACAACTTCTATGGAGTTTGGATTGTGAATCAAGACTTTTGGTCAAGATTTACATTTACTATGATGGGCAGGTATTAGCTAAATACCGTGTCATGATCATGTTACCCAAGAAGTTAGGACTTAAGGGAGAAATTCCATCAGGAGAGGCAAGGTGCATGGCATCAACATACCATATTGCCGTAGCAGCAGCTATAACCATGATCCGAGAACAGAAATCCCAAGCTCTAGAAGGTAGTACCCACACTATTATACCCCATGAAACCTCAAACCTGGAGCATGAGTTAGATCACTCTACTCTAGTCCAAACTGAACCCACTCTAGCCGTAGAGTATATGGATCATTATCGGTCTTTGCTAAACACTTACCATAACACTCACCAAGTCTTAGTTTAGGAACTGGATACGGTCATTGAGGATTTACTGATCCTGATAAAGCAATGGAACGTAGGAAGAAGTTAGATAAAGGATCTAGGTATCCCAAACACATCTCTTCAGGAGAGGTGTATGAGGAAACCAAATTTGATGATCCACACTCAGAAAACTATGCTTATTACCAAAGTAAACCCCAGCCATCTGAAAATCTATGGACTAAGTATATCTCCAAACAAAAGGAATGGGTGGGAGCTATTCCAAATAACCCTGAGCAAAACCAGTATGAATGGGGAGTAGAATCTCAAGGTGGAACCATAGGAAATCCTATACCTTGTGATACAGGTATCGGAGAAGAGACCGACTATAACCATAGAGAGCCTTATGGACCATATGGGGGTAATACCAATCCAATCGACTTAGAAGAGTATTCCGGTAGTTACTATACCAATATGTACGAATGGATCCAAGAAAAGGCTAAGGAGCCATCTTACTTTGAGGAAGCGTTGCCGGAAAACCAGGAATATCCTGTAGAAGACTATGCCAACTTGTAGCATCCCAGTTGTCTAACCCCTGTAATGCTACATGTTATAATAATAAAAAGGGCCACTTCCAACATATGATTGTTGCATCATCATCATATCATGCTCATGTCATCATGTCACCTTGCATTTGAGCATCATGTAAAACCCTTTCTTGTTTGGTTCTTATCTCATGTGCATGATTAATTGTAGTTGCCTCTTGATATTGTATTTGGTTCTTAATATATTGCTAAATGCCCAAGTTGAGTTGAGGGCATCTCTCTTATTGAATCCACCACCTTTTCTTTCACCACCTTGTAATTCCACCATTCAACTAATCTGAGCTTGGCATTTTGTTGATTTATCTCTAGCTCATGATTGGTTGTTGGGATTACACCCATCTTCTTTTGCTTGGCCTTTGCCCACCTTTTGGGAATGCATATGAACAATGCCATATTAATATTATTGTTTTCACAAGGATATTTTGGCATTAATTATTTTGCATGGGCCATGCAAGTGCCACATTTCTAGTTTTTGGCTTTTGCTTGTTTTCTAAGTGGATCACTCCTTCCTTGCTTGATCTTGTTTTGGTAGTGTAAAACCCTAGCTCTTCCCTCTCTATCTATCCTTCCTAGCTAACCCCTAAATCTAATCATCTTAACCTCTCTCCCTTGCTCCATGCACACACATGTGCTAGGTGGCATGCACAACCCAAACCATTCCTTCCTTGGATCTTGCTTGGCCAATTTTGGGTCATGCATGGACCAAAGAAGCACCCCTCCATAACATGGTCATCTCTCTCTCCCTCTTTTTCTTGCTTGATCTTGCTAAGTCTAGTTTGAAGCATGCATGATCAACTAAGTAGCTACCCCCCTTAGTGAAAACCCTAAAACTACCCCATGCCATAACCATCCTAGCTAAACCTAAGCACTAAGCCACCCTTCCCTAATCTACTTCTTCCCTTAGCAAGAACCCTAGCTACCCCTCCCCTTCTAGCTACCTTACATGATCACCTATACCCTACCCCAGATCGCCCCTGCTCTCCTCCATGCAGGCCCCACCCCAGCACCCACCTAGCTACCCCCACACGACAAGGCACCCCCTCACCCTAGCCCTAGCCCGAGCCGGCCCCTCCCCTCTCCCCTCTTTTTCTCTCCTTCTAGTCTCACCTGCCCACGCTCCCAGACCCACCTGTCTGCTTCCCTGGCCACGAGCTGCCCCCCAGGTCCACCTGCCAGCCCCCACGCTTGTGCCCTGCCTTGCCCTGGCCTGGACCGAGCCGAGCACGTGAGAGGAAAGGTGGCCGACGCCAACCTGGCCATCTAACCCTCCCCCACGCTAGCCCCTCCTCGCCTCGTTCTTATCCTCCCCTTCCCCTCTCTGGCCTCTCCCCAGATCCGCCCAGCAGCCTGCCTCGCTCCCCTCCTCTGCCCCCCTTCTCCACCGCCCCATCTTCCTCTCGCCGCCACGCTCACTCACGGCCAAAGACATACACGCCAGTGAGGCGGAGTAGCGGGTGTCGAGGAAGCCTCGGAAGTTCGCCTGCGACGCCCTGGAGCCAGACGCGAGGAGGAGGAGCCCCAGCAGCCTGCACGCCGGCGCCGCTCCGCCGCAAACCCTAGCCCCCAGTCCGCGAGCCGCCGATCGCTCGACGCTGTGCCTCGCCTGCCACCGGCTCGCGGTAAGCCCTTAACACCGTAGACATGCTCATCCCTCGCTTCGCTCGCCGCCATGCTCGTTGGCCGAGCACACCGCTGGCCAAGACCTGCCAGCCGCATCTGCTGGAGCGTCTTCTAGCCGCCTCCCTCCTTCCTGACATCAACCAAGGCCCAGCCCAGTGGTAGCCGCCCTCGCTGGCGCGTCCGCGGTCGCGAGATCGAGCCCCGGCGCGCTCCCCTTTTTCCTCTGTCGCGCATGGTTGGTTCAGTTTCGTCAGGTTGAGAAGATCAACAGTACGGCGGCCTTTTGCGCGTAACCCCCTGCTAGTTTTTATGCTCAACCCGCAGTACGTTTTGGCCCACCTGTCTGTGTCGCTGGAATTTTATAAAAAGGCTCCTGAGTTTTTCAAAACTCAACCCGCGGTCCCCTGTGTCCCTCAGCCGCTGGCGCGTGGGCCGCAGATCCCTGGCCCACCTGTAAGTGCCTGTAGGGTAGGTTGGTCTGAGTGAAAAAGGTTTTTCTGCGTCTGGTTAATTCAAATTTGGTTTAAATAATTTCAAAATTCAAATTCAATTCAGATTTAAATAACTTTTCCATACTAAATCCAAATTTGACAAATAATATGTGTTTGGATATCAGCAAAATGAGAGGATTCCAAATATGCCATCCTTATTGTCTTTTGCACAATTAAAATTCCAAGTTATTTAAATTACACCAATTGCCACTAGAATTTAATAATTTAATAACTTTTGTTTTATAATTCCAAATTAAGCAAATGATATGTCTAAAATGATCAGCTCGACGAGACCTTTCTGTTTATGCTAGCCTTGACTTCAATTGCAGCATGCATCATATAAGAATATAGTGAACAGCAACTATTATGGCAACAAATGTGATCCAAATCCCCTTTAAAATGTTATTTTCTTGTCCTCCACACCTCACCCATTGCCATGCTACTTATTGCCATGCAACTTGTGCATCATTCATCATGGCATGATTGTTTGCTTGACGCATCTTGTTCACATGCTTGTGCTCTATATTCATGTTGGCCTTGTTTGTTTGGTTTTTCTCGGATAGACACTGAGCAGGGGTTATATCAAGAGAACCAGGAGCACTACCCAGATCCGTCCCTTGCTACAACTGAGTTGACAGGCAAGCACTTCCACATGCTTGCATACATACAGTACCTATTGCCTCTATCTTATTCTTGCATCATTGAGTCGCGATTGCATTAAATTGAATCCCAAAGTATGCATAGCCTTTACTTTTAAACCCCACTAAGCTTGTTCCTCCATCCCATGAGCCTTACTATAGGAGTTGTTTGAGCCATGCGAGTCGTAGAACAGCATGTGTAGGGTATGTGAGAGTCTGTTGAATAATGCGGTACCTAAACAACTTAACCTGAGTAGTATGGGATAACTAAAGAAAGTGGCACCGGTGAGCAACATCTGCTATTTGGTTTTTCCTGCTCACTTGTGTCCCGTAAGACCCCGAGTACTTGATTCCTGTTCCTTGATTTATCGCGCTATCCACATCCGGGAGGTATATGGGACCCCCTGGGCCAGAGCTTGATTCCGTCTTATTTCTTGGGGCCACAAACTAGTTTGAGGTTTTATTTACTATCCTGTACTTATGCCATGCTACTTTCTGTATTTAAATTGTGCGACAGATAGCACATCAGTCTGTTTAGGATCGAACACGATTCTGGTGTCGACAAGCCCAGCTTTTGGGTTCCCAAATGCTCATGCCGTCTAACCAAACCTTGAGTCCGTCGAGCTTGCTTACTTGCGGTTCTACTCAATGGGTGGCCCTGAAATATTTCTGAATTTTGTGATTGTTCACCGTGAAAGCCTCGTTGGGTTTTGATTTTGTTTTTCCGAGGTTGATCGGCGTGTGTTGCTATTGGTGCACCCGGCCGGGTAAAACTTTCTGAAAGCCGTGTCCGGATATGGACGACTTGGAGCACAGTTTCTTGATCATAGACAAGCATAACTAAAGTACCGCTTAATCGACTAAGTAACTTGACTAGTAAATAGTGCAACACTCATGGAATGGTTAATAAAATTGCCAACGGATGGGGTTGTTCGTCCGCTTCCTTGTCGGTAAGGGAGGAGGATGGATCGGATGAGATTACCATTATAACTGTTGCACTTAATTCACGGACATCCGCCTATCATTGGTTAGGCGGATGGTTAGCGATATCTCAGAGTAATGCTAGGGTTTATCTTTCGCTGCAATTCGTCACCCCGTGTTGTGTCCCTTTAGAGGCATTAAGACTTGCCGAAAATTTAGGTCTCACACGATAAATTCTTGATTCAGATGGATGTACCTCCGTGACGGATCTTGGGTGGAAGAAGTCAAGATGTGGGCAACGATCGTCGGTGTAGAGATTCCGGAACGGGATCCGTGAGACTGTAGTTGGGATGTGCTTATTTCTCTGGCATCTTATGCCGATTTGCTTCTTATCCGTACTCGGATCTTGTTTGCCGCTTCCGCATGATACTCTGATGTGTGTTGTATGAGGAGTTATCCTAAAATATAGATTTATCTAGGTCATTTTGAATCTTGCCGTATGGCGTTGGTATATTTCCTTTCTTTCTAGATGGTATGGCTTTGAGTACTCTTGTATGGTGGCTTGCGTACATACCCACTTGTGTACGTAGTTGATCCCTTCGCCTGCCGACTACGCCGCCCGTACAGGTCCCGTTGAGAGGGTAGTGGTTGGGACGTCTGAAAGGACTACCAGTGAGTGGCTTTTGGGGCCCCACCGTACTATTTCAACCACTATCACTCATCCAGGCTTGTATCTAGGAGCGTAGTTCACCGAGGTAGTTACACAACTCTAGTCATTTTTCAATTACTAATCTTAGTCTCGGTACTTCTAATCAAGAATACGAACCTCCTGGATGCTCTTACGCTCCAAAAGGCAGTCGTAGGACTTCACGTCATCATGGACGGAACTCCAGGAAGCACTAGAGGAAGATGAAAGTAAGAGTGGAAAGAAGTCCTAAGGGATGAGCGCTTGAATAATGTACATAGAGGGTAATGTGTATTGTAGTTTGAAGGGTTTGCTGAAATAAGTGAGGATATACTCACAAGAACAAGAAGTTCTTGTAAGATAGTGGTGATGTATATGAGGAGCAAACCGTTGGAGCGGTCAGTCATCTGTAAATTATCTAAAACCTATGTATAATACATGGTATATGTTTGGTTGTTTATCGACTTTTGGATTTTCTTGAATCTTATTGTTTGACTAGATTTGTACATGAAGTTTGACTTGGTGTGCAAATGCATGATGTAACACCCAGTTACTACTTGATGTTATAGACCTAGGTAGAAAAGGGAATCCGCGTAAGGAAGTGACGAATTTGTATACCAAGGAGGTTTACATGAAGAAGAAAGCAATAAGAAGCAGTAAAAAATAAGTTCACAAGAAATGGGTGATGTTGCTAAGAAGTTAATAGAGTAGTAGTACCAAGTTCATGGGAGTATCATGAATAAGTACAAAGAAGAAGCTTTGGAACAACATGGTATTCAAGCTCTTACAATTCAGAGAGAATGCTAGTAGTATGTCAGGAGCCGTAGGGTAATCCATACACCCTAGGATGGTTCGCAGTCGGTAACTTGTCCGCAGCAGGTATCAGTTAAAATAGTTAACCAGATCATGTTAAAAGTTGCATAAAGAGCATAAAGCTTGGCCTAAGTTAAGGAAGGAATGAAGGAGTATAAATATTAAAGCGACCGTCTTTCGAGGCGCTTCACGAAGTCAGGTCTATCAAAGCAAAAATGTATAAATAGTAAGTAAGACTAATATGATGAAATATCCACTTCGGAGATCCACAATTGTGTGGATACACCGTACAATCTTTCATGAGACCCTAACTAGGTAGAAAATAAGCTAGACAAAGACCTACATTCTAGTTATTAAGCCAATGATTACTATATAGGCAGTTTAGAGACCATCAGAAAACCCTAAGGGGGGAGTAAACAAAAGAGGAAATATTGTTTTTTGATTTTCCAAGTAAAGGTTGGAGAAGAAGTACTGAAGGTAATAATAAAATATTACCTAAAGCTTTATAAGGTAAAAACATGAAGGTGATAAAATAGGTTAATCTTAATAGACTAATTCTAAAGGAAACAACTCTTAAGTGATTCATAGAGAGAATAAAGCACATCCAATTGGACAGGTGTAGAGGAACAAGAAATTCCAATGGGTATGAACTAAATGAGTTCAAATCCAATTTTGAAAGGAATACCTATATCAACCATACTATGACAAAACAAAAATATAGTCTTTTGACCACAACTGTTGGCAAATAGAAATTTAAAACCTATTTTAGTGAGACTTCCTAGACCTTATATAATATAGTAAGAAAGTTCAATGATTAAGTGAAAGAGTTGGATTAGGATATCTAATCGGAATAAGAAAACTACCTGGATATGGAATATTGCAATTATTCCCATTTGAGGTTACCATGTAGTGGAGAAATGCAGTAACCACTACAAGTCAAGTCCTTACTCCGAAACGTGAGAGTTTGCGAGCTTCGAGGAAAAAGCTTATTTTAAGGGGGAGAGTCTGTAACATCCCAGCATTAGAGCTTAGAAATAAGCTGAACCCAGATGTGTGCATTGCATTCATGCATAGAAAACCCGAATAATTTTTGCGCTTTTGAATAAAACTTGTCAAAGTAATTGAAGCTTCTCTCAACTTGATGGAATTGAAGCAGATCATCAAGTTGATTGCGATAAGTTTCAATATGACTTTTGCTAAAACCTCAATTTGGGTAAACATGATTTGATCTAAGGATAGATCAAATACAATGAAACTAAACAACACACATTGATTAATGATTGTAATTAGATCCCTAGGTGATCACATCCTAGTATTTATTACAATAACTCATGAATACCAAGTAACAAGAATGTAATAACTAACTATTGACCTATTCAATCCTTATCTATTTCTACCATGAGAAACATGGTAACACTTCACCCTAACTCTTTAGTTAGGAAGGAAACTAAGCCAATACCATTCACCACATATCTTTCTTTCCATATCAATCCTTACCATCTCTATTAAGCCCTATTCTCATATTTGTTGTTCATCAAAGTTGAGTAATCAACTATTGATTCACCAATTCTTAACCCATTAATTATTAATCTATCAACTCTTGTCCATATCAAAGCATTCACTTAAGGCCTATAAAGCAAATAGTAAGAAGAGGTAAGTAGTAATGCTAGTTTTGAAATCATCTATAGGATGGGAGTGATTGAAGGGAATAAAATCAATACAATAATTGAAGGAGTTAACTCACTATTGAATAAATAAGAAGAGTTATATGGAAGATCTAATTATATGGTAACAAATAGGATTATAAGGATGAACATTGAAGATAGAGACCAAATAGTAATCCAATGGGACTAGGTAGGTATAGTCCATGAATAACATTCTGTAATCCACTAGAGATATTAAGAAGATAATTTAATACAACTGTCATGTTGTATTGATGAGACCTTGATTAGCCAACTAGAAACCTAAGCCATAAATGATTAATGGATTATAATTATTATGCTTTAGTCACCAAGATTGAATGCTTATATCATGTATAAGTGACATTGGTGGGTAGAACATGATTGAAACCTAGTATAGATATGTTATCCTAGGTTAGCCATGATAAGTCACCATGATATAATGTGAAGCTGAAATATAAGATGTTGGAGTAAAGTAGATATAAGACAGTATGACCAAGCTAAAGTTAGAGTAGCATGGAGTTATTGAAGTATTGTTATTCCTTTTAAAGAATAGTAAGCTTTTGAGGAAAGTAGTTGGATATATATACATCTACTGGAGTAATATTAGTGGTGGAGGATTATGGAAGGGTATGAATGGAGTTAGAAGTAATTACTTAATGGATTAGAGGTTATCAACAGTAGATTAGTTGATATAACCAAGTATGGAAATGTGGAGATTATGAGCTTTAGTGTCAAGCTGATTGGATTTATAAATGGATTTAGAAGAATTAAAGGTGGATAAGAATGTTCTTGTGAAGCAAAGCTCATCATGATAATACATGATGCTAAATATGAAGAAGTAGTATGTCTAGGAAAAGAATTCCTCAAGTAGAAAACAATAATTATAAAGTGTGGAGGATAGAAACTCTTGATAAACACTAAACCTTCATTCTATTATCAACTTAATAACAATTTTATCTGTTGATTTACCATCCTCTTTCTCAATGGTTTATAGGAATATTTTCCTATAGTAAATCATTTAGGAATGTTCTTGTCATTTCCAATTATCATAACCATATGTGATTAGGAGTTATCTTTATCAATTCTTTTCCATAAGACCTTCCAGAAAATAACTTCCTATTTTAAAGGTGATATTAATAAAGATCACAAACATAAAGACAATATGTTTAGCCATTAATCTTTACTCATATCAACAAAAGAATGTAAGGGTGTTAAGTATTCTAAACCCTTGGGTAAGCATCCATAATTCAAACTCTAACCCTTATGTTAGTTATAACAAAATATTTACATTGATATTTCCTAAATTCATGAGAATAATATTAATCAAATTAATTCCCTACAACTTTATGTATCAAATAATATTGAAGTATATATATAGGTTTCTTTAAAATTATAAGTTAATAAGAATCAAATCTTATGAGTTAATAGTCATGCATTCTCTAATAAGTTTATGGGTATTAGATAAAATAAATTCATATGAAAAGACCCTACCATTACTAAAAGGAAAGATATATATAAGAAAATAAAGAATAATAACATTATACTATAAAAAATTCACAAAAGGATACTAAACACATTTTAGTATTACTACAATTATCCAGCAAATAAATTCTATAAAGAAAATCTAAATCAATTGTGTAAATTCAAATCTGAAAACAAAACAGAAATAGAAAGGTATATAAAAAAGAAAAATTGTTTCTGGCCGTAGCCCATCTTTCCTTCTCTTTATCCACTGCTCACAAGCAGCCCGTAGCAGCCCACTTCGGCCCAAGAACCAGCCCGGCTCGTCTAACTCAAGGACTGACAGGTGTGGCCCTGCCAGGGATCGCGGGTTGAGAGGAAAGAATTGTCAGGGGGTTTCTCCAGAACTATCGTCGTCGTCATCCTCACGCACATAGACACCTGTGTGCGTACCGTCGATGCCGTCCGCCGTCATCATCAAAATTCGACCGCCGTGATGCTTGGCGCCGACCCTGAGAGGTGTAGATAAGACCACTGCGTACTCCTCTATCCTCTCATACTTATCTCATCTTCTCTCGTGCCCTCTAGACCTACCTATCTTCCTCACCCGAAACTCTAGCTCATCGGTGTTCATCGTTCCGACCATGTACGACCACCCCTTGACTCGCCGAAGCTACCCTCAGAAGCTCCATTGTGTCCTTGTTCTCCTAAGACCAAGCATGGAAGCTGGTGCGCCATGAATCGAGCGGAATCAGGCATTACCTTCTGTCGGTCGTCGTGGCCATTGTCGTCGATTCGCCATCGTCACGCCTCCCTACGCCTCCTCGACCTCTCCATCATCATTAGGGTGATTTTCTGAATCTTCCAGTACTCTCCAATCGCTTTATCTCGCCATAAATTGCCATCGCATCTTGTGACACTGGTGGTCACCGGCGGAGCTCGTCACAGCCGAGGTTCCGATGACTATTTCCGAGCGGCGCCACCACTATAAGGTTCAGCATAGCACACTGAATTAAACTAGACTAGTTTCGCTTGCTCGGGCGCCGTAGATCTTCGCCGGCGACCACCAACTCACGGTGGTGGCTGTGCTGACGTCATAGCGACATCAAGCCGACGACAACCTTGACCTAGTCCACCCTTTGACTGGTCCACTGCTTGCGTGGCATGTTGACGTGGCCAATACCCCACCTGTCTGTGAGTAGGGTAGGTCTGGGTGCAGTGTTAAAAGTAATTTATTGTTTAGGAAATGGGTTAAATGTTATTAGTCTAAATAAAAATAATTTTAGAAAATTAATAAAATGATTAAGTATTGTAAATTCAATAACTTTTGTTTTACAATTCAGAAAAAATATGTTTAATATATGAAAAAATTTAGAAAAATAAAATCTACAACCTAAAACTATTATCAAATATTATTATGATAATTATTTAAATAAATATTATTTAATAAAGGTTTTATAAGTAATAAAACTTAGATAATTCATATTTTAATATTGGTAAATATTAAAAATATAAGTAAAATACCAAAAATCTTAGAGAAATAAAAACAATACCTTAAAACTATAATTATACATTATTATTTCACTTAACTAAATGTTTATTATTTATTAAATATTTATAAGGTAATAAACCTTATAAAAATCATATCTTATTATTTATAAATCACAAAAATAAATGTAATATACCAAAATGATCACAAAAATAATACCTACATGTTAAAAATATGATATTCCACTTTTGAGGTAAATAAACATTTAAAACTTAATAACTTGTATTTAAACTTATTTCCTTAGTTAATAATTTATATAAACAAATTGCTAATATTTCTAAAATTAGTAAACTAAGTCCAATAAATAATATTAGTCTTAAATATTGATAATATAAAGTCAAAATAGTTCAACACATTTTAAATACAATTTTATTAATTTATCCTTCAACCATAAGTATAGATTATTTATAAAAGGATCCTCATCCAATATAAAATCTCCAAGAATAATTTGTAGTAAAATAAAACCTATTTCTTTACTTTAACCACAAGTTTATCAACATACCAAATCAGTATAGTAAACTCATAAGCAATTAAGTAACATTACTCCATTGTTTACAAACCATAACCCCTCATCTATAAAAAAATAAAGGTTTCTATTCTATTATAATCTTGAAAAACCACTACCAAATAAAAGTAATACCATTCCTAGTTAACTTTAAAGGAACCTTATGAAGTGAACAAAGTACAATTATCATCAACAATATACCTTAAATCCATCTATGTCTTTAAAATTAACTTTAGTCTACAATGCTTTAATATGCTAAAGACTTTGTTATATGTTTTATAGTTAACTTTGGTCTATTATAATTAAGTTATAAAGCGTCTCAAAACCAAAGTATTTCAGCAAGCACAAACAACAATGACCACATTTGATTAACCCCAAAGATTGTTTAGACCTTAGAAAAGGAATCTTTTCTTCAAAAGTTATTCGTTTTGCCGCTTCAGTCAACAGATAACAATTAATCGTAATCACATTACTTTATACTTTACGTGCATACTAGAATTCATAACATTTACAATCTTTATAAGTGAAATCAATTATAAAGTAAAATTTGAAGATAAACACTTATAGTGTAAGCAATCTTAAGTAGCATTTCACCTTTGTATGTATCTCATTGTTTCATAATATTAGACTTGCATGATGGTTCGCACACACTTACAAGCCTTAATAAGAAGCACAAATAAGAAACTAATTAAAAAGGGAAGCACATTCTAAAGAAATCCATTCCAGTATCCAAACCCTAGAACAACGTTATCCCGGGATTCGAGTTTATCAACTTGCATCACATTACTTATGCATAAAAGCATCTTGTTTCTTTAAACATTATTCCTTACCGGACCAATGATGCTAATTTCAGATATTGGATTTTATATTGTCTCGAAGACCGTGAGTGCATAATCTTGCAATCACAAAAGGCAAGTTCACACTTGCTCATGTCCTTTGATTAATTTTTAGTAAAGTATTTTACAAATCCAGTGCTGTCATCACCTGCATTTGAAAAAGGGACAGAAAACACTATTTTCATAATAATATGATTATAGGTTATTTACCATGAGGTAATAACCTACTATGAAAGTTTCGGTGGTAAAGGAACAAATTATCTAGGACTTAACAACCAATGTCGCCAGTGATTCTTGTGCCGTATATAACGCTTTAACCATGAGATTTGGAATGGGACGGAGAAGTCAGCTATATCCTTTTCCTCTCGTATGGAGGCAAGACGACCTTAACGTGACGTTGTGATTCCTTGTGCGGATCCAACATATAGGTGCGCACCCTTACGCCCCACACTTTTGGTGTCTAGATTATCTATGAATGGTGTTTAGTGGCATAGTCCATTCAATATGGCACTTGCGAGGGAATCACCAAGTCATAGAGACTTCGGGAACTCATCGGGGTTTTAGCCTGCCCTTAAGGGGGCTTAACGGAGGTGAGCCGGTCCGAAGGATCGTGTAGACGTATGAGGTCGCGGAGAGGGCAGTGATTGGCTTGGATCTTAGACTAGGCCCCATACCAAGGAAGTATGGACAATGTCATGACTTGGTTGTGCAATAAGGCTAAGGTCTCTCATGGGTAAAGTAACGCACCTCTTCAGAGTGTAAGAACTGTAACTTGTTATTCCCTGTTCCGGGAAGAAGCTGCGAACACGGCGGGAAAGGAACTCCATGAAAGTTCTGGTAAACCCGTGAAGGCTGACGTACATAGCTCTTCAGAATAAAAACAACCTTTGAAGAAATGTTTAAGAAAACTTGCATTTCCTACGACCTATGGTCTGTGGCTGTAGATATAGTGCATCAAACACTCCTTTTCTAGTGAACTTGCTGAGTACGCTCGTACTCAACGTATCTTCTTAACCCTTGCAAGATTCTGAAGCCAGTACAGACAACATCTACATCAAGTTATGCTCCATGAATCGTCATCAAAAGCTAAAGCTCTTCAACAAAGACAAGGAAGTCAACATATACATTAACTCCAGTGAAGACGAAGTTACCGATAAGATAGGAATATAATCTCTATCGAAAGAACCTATTTCTGTAGTATATTGCAATAGCAGCAATGTCAGATCATTATTTAAAATACTAGTCTTAATAGTATGATAGTTTTGGAGTTGTTTATCTTTGATTCTTCGTTGTAAGAAGTTCCTTCTCTCTCTTTAACCTAAAGTGTTCTCTGGATCTTATGTAAAGAGTTGAGTTGTAACTTATAGCCATGTCTTGGACCCGCTGTGTTTCTGTTGTACCACTCTGAGGGATGTAATACTAGTGAACGGCGTTTCATCGGTGTTATGTCTATGACTATAGTATACTACATCATCCAGTGGTATGTTGGGTCACCGCAATAATTTACTTGCAATAGCAATAATGCCAATAGGTAGATATGGTGGACACTTATGGCCTAGGTTTTAGTTCAAGGCTTGGATGCACGAGAAGCATTCCCTCTTAGTACAGGTTTTTGGCTAGCAAGGCTGGGTAACAAGCATAAGAGTTGAAGGAAACAAGCAAACATACAAGTGATAGAAACAATCATGCAATCTTCCTTGGAAACACAAAAGATCTTAACTTGGGAATACTAAGCTTATGTGCTAATCAAGAAAGAAAGAAAATTAAATAATATATCTACAAGTATTTTTCTCTTTTCCACTCAATCCTCAAAGTAGTTTTGCTACTGAACAAAGCTAGGTTTGCCAAAACCAACTAAATTTACTTGATGCTCCCAAAGTGATACCAATACTAACAACAAGATCAATCATGTAATAGAAATTGCAAACTAAAATAAGATGTGCAAAAAGTAAATGATGAAACTTCTCATTAATATTCCATAACGACATTCACACCAAGGGATACATAGATAACCAACTAGAGGAGAGATACTTCCACAATGCAAACCATCATATATGATAACTTCTCTACTCATGATATGACTCTACTAAAAAGGTAAAAAGATAAAATATAATGGTGTGATACCGCAGCACTCCCCCAAGCTTGGAACAAAAAAAGGGGATGCCAAAACCTTATGACGAATTACTCCTTTGGTGGTGGTGTTCTCTCGATAATCTTTTCAATCAATTTCTTCAAATCCTCAATCTCGAAGGTGAGAGTACGAATTAACTCCGAATTGTGCTCAATGCGGTTCATGATCTTGTTGGACTATGAATCCCAGCCCTTGTGATTCTTTTCCCACTCTTCCTTCTCAAAGTATTCTTTCCCTGCATGGTTAGAACGAGGCATATCCCAATTGGAGGGTAACTTTTCCTTAGGCATATTTTGGAATTGCTGCTCATGTATAAGGGTATGGAAGGGATTCTTGATGTGTGGAGTAAGTGACCGTGGAGCTAGGCAATGATGCGGAGCTTTCCCTCCGGTGGACATCCGTGCAGTCCTCTTGAGCTTGACAGGATTTTCCACCACTCCAATGCTTGCAATGGTGGCGCGGGTGTGCGGACGCTTGTCTTACTCCACTCCTTCCTCAACTTCAACTTCGATCTCCTCCTCCTGCTTGGGGTCTTGGAGATCATCTTCCACAAGCTTCTTGCCCTTGTCGTTGGCAGAGACCATCGTTCTTCTAAACCTGAGAATAGTTCCTCACAGAAACAGATTGAAACAAAAACACGATGAGAACACGATATACGGACCTCGGGAGATCTGGGGGATTATATATCACAAGGTTTAACGACAAAAGGAAGGTAATGGGAGAAAACGGGTCGGAGGCGAGCTCCGAGGTGGCCACACCACCTGGTGGCGCGGCCAGGTGGGCCCACGCCAAGGGGTGGTGTGAGCCCCCGGAATCTGTCTCCGTCCCTCTTTTGACCCATTATCTTCCATATTAAATAAAAACTGCAAAAATATAAATTGGAAAGTTTTTTGCGAACCTTTTCTTACCAGAACTATTACCTATTCGAAAACGGAATCTGCAGATTCCTGAATTTGGTCTTTAATAAATTCTTCCAGAAACACCACTTGAATAATATCAATATCTTCATTATAAGAATCTCCAGAAATATAATGTTTGGGTATTTTTACCATTCTTCATCTCATTACATCATTCTCTCCTAACACTTCAAAATTTATTTCAAAACTTCACACAATCTTCATTAGCAACATTAGTGTATGCAAGATAATAAACCGCTGGGTTCAGTTTCAGCTGAAGTAAAACATCCATCAAAACATAAGCTACGGTAGTAACTCCTTTTAAAAGATCAAAAGAACTCAAAAGGAAATTGATTTAAGAGGCAAATGCAAATAATGGCAGAAATCTGTCAAAACATACCTGCAGGTAAAGATCGATTTTTTTGAAAAACTTCTGTTGCTCCAATAGAAAAGTGCAAAACTAACTAAAGTTAGATAATAACCTGGGGCATGCACAAAAAAATACAGATCAGTACGATGTTCTGAGGTTTTTCACGATTTTTTACAGCGAAGCACAGAAATCTGTTTCGGGACAGCAACTTCCCAAATCTTACCTCCCTCTCACTAGAGGCTATTCTTGTCACAAAAACCAAACAAAAGGATAAGGAGAGGTTATTACAGAGGCAATAACTTCCAAGTCTCAAATAAACAAAAATAAACTGAAAGCAAAAAATATAATGGGTTGTCTCCCAAAAGCTCTTTCTTTATAGCCATTTAAGATAGGCATGATAATTTCGATGATGCTCACAGAGATAGTATGAATTGAAGTAAAAGAGAGAATCAAGAAGCAAATATCCAACACATTTAAGTCTAACCCACTTCCTACGCAAGGGAATATTGTAAGGAAACAATGTATTGAAACAATGGGAAACTAGCATAGAAAAGCAAAACAAGTGCAACATCAAAACTTTCAAGATAAAGCGGGGAAACTTAATATTATTTATATGCATGAAACCATGGTTCCCTCTCTCATAATAACTTTTAGCATCATGAATAAAATTAACGTTAGAACTATCACATGAACCGTAGTAGCAATGATAACTTATTCTGACAGAAAGCACGGAGACACTAGTTTCCTAGTTCTACTAGGATGTGAAATAATATTAGAAGCATCTTTACAAAAGATAATGTGTCCATCTTCTACATTTTTAGTGACAAGGTCTTTCACAATTGCTACTGCAGGTTCAACATTTATTTGTTTATTGGGTTCTATAGATTTCTTTGTACTTTTTCTAACCATACTAGTTATCATAGAATGATCCTTTACCTTAGCAGGGAAAGGTATTTTCTCAATGTAAGGTTCAAGCAAAATACGATCAATAGTACAAACTTCAATATTTCTAGCAAGAACACAATTAACAATATATTTATATGGCGCATGATACTTGTTCCACTCCTTTTTGGAATTTCAATATAAGAGGCAAAAGCCTTGAAACAATTTGCAATACTTTGAGAATCAATACCATAAGCAGTACTAATATTATGGAAGTCATCAGTTCCCATAAAAGATTTAATGCATTCATAATCATAATTTATACCTGACTTTCTTCCTTTGTCATTCTCCCATGCTTTGGTATTTTCTTCAATACGGTCTAAAAGATCCCATTTAGCTTCTTCTTTCACACATGTAAATGATCCAACACAAGAAGCATCCAATAAATCCTTATCATGAAGACCAAGCTTTGCATAAAAGTTATTAATAATAATAATATTATTGGGGAGCTCATGAATGGGACATTTGAGCATTAGTAACTTCAATCTCCCCAAGCTTGGGCAGTACTCTCTCCATCACGAGGCCAAAAGTTATATATTTGATTCCGATCTTTATGAATCTCACTAGGAGGATAGAATTTAGAATAAAAGAGAGGTACAATTTCCTCCCATTCAATAGATTGGCCATTCTTTAGCAGGTTATACCATTCCTCAGCTCTGCCTTTCAATGATAGAGAGAATAGTTTTTTATTAACTTGATCCATTGTAATACCTGCACACTTGAACAACTCGCATAATTCATGTATAAAGATCAAATGATCACCAGGATGGACAGTTCCATCTCCAAAATAGTAATTATCCATAACACGATCAACAATTTTCGTAGGTATTTTAAAAGGATCTAATTCGGCAGGTGGTGGTTCATCTACTATCTTATCATTGGTAGTATCTTTCCAAAATAGGAAACCAATTGTGTTATCCATGTTGAAATAAAATAACAGACATAAATAAAAACAATACTCACGGTAGAAATTTCCTTTACCAGTTCCACTCTTCAATAGCGCTTCACTTCCCGGCAATGGCGCCAGAAAATATTCTTGATGACCCACAAGTATAGGGGGTGTATCGTAGTTCTTTTTATAAATAAGAGTGTCGAACCCAACGAGGAGCATAAGGTGTTGACAAGTGGTTTGGATCAAGGATTCACTGTAAATACTAACAAATGGATTTTTAGGGGTTTTTGGTAATGCAGATAAATAAAGTGCGAGTAAATAAAAGACAATTATAATAATTGCAACAAGTGTCCCAATCCTTTCTTCAGCAAAGGACAAGACGGTTGTATTACTTAATAGGACCAAACATTCTCGAGGACACATGGAAATATAGTCAAGTGATTTCACTTCATATAGTTGATTCATCTTCTTTGGTTGGACAAGTGTTATATGGGTGAACCTATGCTAATGTACTGACCTTACTTGGACTAATACAAACTTGTGATTATACCCCTTGCAATCATCCGCAACTACAAGAAAGTAATTAAGATAGAAACCTAACCACAACATTAAACTCTGAGATCCTACACTCCCTTGTACAATAGTTTCCTAACGGGGGTTTAGGTTTCTAATGGTTTCCTAACAGGGGTTTAGGTTTCTATCACTCCGGCAACCCCACAATTAGTAGCCAAATACACAATGCATTCCCCTAGGCCTATAAAGGTGAAGTATCATGTAGTCAATGTTCACATAACACCACTAGAAGAATAGCGCCACAACTTAAATATCAAACCATTAAATATTACTCAACATGATTCCACTACTAACAACATGACTTCTCCCATGTCCTCAAGAACTAAACGAACTACTCACAAGACATCATATGGATCAAGACCAGAGATGAAATAATGATAAGTAACAATCTGAACATGAACAATAATCCAATGGTTCCACTCAATAGCATCAACTACAACAAGTAATCAACATGAGGAAAGTTTCCCCTAAGAACTATGCAAGATTCAACCCAATTGTTACAGCGGTACGGCATGGTGGCGATGGTGCTGGTGGAGATGATGGCGAGGATGATTATGATGATGATGATCCCGATGAAGTCTAGCTTGATGATGGTGTTGATGGCGACGATCTCCCCACTTCGGGAAGGAATTTCCCCGGCAGATTTCTGCCTACCGGAGAGCTATTTCTCTCTCTGTAGTTTCCGCCCTGCAGAGGCGGCGCAATATTTCTATGGTTGCTCCCCCAATCTTAGGTTTTTGGGAGGAATAAATACGCTAAAGGGTGATGCCAGAGGTGGGCCAGGGTGGCCACACCACCTGGTGGCGCGGCCTAGGGAGGACCCGCGCCAGGGGGTGATGTGGGCCCCATGTGGCCCATCTCCACTTCTCCTTCTGGCTATCTTCGTCTTCTGAAAAATAGGAATTTATGTATATTTTCTGGGATTTTCTGATCTTCAGAAATATTGCATCTGGATAGCTCTTTTTTCCATCAGAATCCTGACTCCGGCGGCTCGTCCTCCAAAAGTCATCAAACATGCAAATAGATGGAATAACATAAGTATCATCTCTTAATATGAAATATATCAATGAATAACACTAAATTATGATGTAAAATAGTGATGCAAAATGGACGTATCAGTCATGTTTATTCTGGTGGTCAATTTTCTTGGTTACATAGACGCTGAGATGATTTATTCCAGTTGTATTATGGTTAAATATGTTTGATGTGGTGTTTGATGCAATCTCCATATATTTAAATTAATATCATGTGCATTATGGTCAATTTTCTAAACCCTAAACCCAAACGACCAAGACGCCGTCACACACGCCGATCCCAGAGGAACGATGATAATATGAACTTCAAGTTTTACATTATTCTAAATAAACTGAAAGATAACCTAAACCCTAGATAGACTAGCTCCTTATGTGAGGGATAAGACAGTCAGAATCGACCTAGTTAGTTTGGACAGGCCCAAACCAAACACACGAATAAAAACCCTAATTGGACTAACCTAAACCCTAGACCGACCAGCTCCTTATATGAGGGCTAGGACGGTTAGACTTGACCTAATCGGTTTGTACAGTCCCAAACCAAACACACGAATAAAAACCCTAATTGGACTCAAACTGATACAACAGAACCAGAAGGTTTCGGATCAGGCACACTAGATACTCTGGTGTACACAGGTCGGACACTCCGGTTAGTCCGGATACTCTAGGGCTCACAGGCCGGATACTATGGTCTGGTTACTCATCACAATCCATCGTTCCCCAAATAGTATAGAGGCACATGCAACTAAGAATCGCTCAAGATTAAGTTCCAGTGCAAGAGATCATCGAGTTTCTCCACAAAAAACACAAGAGCACGAGAAGTAAGAGCATCACTAGTAGTACCCTCAAACCCTCAAATTTTCAAAGCAGTTTAAGGGTTGAGAATTAGCATTTTTGGCACTTTTAAGGGTTAAAAAACAGGGGCAAAGACTAGAACCCTCAAACCCAACCGTTATAAAGGAATATCTGTTATAACGGTTGGGTTTGAGGGTTCTAGTCTTTGCCGCAATCCCAACCCTTAAAACTGTCATTTGACATATCACAATTTTCATCATCTCAATAATGGTTTGAAGAAAACAATAATAATTATAGTTATTATTACAACATCAAATAGTACTTTCAAGCACATAATAATCATTCAAGTTATTACAACAATGTTTTTGTAGATAACAATAATTGTTCGAATCAAATAGGACATAGAAAAGTAAAACAAAGGTAGATCATGGGCCTTGGCGCTGCCCATATAACTACCAATGGTGCTCTACTAGATCATCCTGGAGCTGACCATGAGTGTTTGCATCCTCAATCGCACGATGTGCTTCAAGAAAAGCTCGTACGCGATAAGGGTTTATTTCCGGTTGCACACAAGTACCAACATTGTCATACAAACAAGGAAGGTTTAACCCTCTCATCCTCGAGGATCATGTTGTGTAGAATCACACAACATTTCATGATGTTCTCCAAGGTTTTTTGTCCCAAAAACGAGCTGGACCCCGAACTATGGCAAACATTACTTGCAAAATACATAAAGCTCTCTCAATATCCTTGCGGGATTTTTCTTGTGCCTTGGTGAAATGAGCCTATTTTTCTTGTTAAGGGCACCCCATTTTTCTCCTTGATGGACTTCACTAGAGTTGCCCACTCGGGATAAATGCCATCGATGAGATAGTATCCCATTGAGTACTCATTGTCCATGATTTTGTAGTTGCAAGTTGGAGCATCCCCAGAAACTAATATTGCAAACAAAGGAGATCTATTGAGCATATTGATATCATCGAGTGTTCCTGGAAAACCAAAAAATGCATGCCAAATCAATATGTCCTTTGATGCCATGGCCTCAAGCACAATTGTTGCATCCTTGCTTTTACCGCAATACATCCCTTCCCATGACTTTGGGAAGTTTTTTCATGTCCAATGCATGCACGTCGAGGAGGAGGCCCATCATTTCGACGTCATCGTCTTGAAGCAACTACTCAATGTCTGAATCATCCGATGAAGACCAACCGGAATCATCGGACAACAACATGGAGTTGTCGGTGTTGACCTCCATATACACAATACAACAAAAAATAAATTGTGAGTACAAACAATGAATAAAAAAGGGAAAAATGAAACAAAGAGAAAGAAAAAGAGGCATACCTGCGGGTCGGCAAGGAGAGCTCGGGGCGGTGTGGCTTCCTTTGGCCTGCCTAGCCTCTGGCGCACGGCGAGGAGAGGTCGAGGAGGCCTGGGCCAGCCTGCCTCTAGCTGCAGGAGGCAGCTGGGGGCGGGAGGGCGGGGCGCGGCGGGTGTCCTAGTGCGGGAGGCGGCGGGCGGCTGGGGGAGGTAGGGGAGTTTGAGGAGGCTGAGCGGCAGTGAGGCAGCGGGAGAGCTCGGGGTGGCGGCTGGCTCAGAGGCCGCTACGGGCCAGGGCGGATCCGGCTACAGGGCGGGTGTAGGCAGGTGCGGCGGGCTCGCGCTTGTCGAGGGGATGCGGGGAGCGGCCGGAATGGCGGAGGGCTTCGGCCGGCGGCGCGGGCGGGAGGTTGGGGACGGGAAATTTCCCTCCCACGCGACGAAGGAAGAGGAGTGCGGGTAGGGGTCGTTTCCCTTCTCCAACCCTTACTTCTACAGGTTGGAGCCGGTTTGAGGGTTGGACCCTCAATTTTTTTGAGGGTTTCTAGTCTACGCATTTTTTCGCTCGCAAAGTGTAAAAAACGGTTATTTGAGGGTTTGAGGGTACTACTAGTGATTCTCTAAGGGAAGAGGATAAAACTCTAGAACGCAACACGCCGGTCGCCGGACTTGTTGTCGTGCGCACGCCTCCATATGTGATTATCCTCAACGACATCTCCTCGCGCTCGGCGGCTGCAGCCGTGCTTGGTGGCGCTCTCCTCGCAATCTGCGCATTTACGGCCCCGCCGTGCTAGCCGACAAACACCTCCTCCTTGCACGCAGCATCTCCTCTAGCTCCGCGCTGCGTGGCGTCCCCCAAAGCTTGCTGAGTGGCGTGTGTCTCTTCCATGGTGCGTGATCGGTGGCGGAGGAGAACTCCATCTCGCCCTTGTCAGCTTCAGCCGCCCACGACGCGTGCTCGGCGACGCGTGGCCTCCGACTACGCGATCTTGGCGATGGCGGCGCCGGAAGCCTCCCCGCGCTCGTTGACTAGGGTCCGGCGGTCTCCTCCTCAGATGCTTCTCTGGCACGGCGCGATGTTGTTCTCCTATGAGGGCATATTTAATGGAAGCCACTTAGATAGACGCTTAAGCGAGCCAAAAAAAAAGCAGAAAATCCATTTATCACCTAAACGCCTCACCTCCACTGGTAGAAAACGCCCCATGCGTCCCGGTTGGTAAGGGCCATTAGTCCCGGTTGCCCAACCGGGACGGGGGCATCGGGACTAAAGCTCCAACCATTAGTCCCGGTTGCCCCACCAACCGGGACAAATGGGGGCACGTATGCGGCATCAGGCGAGGGGTGGAGCATTTTTCGGTTCGTAACACGGACTAATAACCTTCGCTGCAGAGATTTGTATTCTCTGCCGTGAAGAATTCATTGGCACATTTTGTTGCCTGGCAGCATTTTCGCCACTTTTGTGCCTGGCGAAGAATTCATTTAGGTTGTTTTATTGTTTATTTAGTGTTTTGCACTTATCAATGAAGGAACCTTATATTACACAAGATCATCATGACAACATTTTACAATCCCTTGAAAGTTGCTATTTTTACAATCCCTATTGTCTATACACCGAATAGTATTCTCCTTTTGGGTCTAGGACTTGGCATCCAAGAATCCCGCCAATTCCTCTGTATGTATTGCTCGTATGCGATCCTTTGATGTAAGACCGTCCGTGAGCGTTCGATCTGATTTAAAAAGGAGTCACCTATATGAATATGAAACTAAACACAATTTGATTGTAATTAAAAACTATAGAAATTGTTTACATACGTGAGTTGCTCTAAATTTCTGCCCTTCTCATCGACGTCTCACGGATGAACTCGCATATATAGTATCCACATAGATTGTTACCTGGTCCCTGCGTCAGGCACTTTACGACAACAGAGTTCAATCAAAATAATAATCAAGCATGATAATAACTGTATCAAAACTAGAATCAAAGAGATGCGCGGATATAGCTAGTGGTGCTTACATCTAGTGGTTGAAATGTAAGATCCTCTTTCCAAACACCCCTAGCCTTCTTGGTGAACCGTTTCCAAGCGCTGCCCGGCGTAGAAAACGAATAAAATAAGTTATTAAGTACTTGATATCATAAAATTCGCGAACGTTGCCGATATAGTGTCGTAATGATTCCACATGGGTGCGTGTCCTGTAGCGACGTCGTTCGGAACTGATTGACCGCCGGGACCCTTTCCAAAGATTACTTCTATGCCCTTGACCATACCAAATACATCATCACCAGCAGGGAGTTCAGGCTTCTTCCGGTGATCTGCCTCACCTTTAAAATGCTTGCCTTTCTTTCTTACGGGATGATTGGTCGGAAGAAATCGTCGATTCGCTAGGTACACAACCTTCTTTCATTTATGCAAATATGTACCTTCGGTCTTATCTAAACAGTGGGTGCATGCCTTATATCCTTTGTTTATGCATCACGAAGGTTACTAAGAGCGTGCCAATCATTGATGGTTCTGAATAACAACCCTCGTAGATTAAATGGCTCTGTTTGTTCTCATCCCACGTACACCTGGTTTGCCCCACAACTGTAAGAGTTCTTCAACTAATGGCCTAAGGTACACATCAATGTCGTTGCCCGGTTGCTTCGGGCCTTGGATGAGCACTGGCATCATAATGAACTTACGCTTCATGCACAACCAAGGAGGCAGGTTGTAGATACATAGAGTCACGGGCCAGGTGCTGTGACTGCAGCTCTGCTCCCCAAAAGGATTCATGCCATCCGTACTTAGACCAAACCATAAGTTCCTTGCGTCACCTACAAAGTCTGGGAAGTCTCTCTCGATTTTTCTCCACTGTGACCCATCAGCAGGGTGTCTCAACTCCCCGTCTTTCTTACGGTCTTCTTTGTGCCATCGCAACAACCTGGCATGCTCTTTGTTTCTGAACATGCGTTTCAACCTTGGTATTATAGGAGCATACCACATAACCTTAGCAGGAACCCTCTTCCGGAGGGGCTCTCCCTCAACATCACCAGGGTCATCTCGTCGATCTTATACCAAGCGCTGCATACCGGGCATTTATCTAAATTCTCATACTCCTTACAGCGGTAGAGGATGCGATCATTAATGCATGCATGTATCTTTTGCACATCTAATCCCGGAGGAGAGAGTCTTCTTTGCTTCAGAGGTACTCTCGGGAAGTTCGTTATGTTTTGGAAACTTGACTTCATTATTTTCACATCTTTTCAAATGAGGAGTCGGTTAGACCACACTCGCCTTCCATCGCAACAATTCCGGTGTGGTACCGAGCTTTGTCGCCATCTTCACAATTTGGGTACAACAATTTCTTGTGATCTTCTAACATGCCCTCTAACTTCAACTTCTCATTTTCATTTCACGGTCTCGCTTTGCATCGAAATGACCCTACCAAGTTCATCACCCGGCTCATCGATGCCCGTTCTTCACCTTTTTCCTCCATTGTCTTCCATAGAAGTATCACCGTATTCAGGAAACATATGATGATAGTTGTTATCATCATCTTCTTCTTCACCATCTTCCATCATAACCCCTCTTTCCCGTGCTTGGTCCAGCAATTATAGTTGGGCATGAAACCTTTCATAATCGGTGGCGCGAATGATTTTCGAGGAAGAGTACTCCTTGTTGTTCCGACATTGAACACATGGACAACGTATAAATCCATTCTCTTTGTTTGCCGTAGCCACATCGATAAATTTATCCACGCCTTTGATATACCCTACCGCGTTCACGTACATCCATTCCCGACCGTTCATCTGCATCATATAAGTAAGTTTATCAAAAACAGGACATCATAAATAGTGAAATAACCAATTCACCGACACATTAATTGTATCAATGACCTAGAAAAGATAGGATTGCTAACCTCGATCGAAATAAAGAGGAGAAAGCTCAAGTGCGTCTCGGACACCTTCTATATTTTTGTTCTATGAGAAATTCAACTGGATTTTCACTCAAACATTTCAACAAACACCTTCAATGCATGCATGAGAAAAACTAGCACACACCTCACACCTTACACCATTCGAAAAAGCAGTGGAGGCGGAGGGCTGGGGTTGCATTTGTAGAGGCAAGGGTCTTTAGTCCGGTTGGAGCCAAGAACCGGGACTAAAGTGCGTACACGCCACGTGGTTGTGGCCAAACCTTTAGTCCCGGTTGGTGGCTCCAACCGGGCCTCTCTACCAACGGGACCCATGCCTGGCCCGTGCCCTCCAGCAAGACGTGCGGCATTAGTCCCGGTTGGTGGCGCAACCGGGACTAATCTCCCAGGGGTGGCGAACGGATGGCCCTTTTTCCTCTAGTGCTCACAATGGCGATTGCTAATATCGGCCGCTTAGCTAAACAAAAGAAACAAATCTAGCGTCCCAATCCTCCCAACGTTGGGCGCTTGTGGCCGTCACCGACAGCTACCCAGCTACTCCACTCGTTCTCCCACTGCGACCGCCTCCTGGGATCTTCATCCTCACCGCTGTCGTCAACTCCTCCGCCGCCTGAGATCTGTTGAAAATATAAGCAATAATCTATATGATTTAATCCGAATAATAAACTGATAAAGCATGATCATACAAATGGTAGTAAAACTAATCATGCAGATCAATAAAGTAGATGAACAGATTACATCTATACAAGATAAATCTATCACATATAAGCCAAACGCTAGAACTAGAAACCCTGGCATAATCCGAAAGAGAGAGATTGTGATCACATACGATGCGGTTATGGCAGTAGCCGCGGCGGTAGCAGCAGAGCTGTCGCCCATGTTGAGGTTGCCGAAGAGGTCGCTGACGTCCGGGAAGAAGTCGTCGTTCGGAAACTCGTTGTCGGACGATGTCGTGGGTGCCAGTAGTCGCGCTTGAGCGCTCCCCATAAAACCTGATCGCCCCTCACCCGTATAGGTTCACGAGAGGCGGGGTTCCGGAGGCCTACTGTCCCGATCTACGGTGCACGCCACAAGCCGAGATGGGGAAGACGGAAGCGGCGGCGCAAGGTTCTGGAGGTAGGTGCGTGTTTTGGATTGATTTTACGATTAGGTTTAGCGCAGACGCTTATATAGTGCTGGTCAGGGAGATCGTGGGGCTCAGCCCACGTCCGAGTCGGTAACATCCCACATCCATAAAAACTAGAAACGGCTGTATTAACGCTTCCATTAATGACTCATAAATAATTTTCCCAACCATCAAAATAAAGCTTGGCTCGGCGAGATTCCCGCAACCCGTAGCGCTTGCGTCGTGACGAGGCCAGGCGGGCGGCATCGGAGGAGTGCACGAGGGCTTCTCTCCTTGTCACACCTTAGCGAGTGGTGCAACACTCTACTATATAAGGTGGTCCAACTCCCCTTCAACTAGCAATGTGGGACTAAAATTTAGCACCACTAGCACAGTCATATGCTGTCATGCACAAGTGGGCCAAAGAGAATTTCAGAATTTGTCTAATGGGCTAGCAGCCCAAAACTCACCAAATTCCAACAATCCCCCACAAAGTCTCATTGGCACATCACATCACTTTCATTCCAGAACATTGTTTTATATACCGGTGTGTAGTGGAGATTGTTAAGTTGAACTTCCACATTAAACTTCATGCTACACTAGCAACTTGAATAGTGGACTATGCCTTGAACTACAAATTTTCTGCGCGCTAGTTTCACACAAAATCTAGACCGGTACAGGGCTGCCGTCGGCTTCCCCACGGTTTGGAGCTTATGCGTCATACTCCAGGGCCTTTCATGAGTTTATTAGAGAGCACCCAACTCTCACGGACTGCTACGTTTGACAGTCAGACTCATATAGGTGTGTTCCTCAAGAGATGTTCTGCAGGACAACATCTCCGCTTATAAAAGCCACTTGGAACACATTAAGATAAATATCAACATGCCATGCAGATTAAGAGAGTATTGCATCTTAATGGAGATGTAAATATAATATGGGTATACTCTCCTCTCAGCTGACCAACAGCTTGTCTCCCATCTCTAATTCACGGGATCTCCGATCACATAGAGTGGGTTGCCACTGGGATCAACTCATAGCCTGGGTCTCAAACCCATCTCCCTCGATGCATTATCTATCACATTGTGTGATAAACCCTTTGTGAAGGGATCTGCCAGATTTTTAGATGTTTGGATATAATCTAACGCAATAACTCCGGAGTTTCTTAGTTTCCTGACAGATTTCAATCTCCTCTTCACATGCCTTGATGACTTCATATTATCCTTAGGACTGTTTACATTGACGATCACAGTTTGATTATCACGGTTCATTGGGATGGCGGGTATTGGTTTTTCAACCACAGGTAAGTCCATCAAGAGCTCACGAAGCTACTCCGCTTCAACAGTGGCTGTGTCTAATGTTGTGAGTTCTGCTTCCATTGTTGACCTCGTTAAGATGGTCTGCTTGCAAGACTTCCAGGAAACAGCGCCACCACCAAGTGTAAACAAATAACCACTTGTGGCCTTAATCTCATCAACATTAGAAATCCAGTTTGAAACACTATAACCCTCAAGTACCCGTGGATACCCAGTATAGTGAATACCATAACTCGCAGTGCCTTTCAAATAGCGCAAAACTCTTTCAAGGGAATGCCAATGATCATCTCCAGGATTTGGCACAAATCAACTCAGTTTGCTTATAGCAAAGGAGATGATAGGTCTAGTAGCGCTGGCTAAATACATGAGCGAGCCAATAATTTGAGAATATCTCAATTTATCTTTAGCAGTCCTTCGATTCTTTAGAAGTAGCACACTCGGATCATAAGGCGTTGGAGAATAATTGTAGTCGCTATACCCAAAGCTGAAGGGAATATGCCCGAGAGGCAATAATAAAGTGGTTATTATCGTATTCCTTATTTATGATAAATGTTTATTTTACATGCTATAATTGTATTAATACGGAAACGTTAATACATGTGTGTTTAATAAACAAAAAGGAAGTTCCTAGTTATGCCTCTCTTATAAACTAGCTCGTTGATTAACAAGATGATCAAAGGTTTCCTGATCATGGACATTGGATGTTGTTAATAACGAGGTCACAACATTAGTGTAATGGTGTGATGAACATTCATCCGAAGTATAGCATTACGATCAAAGTCATTGAGTTTATATTGCTATAATAACTTACGAAGTGATCCTAATCCTTAGACCATAAGATCATGTAAATCACTAACACCGGAAGAGTTTCTTGATAACATCAAACGTCACACCGTAACAGGGTGATTATAAAGATGAGTTCAGAACTACTAAAGTGTTATGTTGAGGCCCATGGATCGAGAGTGGAATTTGTTCATCCCGATGACGGATAGATATACTGGGCCCTCGGTGATATCACATTGATTAGCTTGCAAGCAAGTGATTTGATCACTAGAATGTTATATCACGGAGCGAGAAAGAGTACATGTCGATGTGAGATCAAACTAGGTATGGAGATACCGATGATCGAATCTCGGACATGTAATATATCGTGAAACAAAGGTATTAAGATACTAGCGTAAAAGGTTCCGACGATCACAAGAAAGTCATCGTTGAATGTGTGAGTCGATATGGGTCTCGGATCCGCTTCGATTATTGATCCGAGAGGGTCTCGATCATGTCCGCATTATTCGCGAACCGTAGGGTGACACACTTAAGAGACACCGACATCCATTTGGAGCAAAAGTTTCATGCGAAAAGAATAACAAGCAGAATTTATTTCACTAGATACCGAAACGGGTTTTCGGGTGAAATTGCAGAAAGTGTTTCTGCATGTGAAATGAAATACTAGCAAGGGGTTATATGTGAATGTTTGTCATTAAAGTAATTGACAAAATTCTGAATAAATAAAAGGAGTTTTATTTAATGAGAGTTTGCATTAAATTTGGTGGAAATTTAATGGGAATTTGAGTGGACTTTTGAGTGGAGGAAATTTAAAGGGCATTTTGTGAGTGGAGTGTCCACCCACATGAATGAAGGAGGGGAGGGGGCAGCCCCCATGGCCGGCGGCCACCCCCTTGGGTGCCCCCTCCTCCTATAAAAGGAGCCCCCCTCCTCACTTGTCTCTCACACATCCTCGTGAAGGATCTCTCTCCCCCTCTAGTATTTATTCCCCATGGTCTCGGACTAGCGAGATACATGTTCTCGGTGGCTTTTCGGCAAGAAAGAGTTGTGCTTCCGCTGCATCGCTGGAGCGAGGAGGCGGAGGTTGCTCGGTGCCTCGAACGTGTGTGCGAGCACGGATGCGCTGCTTTTGCGGCTAGGACTTCCTCTCGATCTTGAGATCGGCAAGAGATCGTCTACATCAACCACGAGTTTGGACTCGTTAAGCTTTGTCGGTCTTCAAGGGTATGTTCTCTACGGATATACATCCGCCCGTTGTTTGTATCTAGTAGATAGATCTTGGTACGTAGTTCCCATCGTAGGAAATTTTTTGTTTTCTATGCTGCGATCTCTACAAAAGCGACTCAATATCTTTTCCACATAGTGAGACTGAAGTTGTGTAATCCCACCATTGTCATCCTTTAGTAGCTTGATGTTTAAAATTACATCAGCCACTCCCAAGTCCTTCATCTCAAAGTAGCGAGATAGGAACTCTTTGACCTTCTCGATAACAGCGAGGTTGGTCCCAAATATCAATATGTCATCAACATAGAGACACATAATAACTCCCTCGCCCCCACCATGGCGATAGTACACACATTTGTAAGCTTCGTTTACAACAAAGCCTTCAGCAGTTAAAGTTCTTTCAAACTTCTCGTGCCACTACTTAGGAGCTTGCTTAAGACCATACAAAGACTTCACTAACTTACACACCTTTCCTTCTTGACCATCTACTACAAATCCGTCAGGCTTCTCCATATAAATTTCCTCATCTAGCTCTCCATTTAGAAAAGTTGTCTTAACGTCCATTTGATGAACGAGAAGACCATGTGAGGCAGCCAAGGAAACAAGTACTCGAATAGTGGTCAATCTGGCTACAGGTGAGTAGGTATCGAAGAAGTCTTCACCTTCCTTTCTTTTGGGTATAACCCTTAGCCACAAGACGTGCCTTTTACTTTTCAATAGTACCATCAGGTCTAAGTTTTTTCTTGAACACCCACTTACATCCTACAAGTTTGCACCCATACGGATGATCAGTGACTTCCCAAGTACCATTAGCTAAGATGGAGTCCATCTCGCTTCGGACAGCTTCCTTCCAGTAGTCAGCATCTTGAGATGCATAGGCTACTGAAATAGAAGTGGGAGTATCATCCACAAGGTACACAGTGAAATTATCACAAAATGACTTTGCAGTCCTTTGTCTCTTGCTCCTTTTGGGAGCTTCATTGTCATCCTCCATAGGATAATCAGAGTGTTCTACCGGCATAGTGGGTTCAGGAATTATAACAAATTCCTGACTAGACGAACTAGTCATCTCCTGATTTGATGAGCTAGACATACCTTTCATAGGAAAGATGTCCTCAAAGAAAGTCGCATCATTCGACTACATAATTGTACCAACATGCATGTCGGATGCCTCAGATTTTACTATCAAAAACATATAGCCAATGCTACGAAAAGCATCTCCTAGAAAAACACAATCAACGGTTTTTGGTCCAAGCTTTCTCTTCTTGGGTATTGGAATATTGACTTTCGCCAAACAACCCCAAGTTCGTAAGTAAGAGAGTTTAAGCCTTTTCTTTTCCCATTCCTCAAATGGAGTCATGGTTTTATCCTTTACGGGAACACGGTTTAGGACATGACACGCAGTCATTAGCGCCTCCCCCACCATTCCTTGGAAAGACCCGATGTATCTAACATGGCGTTAACCAAAACAGTTAGAGTGCGGTTCTTTCTTTCGGCCACCCAATTTGACTGAGGTGAGTAGGGAGACGTCCTCTCACGTATAATACCATGTTTCGTATAGAATAAATAAAATTCATTTGAAAATTACTCTCCACCATGATCCGACCTTAGCCGCTTGATTTTAAGATCAAGTTAGTTTTCTGCTTCAGCTTTATAGATTTTGAAGTAGTTCAAAGCTTCATATTTAGATTTCAGAAGATAAACATGGCAGTATCTAGTGAATTCATCAATCAACGCCATAAAGTATCTTGTTCCACCTTTTGTCAACACACCATTCATCTCACAAAGATCTGAATGTATAAGTCCTAGCAGTGCTAAGTTTCTCGGTTCCGCAGCCGTATGAGAATTGCGGGGTTGCTTTGCTTGCACACAAACTTGGAATTTAGAACCTTTGATAGTGGTAAATTTCGGAATTAAACTCATATTGGCTAGCCGCTATGCAACCAAAGTTAATATGATAGAGTCGTGAATGCCAAACATTGGATTCATTATCATTGCAAACATGATTAATAACTTTAGTACATGAGTCTGAAAAAGACAAGGGGAACAGACCTCCGCACTCATATCCCTTTCCAACAAATTGTACATACTTAGAAATTACTACTTTATTGGACTCAAAAACCAACTTAAAACCATCTCGACATAAAAGCGATTCGCTGACGAGATTCTTATTGATGGAGGGAACGTGTTGCACATTCTTCAGCTGTACGGTCTTCCCCGAAGTAAACTTCAGATTTACCGTACCAACACCATGAACAGAAGAACGTGAGCCGTTTCCCATTAGCACGAAAGAAGTCCTTGAGACCTGATAAGAGGAAAACATGGAAATATCAGAACATACATGTGTATTAGCACCCGTGTCTATCCACCAATCAGGAGAATGACATACTGAAAGGATAGTAGGTAAAATACCATACCCAGCATCCTTCATCTCAGTATCGCTAATAACAACATTAGCGGCCTTGCCGCTGTTCCCAAGTTGACGCTAGATTAGGGCACCTAGGAGCCCAATGATCAGGATCACCACAGACGTGGAAATAGCCTTTCCTCTTATCATTTTTCTTCTTAAAGTTGGTTGAGTGTGTGGCCTTGTTCTTGCCATCAAACTTATCCTTTCCTTCAGTTTTGTTCTTATTCTTGAACTTGTGGGATTGGAAGTTTTTCCTATGCACCAAATTGGCAGTAGAACCTCCCTCAAACCCTCGAGCAGTTTTGTCCTTTGCTCTCGCCTTCTCTTCCACATGAAGATAACCAATGAGATTCGTAATGGAAAACTCTTGTCTCTTATGTTTCATAGAAGTAGCAAAGTTCCTCCACGAGGGAGGAAACTTGGCAATAATGACACCAGCCACAAATTTGTCAGGTAAGAAACACTTGAATTGTTCAAGTTCTTTGGAAAGTGATTGTATCTCATGAGCCTGCTCAACGACGGAGCGCTTATCAACCATCTTGTAGTCATAGACTTGCTCCATGACATACAACTCAAGCCAGCGTCTGAGACCCCAAACTTGGCCTCGAGCGCTTCCCACGCGTCCTTGCCATTATCAAATGACATATACGGATCAACAATGTTGTTCTCAAGAATACTGAACAAAGCCGCCATAAACATGGTATCGGATTTCTTAAAGGTCACTTCCTGCTCAGCAAAAAGATCTCCTTCAGGCTTGCCAAGAGTGGCGCTATAGCAGTTTAGGTTTTCAAACCAAAGAACTGCTCTCTTGCGCCATCTCTTATAGTGCATGCCATCAAAAGGAGGCGGCCTAGTAGTCGCGGCTACACCAGTGGAATTCAGTTGCCTATAATCAGGTTTTTGGATTGTTGAAAATATAAGCAAAAATCTATATGATTTAATCCGAATAATAAACTGATAAAGCATGATCATACAAACGGTAGTAAAACCAATCATGCAGATCAACAAAGTAGATGAACAGAGTACATCTATACAAGATAAATCTATCACATTTACGCCAAACACTAGAACTAAAAACTCTAGCATAATCCGAAAGGGAGAGATTGAGATCACATACGATGTGGTTGTGGCAGTAGCCGCGGCGGTAGCAGCAGCAGAGCTGTCGCCCATGTTGAGGTTGCCGAAGAGGTCCCTGACGTCCGGGAAGAAGCCGTCGTTCGGGAACTCATCATCGGACGACGTCGTGGTTGCTAGTAGTCGCGCTTGAGCGCTCACCAAAAACCTGATCGCCCCTCACCCGTACAGGTTCACGAGAGGCGGCGTTCCGGAGGCCTACTGTTCTGATCTGCGGTGCACGCCGCAAGCCGGGATGGGGAAGACGAAAGCGGCGGCACAAGGTTCTGGAGGTAGGTGCGTGTTGTGGATTGATTTTCTGATTAGGTTTAGCGTAGACGCTTATATAGTACTGGTCAGGGAGATCGTGAGGCTCAGCCCACGTCCGAGTCGGTAACAGCCCACGTCCATAAAAACTAGAAACGGTTGTATTAACGCGTCTGTTAATGACTCATAAATAATTTTTCCAACCAGCAAAATAAAGCTCGGCTCGGCGAGATTCCCGCAAACCGCAACCCCCGCGCGCGCGTCGTGATGAGGTAGGCGGCGTCGGAGGAGGAGTGCGCGAGGGCTTCTCTCCTTGTTACACCTTAGTAAGTGGTGCAACATTCTACTATATAAGATGGTCCAACTCCCCTTCAACTAGCAATGTGGAACTAAATTTTAGCACCACTAGTATGGCCATATGCTGCCATGCACAAGTGGTCCAAAGAGAATTTCAGAATTTGTCTAATGGACCAACGGCCCAAAACTCAACAAATTCCAACAATATCTTCATCCTCGCTGCTGCCGTACGATTTTGGCGCTACTTGCAGTTCAGGTCTGATTTTTTTCGCCGATACTAGCCCAGTCCAAGGAAGGGGATAAACGAGATGTCCTCCTTGCCGATTCCATCATGGGTTTCAGCTCGCTGGAGATGGGAGTGGGGAAGAAGATGCGGCCGCTGGTAGGCAACGTATGATTCAGCTAGCTGGAGATGTCTGTGGCGACGATTCGAACGATTCAGCTATCTGGGGACGGAGTGCGAGCTGGGCAATTTCATGCCGGAAGGACGGGCAGCAGGGCTCTCCGTGTCGTAGGCGCCTCCCTCGTTCAAACCCATGGCCCTGGCCACCTTCAAGAAATCGCAGATCTCCTCTTGTTCCCCTCTTGTTGTGCAGGTCTCCTCTTGTTCACCTCTTGTTGTTTTATTCAGAGACTATCAGTTTTGGTTAATTTATGTGGCATTCTGTTCAAAGATTGCAAATGCTTTTGTGTTCAGTCCCAGTGATGTATTTGTTCTCACAAATGCGTGCAAAAACTCCATAGTACATATGTTCATCCCTCCAGATTAGAAACAACTTTTAGCTCACTAGAATAGAGTATCACAATAGGAGAATTTATTATCAGTCAAGTCACCTCGACATTTAGACGTTCTCTATGAACCTGAATTCTATTTGAACTCTTGCTGAATAAGTACCAACAAGCTCACTTACCTCAGATGCACAAGATACAGATTATAAGCTAGCAAGCTTGAAATTACTGAAGTGAGCTTGAATAACAAAATAATTCCATACTTCATACTCCATAATTTGTTACATGCCACAACCAATAAATGAGCGAAACATGCATGAACATGCATATGCTAAATTGCAATAGACCTTATTTAAGTGAAAGCTAAGCCAACTAATATTATTACAAGCTACTGTAAATAAAACGCTATATCTGATCGCTCTCCCGTGCATCTACAAACCATTGCCATATATGCTCAACTAAGTCTTTCTTTAATTGTTTGTGCTCACCGGCGGTTGCGGCGATGGATTTCACGAGTCTCTGCGCGCCACACGATTGAGCGAGGAATGCGGCGCTTTTCTACCTTTTCCTATTATCCTTTCATTCAATGACAAGATTCGAATCACTAATACAAAAATCTCTTGTAATATATTTATTTCGGAGTGTTAAATTGGTATTACAAATACCATTATTGAACAAAAAAGGAAAGAAACTCTATGTACATTGTTTAAAAAAAAGACAACCAAAATGCTCTCTTAAAAAATACATATTATTCACTACTATTGCTTTCTCCAAAAAGTTACTCACTAAAATATTTTAGTGCCCTCGGGTGGTCCGTCCTTTCAAAATCGTCCATACAAGATGTGTTCGCCATAAGTATTTGTCGTATGTGCTGGACATTTTTATCCTCTCTTTTCTCTTACCCATCTCAAGCTTCGTCTTTGAGAGTTCAAGCTGAACGTCTGCTATCTTTTCTTGGGATGAGCTCGCAGTGCGTGTGTGTGTTATAATATAATTGGATATCATCCGTGTGAAAGTGTACCCAAAGGATAGTCATTGTCGACTTTATTTTTTTTGCCTTTGTGGCTCTTGTTCCCATCAGACGTTCTTCTCGCCAAAGATATCCAGTAGGCGTTAGTAAACTGGGCCGGTAGGGGCCTAATCGATTAGGTCTTTACTAGGGTAAGGTTAGCCCATATAGATATAATATCCCTTTAGTCTATAAATAGAGGAGTAATCATTGTATGTTTACTTTCTGAGACAGATTAATAAAGCTTTTTCTTGTTTCCTGTGTTATATTCTTGTGTAGTAATTCTTGTGTGTCTTCAACTCTACTCTTCTTTCTCGGTTGTGGGGCAGCTTCGAAACCGATTAGGTGGCAGGGGTTGCAAAACATTTATCACGAATGCTAATCTAGCGCCCAATGCTCATCTAAACTGATATGTGCGGGAGAAAAATCTGGAACGCGGCTTAAAGTTTGGCGTCGACGCTATCCTTTTTCCTAGGATTGGACCGGCGTGCCCTTAGGGCACATACAATGCGATGACGTCAGCCTTCCCTTATGCTTGCACGTTGGATTTTTGTTTAGTTGGAGGAGAGAGAAACAAGAGAGAGAGGGTTGTCTTCCCTTAGCTAAGGGATGATCTCTTAGCAATAAGAGAAGACTATTTTTTTCCATTGTACCATATGCCTTCTCTTAGTCAACCAATTTTTTATTAAAATAGTTAATTCTATTAATTGCTAAAGATAACAATAAGAGATAATATATTGTACAAGTTATATATTGTGTCTTCTCTAAATGATGTGGAGAGTTAAGAGAAGGCATGCCTTCTTTAGCATTGTACATGCCCTATTTGGTGGTGCGTTTGTTGACACATTGTATTAGGTTGTGTAACGTTCGCTCATTGTAACTAGTAGTCCTAAGAATTTTTAGGTGGGTTCCTGGATATTAGGAACGGACTCCAGGACATGCGGCAGCTGCCCCGTCCTCCTCCCTATTATTTGTACTCTATAATCACTTCAATGCAATCATCTATTTTTCCAATTTATTATGTTATCTGAGTAGAAGGTCCTAGGATTAAATCTTAGCCAACACAAAAATTAAAAAAAAAGAAATATTGCGACTCCCCAAACATACGTCATAATAGGTCAAAGGGCGAAAGACATAGGGCGAGTGTTAAAATATATTACCTAGCTCTTTCCATCAGTTCGGACTATTGGCTGTATTGGCTAGTGCATGCAATTTAATATGGTATTAGATCGCATGCTCACCCATCTTCTTTCCCATGGACGACCCCAACACCTCCTCCGCTCCAACAACGGCGGCGGCCGAAACCTCTCTCTCCTCTCCTCTAGACACTGACCGGGGTGGGTTGTGGTGCTCAGGAGTTGTGGTGGTGAGCATGGGGAAGGAGGTTGGGTTCGCCTCTTCGGTGGAGACACGAACCCAACCTCCTTCCCCATGCTCACCACCACAACTCCTGAGCACCACAACCCACCCCGGCCACCACCCCACTCTGCATCCGCGAGGTCGACATCGCAAAATGCATCACCTTCACGATGAACAACGCCGGGGCCAACCTCAACAAGTGGCAGCAGACTCTCATGTTCCTCCTCACGATGTACAAGTGCATCGACCACGTGACGGAGGGCGCCGCTCCGGCCGCCCCCTTCGACGACTGGCTCGCCGATGACATCGACATCTCGCTGTGGTTCATGGCGACCCTCTCCGACGATCTGCTACGCCTCGTCCAGGGCTCCGACGGCCACGCCTGTACAACCTGGACCAACCTCTACAATTTCTTTTATGCTAATCGTTCGTCGCGATATGTGTATCTCAGCAAGCTCTTCCGTAAGACACCGCACGGCGACATGGGAATCGCTGCCTACGCGAGCTGGCTTCAAGTCATCCTCGACGACCTCGCGAATATCGGCTACCCCATCGCCGACCATGATCTCGCCATGTAGTTCCTTGATGGCCTCAGTGGCAAGTACCGGCTGCAGACCGAGATGATCACGAACACGGTGTCACTCCCGTCCTTCTCCAGCATCTGCTCACGCCTTCTCCTTGCCGAACTCAACTACGACAAGCAGCAGCAGGAGGAGGGCTCTCACGTCCTGCCGTTCACGGCGGCGGCTCCTTTGGTAGCGGAGGGCGCGGGTCTAGCCCAGATCGCGGTGGCGGCGGGCGCGATGCCCTGTCCAACGGCTTTCAGCCACATCCGATGCCGGGAGTCAGCCCAAATTACGGGGGGAAGAACCCCATCCCCGGTTTTGTGCATGGCGGCGACCAAGGAGGGCGCGACCATGGCAGCGGCTCCACCGGCGGCCAGGGCAGTTCTCACCGCGGGAGGGGGGCAGGCGGCTCCTCCCAATAGCCCCGGTTCGGCTACTTCACGCCCGTCGGGGCGCAATTTCCCCCAGCTTGCGTCCCTTGGACGCCTCCCAACGCGGTCGGCGTTCTCGGGCCTCGACCCGGGCCACCGCACCAACTCTACCCCGCCTTTTACTCAGGAGCTGCCCCGTCGACGTCGTTTTCTGCACCACCACCCCACGCTGCATCATACCCGTACTCGTTCGACCACACCGCCATGCTCCATCACGCCATGAGCAACTCCAACACCGCCGAGTACTCGCTGCAGCGACCCGAGTGGATCATGGACCCCGGAGCGTCATCACATGTCACCGGTAAGACGGGTATCCTCACCACAACTCACTTTACATTAGATCATTCAACTTCTCAGCATATCATTGTAGGAAATGGGTCCAAACTTTCTATTTTAGTCGTAGGAAACATTCAAATCTCATCACTTCCTTTATACTTGCAAAACGTTCTTGTTTCTCCCGACATAGTTAAAAAACTCATATCTCTGCGCAAATTCACTCGTGATAATTTTGTTTCCATCGAATTTGACCCATTTGGTTTTTCCGTAAAGGACCTAGCTACCAAGACCCTCCTTCGCTCCAATATCGATGGGGACCTTTATCCATTCACGGGCTCCACACCCTCGACGCAAGCAGTCTTCTCCACGACCGGCGGCGACACTTGGCATAGGCGCCTTGGGCACCCTAGTTCATCTACCATTTCCCGTTATCCTTTGGAATTTCTCACCACATGTAATAAAGATGATCCTAGTCGTTCACCTATTTGTGAGGCTTTGTCAACTTGGCAAACAAGCTTGCCTCCCCTTCCCCACCTCTCTATCCCACACTATCGCCTCTTTCCAATTAGTTCAACATTAGAGGACCAATTGAGATTGATCTCCACTTTGTTTGTGATCGTGTGGCGCTCCGTAAAGCCAAAGTTCTCCATGTGCCTACTAGTTGTCAGTTTGTTGATATTTTTACCAAGGGGCTGCCGACCAAGGTCTTCCGGCCGGGAGTTCCGCTCTAGCCTAAACATCGTTCCTAGCGTTGTTCCGACTGCAAGAGGGGTTGACACGTTGTGTGGTTGTTTGGATGGGGGTGGGGGTTGACACGTTGTGTGGTTGTTTGGATGATGAGGATTAGCGATCGGTTTACGGGAAACGTTTTAATAGAATTTTTAGGAAAACCGGTTTTACTAACTTCTCTGCTAAGAATTGGCTTACGGAAAATCTTGTTTGTGCATGCAGACTCTAAAACCCGTTTTATACTGGGCTGTACGTTTATCTTTCCCGGAGTCCCATCGTTCGTCGGTCCCGCTGACTTCGGCGTCATCAGTGCCCAAGTCTGGCGAGGACAGCAAGAAAAGGAACGGACTCCAGTACGTGCGGCAGCTGCCCTGCCCACGACTCTCTCCTCCCTGTTATTTGTACTCTGTACCACTTCAATGCAATCATGGATTATTCCCAATTCTGCTGCGTTCACAGGGAGGGGAATGATGGCGACCAAGAAGAGCGTGCACACCCTCGGGGAGGCGGATCTTCGTGGGAAGAAGGTGTTAGTGCGCACCAACCTCGACGTCCCGCTCGACAGCAGATCGCATCAGATAACCGACGACCACCGCATCGTCGCCTCCGTCGAGACCATCAAGTTCTTCCAGGAGAAAGGCGCCAGGGTCATCCTCGCCAGCCACCTGGTAAAGTCACCTCCCTGGCTCCCTCCCAAGTCGATCCCCACCCCACACCCCTGCCTGTGTCTGTGTGATGATGTCCTCCGTACTGCATACCTAATGTTTGACCTGTTTATATACACTAGTTGACAAGAAAATCCTTGGTAATGAAAATAATAATCTCTCTCTCTCTCTCTCTCTCTCTCTCTCTCTCTCATATCCATCCAATCAACCACACTGCTTCTAGGAATATCCCATACAAGGATTTTGCCATCTATGGATCCACCGGTGAATCGATTCCTAGATTGAACCGGGCACAAAGTCAATGCAAATCCAGAAGCACAGTGAAAACCTTTTGAGGCTGCAATTAAGACACCCTAGGCCTACAAAAATTGATGTGTGGAAAAATAGATCCAATTCACTTGCAAGGAAGCAACTTTCAATATCATAAAAAGAAAAGGACAAGAAAAAATTGACTGTATCACCGTATTAATCTAGACCTGCCCATTTCCGTTCGTTAGATCTGTTTAAATCAACATCTGAGGGCTAGGCGATGAGGTGGGTAGGTGCAAAGTATTTATCAATTCTTTCGCTCTGTTCCGCGGTGGGTTCGCATGACAATGCGGTTCAGTGCCAAGATTTAGAGTCAATCAGAATCCAAATCATTGTTATGACTCAATGCTGTTGTGCAAATAATGATATGGCAGCGATGAATGAGCATGTAAACCATGCCAACCCTTTGCAGTTTTGCTTTGCTGATAGTTCATATTGAGCTTCTCAGTGTTCTATGATTTTGTGCCTGGTCACTATCCTTTTTGTGACATAGCCAAAAGTTCAGTCCAGCAGTTCCGCGAATAGTAAGTATGCTCCGTGGCAGATCTTGGAATTTTGCATGGGGTATGCCGAACCAAAAAAATTATATGCAAACCGATAAAATCCATTTAGCAATTCAGCAAGATATCATAAAATTTGTCCACAATTCGGTACATTACTACTAAATAGTATAATAAATCTTAAATTACCATACAAATAGTTCAAACAACACACTAATAGTTTGGAATATACATGATGCCATGTCTCCATCCCTCTTCATAGTTCACAAATCCTGCAACGAAATTGCATAATGCATAATTAATCGACCAATACATCTATAGTTCTTATTGCATACACCTACAAGCTACATCGATTGAACTAAATCAATAGAAAACTTGTAGGCCACATACATCTACAAGCTACATCAATTGAACTAATCAGGGGGAAACTTGTAGGTTAGAAGGGGATTTTTTTTACATGGTATACTTGTACCCTTATGGGTATATCGTGCCATAACTGTGATACCCACTGGATATGCCACTGTGTATGCTGCCTGCATATTAAGAGCACTCCTAGTGCTAGAAACTACTCCCTTTGTCTATAAGTGACTTGAGTTTGTCTAAATTCGCATGTATCTGGACACTAAAATGTGTCTAGATACATGTGAATCTACACAAATATAAGTCACTTATTTCTGGACGGAAGGAGTATCATATTTTTTTCATAGCTCCAAGACTCCTCAAGTAGGACCTATCCTTCCCAGTGCATAGTTTTCATAGCCAAAGACCCTGTAATTTTCCATTGGGAACCCCCGACTTCTTCTAATCTAAACGAGACCCTCTCACTATTTCTTTCTCTCTAATGTTTTCACAACTGAACCCTGCCATATATACCTTTTTATGCCCTTCGTCTTCTCGGGATCTTCAGTCTCAGGACACGTGAAGACATCGCTTCCTCTTTAGACTCGATTCCCCCCTCTTCAATAAATAGTGTGCTATACCTCAGCAAACTGCTTAAGTCAAGCACCACTGATAACGCCACAGAAATCTTTTTTTGTGAGCCACTGATAACGTTTTTCCTAGTAGTGCTTACATGGCAGTGCATTTAATGTTTATAGAAACTACCATAGTTTCTGCATTGTGAGTGCCCTAAAGGATCAGCTTCAGTCAACATCGATCATCATGATGGATGTGTATAAATTTAGGTATCATGATGATGGAGGTTTGACCTTTAGGGGGTTGTACATTATAAAAATAAGTAGATTTTTTGGTACTGGTGAAGTGCATGGTGTATTTGTCTTCGTTGTTGCTTTTGGCTGATCGATGAAAGTTTTTTTTTCTATGGTTGATGGCTTTATGTTGGTTTACCAAAAAAAAATCCCGTTGGCTTCTATGTAAATTATATTAGTTAGAAGTTGGAACAAACCTTGCTACAACCTACAACGACATGCAATTAGGGCTATCATTATCATTTCCCATTCAACCCTGTTCTCTGCTGCAGCATTTCATTTTGCTGGACAGTTTGAAAATAATAGCATTTATTCCATGATATGAATCGATAGTACTCGAAGCTCATAAGTGATGCATGGAAAAACATATCTTTGAGAGATCTTTTGTACCCCTTGGCAATTAGCGTTTTGCACCAGGATAATTTGTAGCCAAGTGTACTGTTTTTGGAAATATCCAAACTAGCGTAGTTATGTTGTAAAGGAATTATTTTGCTTCTAACTAATTTTCCGCGGTTGCTTAACCTGCATGTGTCATGTGAATCAATAATCTGTAACATGTCAACCTTTTTTGGGTTCAAATGTAGCAACAATAATTCTATCTGCCTTCTCTTTCTGTAATGTAATTTGTTGAAGTCATTTCCAGGGCCATCCAAAAGGTGTCAATCCACACTACAGCTTGAAACATCTTGTCCCACGCTTGTCTGAGATCCTTCAAGTTCATGTATGCTAAGATTTAACTTTAGGTTATTTTTGTATCTTCTATCTTTTAGTTATTCTAAGGGATAGAATATGTGCATAAATAGGTCGAGATGGCAAATGATTGCATTGGTGTGGAAGTTACGGAACAAGTTCGTGCTTTGTCAGAAGGTGGAGTTCTGCTCCTAGAGAATGTTAGGTTCTACAAAGAGGAAGAGAGGAACAGCGACATACTTGCTGACAAGCTTGCATCTCTTGCTGACATTTATGTGAATGATGATTTCGGCACGGCACACAAAGCTCATGCTTCAACTGAAGGAGTTGCCAAGGTTTTCAAGCGTGAGGTTAAGCCTGCTATTGTTGGCCTCCACATGCAGCAGGTAATAAAACGTGACCCCTGCTCATCTGTTAAGTATGTTCCCAAATTTTTGTTCCCTGCATTCCTTCGTAGTTCAAATAGTTCATTCTAACCTTGATATGTATACGTAGTTCCAAAGAAAAAAACTTAGGATTAAAAGGATCATTTGCATTTATAACGAGTACATGTTTAATTTGTACATTTCAAAAGACATCCAATATATCCTTTTAAGAATTCTGATAAATTTTTCATAAAGAAAAGGAAAGGTCGACTAATAATTCCAATTATCACAGGAACTTGGCTCTCTTGGTTATCTTGGTGGAGCTGTTGATAACAGGCCTTTGGCTGCCATTGTTGGTGGATCCGAGAGTAATATTGGGATCATTGAGCCTCTGCTGGCGAAGGTTGATATCCTTATCCTTGGTGGTGAGATGATCTACACATTTTACAAGGCACAGAAATATTCTGTTGGAAAATCTACTGTGCAAGAAGACAAACTAGAGCTTGCAGCTTCCCTTATCGAGAAGGCGAAGGCAAATGCTGTTTCTTTTTTGCTTCCCACTGATATTTTAGTAGCGAAGAAGCTTGAAGCTAATGCTAAGACAAAGGTTCGTTTATCTATGCATAAAACATCTCAGATGGTACTTCAGAGTTCTTTCATTTATTTGATAAATTGTGGAAACTATTCAGTAGAAATTCTACAGCGCTTACATTGTGCAACAAAGTACAATTTACTCACGAACAGTTCAAGTGTTACAAGTGATATGCATGTTTATTTGCATAATGCTCCCTCCATTCCAAATTATGTCATTCTCTGGCTTTTTCTACATACATAGTGTATGTTTAGGTGCATAGGTAAAGCTACGCACCTTGAAATTCCAGAATGACTAATATAATTTGGAACTGGTGGAGTAGTAGTAATTTCATGCAGCGCTGAATTTTTTTGGTTATCTGCTGTCTTGATGCTTACTCTTGACTTTTGCAGACTGTTCCTGCCACTGCTATCCCTGATAACTGGAAGGGTATTGATGTTGGCCCTAATTCCATCAGAACATTCAATGAAGCATTGGACAACGCCCAGACTGTTATTTGGGACGGTGTCATGGGAGTGTCTGAGTTTGTGACGATTGGAGGCACTGATAATGATAAGGTTAATATAATATTGCATTCAATATTTCGTATGTGCTTGTAGTGTCCATTTTGTCTCTCCTAGATTTGTTTTGGTACCTAATGACGACAGTTGTGTTTCTTCAGAAGATTGCCGAGAAGCTGGCTGAACTTAAAACCGAAAAGGGCGTCACTGTGATCATCGGGGGTGGCTCTGCTGCTGCTGTTAACAAGGCTGGCCTGGGCGACAAGATGAGCTACATTTCGACCGGCGGTGGTGCAATCTGGGAGATCTTGGGTGGCAAGACACTACCAGGTGTCATTGGCGTCGATGACGCCTAAGCTACTCCGGCTAATTCAGCTGGTTCTGCCAGCTTTGCGTGTAATCACACTGCAAAGTTATGGCTTGTATGGACTTGGGATAGCTTGCCGCATCGAGTTTTGGTGATCATGTTAAGATTAACTTCATATACTGTGTGTTGAAGCCGATTGATCACAGTTCATTATCACCCTTGCCCAGCTTGTACGCGACAACTTCCTGATTAACTTCCTATTCCCGTAACTGGGGTGCTTATCTACTTGAAAAATCTGTAGTGCCTCATGAGCAGCTGCATCGAGTTTTAGGGATCTGTCTCTGTAATGCATGTCAAGGTATACAGTGGCAATTAAACATAGAACGAATTGTCAATATATGACATACTGTTAGCCTACAGCTCAGCTACATAAATTGCTAAGCTTCTTCCAGAGTGGCAGTTATGCTACATAAATTGTTTACGTTGGTTCCAAAGTATGAACCAAAAACATGTTGGGCCTGAAACACTACAGGAAACAGGGAATAGGCCGACGGCCATACCCCGTCGGCGTAGCCACCGAAAACCGTCGGCGTAACGGCGTCGGCCTACCTCCCCGTAGGCGTACACTAAAATCCCGTCGGCGTATCTGACCCTGTCGGCGTACGTTGTAGGCCGACGGCTATAGGGTACCGTCGGTCTACACACCGTCGGCATAGCCTCTGTGGGTCCCACTTGCACCAGCTAACAGCCGTTAACGGCAGGCGATGTACGCCGACGGAAAGGCCGTCGGCCTAGGGTGCCACGTGTTGCGTTCTGCTGGCCCGCGTAGGAGTATACGCCGACGGCCACCCCGTCGGCCTAGTTAGCTGTACGCCGACGGCCATCCCGTCGGCCAAGACCAAGCTGTACCTATCGATGTGCCATATGGTCATTAGCATTGCCGTCGGCGTTAGCTCTGTCCAGTTTTTTTTCTTTTATTTTTGTTTGTTTCTTCCCTGCATATTTTAAATTCCCACAAACAATTCACATATTAAATTCCCACAAACAACACATGCACATGGACACAAACATATAAGATCATCCATACATATATAGGTACATCATCATCCACACATAGATAGGTACATCATCATCCACACATAGGTACATCTCTAAGTGCATCCTAACACATGCACATCCCTACACCTCCGGAGAGCTACTCGAGAGACCCATGTCTCCCCGCGCGAAGAAAGGTGAAGCTTGACGTCGAGTAGCCGGTCGAACCAGCACCGGAAGAAGGAGAAGTACCGCCATGACCACCACCACCGGTAGAAGGAGAAGCACTGCCACCCTCAGCACGATGGAAAGAAGGAGAATCACCGCCACCGCCACCACCACCACCAGCGGAAGCACCAGGAGAAGCACGGCCGGTATGAACCGGTGTCATCGCGCGCGAGATAGTCGACGAGGCATCAGGACGACCAAAGTGTGTATTGCCGGAGCATCCCGGTCCCTTCATGTTTGAGGCAGAGTTAGCAACCACCAAGACACAGGTTTGTTGTAACAACCGGTTTGGCAAAAAAACTTACCGGGGTCCCTGAGTAGAAGGTCAAAGCATATTCGTCCTTTGATGGGAAGATTGGCTGCGGCCCTGGCCTAGGTGGCCGTGGCGGTAGAGTGGCTCGCTCTCCAGTGCCATAAAACCTCTCCAAAAGCTGCAAGATAGTTTAGATGTGAGGCGTTGCAGAAATAAAGATTCAAACTAGGGAATGCGAGACTTGTCATATTTTGCAAAAATAAAGGTGGAAACTTACATCATCGTGTAACTCTGCCCACTGCTCGTAGGCCGCTCGGGTCTGGGACCACGTCTCGAGCGTCACCAAGTGTTCCGCAAAAGCGGACTTGTAGGCCGCGTCCAAAACAGTCTACAATTTCAAAAACAATGAATCTCGTCAACTTAGCCACTCACGAATGATTTTCGGAAATATGATGGAAATGAGAAAAAATTACATCGTCGTTCGCTCGGGAAGGCCGTCGAGGCGGGATAGCGGTCGTCGGCGGTGAGGTAGCCTTGATCGCGTGAGGCTCAAAGCGGAGTTCGCGGGATCACCCTATCGAGAATCTTGAAGCAGGTGCTCCCGGCGCCCCACGACCACCGCTCTCTCGTCGATCTCCGCTGCTCTAGGATCTTCCACCTCCGGATGAAAACCAGTGAACGCCTCGAGGTAGTTAGCACCATCCTACTTGACAGTGCCATAGAACTCTGGAAGCGAGGGCTGAGGCTCGGACATATCAGGCTTCTTCTGCTTTATCATTTCCCATACTTCATAGTCAGAACAAGGCCTCTCTAGATGTGTCTCCTGCATGGACAAAAAAATGTTATGCGTATCAAGTAGGATCACGTAGGGAAATAAATACAGATTGTTTTATGTATATATGTATACCATATGGGCCTTGAAGCGACCATGGTTGCGGTTTCCCGCACAGTGTGTCCCCCCGGAGCCACGGTTTTCCTTGTTCCGCTCGCTCAAGGTATTGAACTCGGCGTCTTCCCCGCGCCACCTTGCCGACAACGCCAGCCATGCGTCCTCCTTACCATCGGCCCACGTGGGCATAAACTGAAAAAACAATACTCATTTGAAGAATGGATAATGCAATTAGCAACAACATAGAATCTGATTGACAATTTACTTACCCCGGCATAATCTTCCTCGGTCATCTTTGGTTGGACCTTCAAATTCAAATGCTTCGGCGCCCTCTTTCTCAACTTCTCGGAGCTGTATAGACTGGTGGTGGTATGCTTCTGATTGTAAAACTGCTGCCATGTCAACCTCTGACAAGCCCCCCGCAAAGTCTTGTCCGCCTTCTCCTGGTCCTCTGGAAGCACCCTATAGAATATCTGTAATCATACATACAAAATATTGTGAAGATCATTAGTTAGCATGGTGGGGTCATCAACTATGAACGAAACTCGAAAACTTTGCCTTACCAAAAACTTGGTGATCACGGCTTCAGATGCTTTCCCAGCATAGCCCGAGTTTTCGGCGGCCTCATAGTGCTCCCAACTGGTGGCTAGCTTCCTCTCGCCGTTGGCGACGGGAGTGTAAAAGCCTGGCCAAAATTTCCTAATCAGAGCTCCAACCAAGGTGTTAGGCGCACGGGTACCTGGAGGAAATGTCCAGTTGCTGCACAATAGTAAAACATTAGTACATGCCAAATTGTTATGACCAAAATGCAATTACATGTTCAAAATTAGTATAGCCACTTACTCAATGCCGTTAGGCGTAATGATGGGTTTGTCCTCCTCAGAAGCAGGTTCGTCCACTAGGACACCCGATTCCCCACGAATCTTTGGCTTCTTCGGCCGTGTCGACGGCCCCGACTCCTGGTCTCGGGGCTCCCCCTCCGTGTCTCGAGACTCCCCCTCCTGGTCTCGAGAATCAAAGTCCTGGTCTCGAGACCCCCCCTCCTGGTATCGAGACTCCCACTCCAAGTATCGAGACTCCTTCTCCAAGTATCGAGACTCCTCCTCCTCGTCAGGAGACTCCGAGTAAGCAGACTCGAAAGCCACGTCGCCAGAAGCGGAGGGTAGGTCACTCAGAAGGCGTAAACCTCGTACTCCAACTCGTCCTCGTCCTCCACCTCGTCCTGCGCCTCGTCCTCCGCCTCGTCCTGCCCTCGGGGGAAGTCCGCCTCCTCCCTCACCTCGTCCTGCACCTCGTCCTGCCCTCGGGGGAAGTCCGCCTCCTCCCTCACCTCGTCCTGCACCTCGTCCTGGCCTCGGAGGAAGTCCACCTCCTCCTCCCTCACCTCGTCCTCCTCCTCCCGCATTGTCGTCATTGTAACGCGAGTTGGGAATGGGTGCTCTTCCACTTTTGGTAACCTTCTTCTGCTTCCACTTAAGGATAGATGACGGCGATTCCTTGCGTTGGCTCATATTGGTCAATCACCTACATTGAGAAGAGGTAAACAATTTAGTCAAGCATAATAAAAATACTAAGCATAATAAAGATATTAAACATAAATACTAAGCATAATAAAGATACTAAGCATAATAAAGATACTATTCTTTTCAGTGTGCATCACATCGATGTTATGGGGAAGTTCGCAGTCCTTGTAATACTCGAGCTTCGTTATGCCTGCCTCGTGTGTCCAGTTGTGCGTTTTTCCATATCCCTCAAACTGTGGGAAACCAGACTCGGTACGCACGAGAGCACGTAACTCGGCATCAACAGCAACACCATCGAACGTTGGTATCTCTTTTTCTTCAAGCACAACTTTGCCCTTGATGAAGTTCTTTTTGTCTTCTCTGAATGGATGGTCTCCTTTGAGGTATGGTCGATGCGTGTCAAATGCGGAATACTTTTTACCCGCCTTTAGCCAAAGGAACTCAAGTAGATGCCTGCACACTGGGCATGGCCACTTACCAGCTGTACATCATCCACAGAATAGGGCGTACCCGGGCATGTCGTGCATGGTATAGTGGAACCAAACTTTCATGTAGAAGTTTGTCTTTGATGCACGGTCGTATGTCAACGTCCCGTGGTGCCAAGAGTGGTTCAGATCTTCCACAAGCGGTTGCATGTACACACTCAAATTCTTCCCCGGGTATTCAGGCCCTGGAATGATCGTGACGAGAATATGGTCTTCCTTTGCATTAGGGCTCCGGGAGGGAGATTGAGCGGCATAACAAACACGGGCCAGCAGCTATACGAGGCGGTCGACATACCATATGGATTGAATCCATCTGTTGCTATAGCAATTCTAACGTTCCGAGCCTCTCCTGCCTCATCGGTATGGTCTCTATCAAAGTTCTTCCATGCCTTACCATCAGATGGATGTCCCATCTTTACCCGTCCTTGCTCATCCTCATATCTCTTCCCCGTATTGTGCCACGCCATCTGTGTGGCAGACTCCTTGGTCATGTAAAGCCGCTGGATTCTTTTTATGAATGGGAGATAACGAAGAATCTTCATGGCGACTTTTGTCTGCGTCTTCTGACCATCGTCTCCCACCTCATGATACCTAGAGCCCCCACACTTGCTAAAGTAATTGTCATCCGCAAACTGTTTCCAGAACAAGAGGCAACCTTTTGGACAACAATCTATCTTTTGGTATTCCATCTTTGGCGCATGAGATTTTCTTTGCTTCGTACATGGTTTTAGGCGCATAATGCCCTTGTGCAACAACATGTTACCATATGTTTGCAGATGGTCTTCAAAGCATGAACGGTGTTGCCGTCTTTGGAGCTTTTGGCTAGTGCTTGCGAGATGGAATCGGTGAAATCTTTGAACCCTCAGAGGCCTCTTAACCGAGGCCATCAAATCATAGAAGGCCTTGGCGCAGCTCGGATCCTCACGGTTCACGAGGTTCCTCCAGTTCTGGCGGTTCATGTGAAGGTGGCGAATCTGGCATGTCGGCATCATGGAAATCATCTAGCAAATTTCTAATCCCATCGCCCTCATTGCCATTGATCTGTTGTCGCATCACCTCACCTCTATCACATTAAATCTTGAGTAAAGTCAACCGTCGTGAAGTCCCGCATATAACCATATCTCCAAAGGTGTTTTTCATTTCCTCCTTTGGTGTGATGGCGCTTATTGCAATGAGCGCAAGGGCAAGTTGGACGAATGCCTGCCTTTGAACCACATGCTAACTCCTTCACTAACAGATCAGTCTTCCATGTCCACTCATCTGTCCTATCAACAACACTAGTACGGCCACTGTATATCCACCCATTATAAGCCATCCTCTGTTTTTATTGGGAACCAAACAATAAACATAGCATTTCATATCAAATAATAGCATGAAACTAAATGCATCATATTTTCTATTTATCTACAGAGAAAAACGCATAACCTACATCTCTAATAGGTATAGAGGGTCCTAGCAGCCGCCGGATCCGTAGATTGAGTAGGTTCTCCATGCTCTACCCTGTTCCAAGCCAAAATTTCGGCAGCACCTCCCCTCTGCTCTCCCGATACACGTCTCGGCAAAAAGCCAAGAAGATGTGCATCCGGAGAACAACGGGAGGCGCCGAAATCGACTCGAACCAGGGACGAGCATGGAGAACGCACTAACCACGCATCCGCCGATCCGTAAATGCATAGCGTTACGCTTCATATTATGCGACCTCTAATGCATATTTATCCGCGTAATGCTCGCAAACGGGATATGACACCTAGGTGACGCGACTTGACGTGGAAATGGAATCTACTGACATCAAATATGCGAGGGAGGAGACGGAGTTGTAGCTCACCCTCGGCGGTAGAGGTAGTAGGCGACCTCCGGGACGGCGACCTCCGGGACGGGGACCTTCGGGACAACGACCTCGACCTCCGGGACGGGGACCTCCGAGACGGCGACCTCCGGGACGGCGACCTCCGGGACAGCGACAGGACCTAGTGAATGTAAATAGAGTCATGATTACTCTAATATACTAGAACTAATTATAGCACAACAAGTAATATACTAGAACAACTAATATACTAGAACTAATTATACTAGAACTAATATACAACAAGTAATATAGTAGAACTAATTATATAACAACAACTAATTATAGCACAAGTAATTACCCTAAATAGGCAGGGAGGCAGAGGGAGGAGGGGAGGCAGGGAAGGAGGGGAGGCAGAGGGAGGAGGGGATGCGGGGAGGAGGGAAGGAGGGGAGGTAGGGATGTGGGGAGGTGGGGAGGAGAGGAGGCAGAGGAGGAGGAGGAGCTGCCCGGGAGGAGGAGGGATGTGGGGAGGTGGGGAGGAGAGGAGGAGGAGGAGGAGGGAGGCGGAGGAGGAGGCAGTGCGGCGGGAGGATGGGGAGGCACGGGAGGAGGGGGAGCGGCCGGCGGGGAGGCGGGCGGGCGGGAGGATGAGGGGGAGGGGTCGGCGGTGGTGGCGGCGGAGAGGCGGCAGCAGGGAGGAGGGAGGGCACGGCGACGGCAACAGGGAGGAGGGACGGCACGACTCGGGAGGAGGGAGGGCACGGCGACGGGGTGGCGGCGGAGCAGCGGCAGCGGAGGAGAGGCTCGGGGTCGCGGGTGAGAAGAGTGTGTGGTCGCGGGGGCTCGGGGTCGGCAAGCCCCCTTATCCACTTGAAGTCTAGGCCGACGGCAAGGCCGTCGGCGTAGACAGACCCAAAAAAGAGGCCCACACATAGGCCGACGGCAAAGCCGTCGGCGTAGATTAAATAAAATATAATAAAAGAATATTTTTTTATTAAACTTCTAAAAAATATAATAATCTAAAAATATAATATTAAACTTCTATCTATAATTTTTTATGTAGTTATATTATGCAAGTTTTGGAGACATCCTCGTGCTCTCGTGCTAGTTTCCCACGTAAACCCTAATCCGAAACCCTAATCGCGTGCAACGTGGACGGAAGCTAGGTTTTCCGTCTAGGGGCAATCCACCACCCTTGTGCATGTATGCTAGGGCCACACGCATGTTCCCGTGGCATCCCGGCACTCGGGCGGTCCTTTTCCGACGAAACCCTAATCCGAGGGACCCGCGGGTCTACCCCCGTAGCATTCTCCGTATGAGGGTTGAACAACGCACTCTCTTGGTGGTTTAGGCTTGTTTAGGTCATATCTACATGGAAAACCAAGGATAGGCCCAGGGTTCCACCGGTCTACCCTCATTTGACCATGGAGCCTACTCCTACATGTCCAAAGACACTTCTATAGGTGTTATCGCATGCAACGTGGGCGGTCACACCCGGGAGCTAGATTTTCCGTCTAGGGGAAATCCACCACCCTTGTGCATGTGTGCTAGGGCCTCACGCATGTTCCCGTGGCATCCCGGCACTCGGGCGGTCCTTTTCCGACGAAACCCTAATCCGAGGGACCCGCGGGTCTACCCCCGTAGCATTCTCCGTACGAGGGTTGAACAACGCACTCTCTTGGTGGTTTAGGCTTGTTTAGATCATATCTACATGGAAAACCAAGGATAGGCCCAGGGTTCCACCGTCTACCCTCGTTTGACCCGCGGCGGGAGCCTACTCCTACATGTCCAGCACACTTCTATAGGTGTTATCGCATGCAACGTGGACGGTCACACCCGGGAGCTAGGTTTTCCGTCTAGGGGCAATCCACCACCCTTGTGCATGTGTGCTAGGGCCACACGCATGTTCCCGTGGCATCCCGGCACTCGGGCGGTCCTTTTCCGACGAAACCCTAATCCGAGGGACCCGCGGGTCTACCCCCGTAGCATTCTCCGTACGAGGGTTGAACAATGCACTCTCTTGGTGGTTTAGGCTTGTTTAGGTCATATCTACATGGAAAACCAAGGATAGGCCCAGGGTTCCACCGTTCTACCCTCGTTTGACCCATGAGAGCCTACTCCTACATGTCGGCACACTTCTATAGGTGTTATCGCATGCAACGTGGGCGGTCACACGGGAGCTAGGTTTTCCGTCTAGGGCAATCCACCACCCTTGTGCATGTGTGCTAGGCCCACACGCATGTTCCGTGGCATCCGGCACTCGGCGGTCCTTTTCAGCGAAACCCTAATCCGAGGGGACCCGCGGGTCTACCCCCGTAGCATTCTCCGTACGAGGGTTGAACAACGCACTCTCTTGGTGGTTTAGGCTTGTTTAGGTCATATCTACATGGAAAACCAAGGATAGGCCCAGGGTTCCACCGGTCTACCCTCGTTTGACCCGCGGCGGGAGCCTACTCCTACATGACCAGCACACTTCTATAGGTGTTATCGCATGCAACGTGGACGGTCACACTCGGGAGCTAGGTTTTCCATCTAGGGGCAATCCACCACCCTTGTGCATGTGTGCTAGTGCCACATGCATGTTCCCGTGGCATCCCGGCACTCGGGCGGTCCTTTTTCGACGAAACCCTAATCCGAGGGACCCGCGGGTCTACCCCCGTAGCATTCTCCGTACGAGGGTTGAACAACGCACTCTCTTGGTGGTTTAGGCTTGTTTAGGTCATATCTACATGGGAAACCAAGGATAGGCCCAGGGTTCCACCGGTCTACCCTCGTTTGACCCTCTGCTTGAGCCTACTCCTACATGTCCAGCACACTTCTATAGGTGTTATCGCATGCAACGTGGAAGGTCACACCCGGGAGCTAGGTTTTCCGTCTAGGGGCAATCCACCACCCTTGTGCATGTGTGCTAGGGCCACACGCATGTTCTAGTGGCATCCCGGCACTCGGGCGGTCCTTTTCCGACGAAACCCTAATCCGAGGGACCCGCGGGTCTACCCCCGTAGCATTCTCCGTACGAGGGTTGAACAACGCACTCTCTTGGTGGTTTAGGCTTGTTTAGGTCATATCTACATGGAAAACCAAGGATAGGCCCAGGGTTCCACCGTTCTACCCTCGTTTGACCATGAGCCTACTCCTACATGTCCAGCACACTTCTATAGGTGTTATCGCATGCAACGTGGACGGTCACACCCGGGAGCTAGGTTTTCCGTCTAGGGGCAATCCACCACCCTTGTGAATGTGTGCTAGGGCCACACGCATGTTCCCGTGGCATCCCGGCACTCGGGCGGTCCTTTTCCGATGAAACCCTAATCCGAGGGACCCGCGGGTCTAACCCCGTAGCATTCTCCGTACGAGGGTTGAACAATGCACTCTCTTGGTGGTTTAGGCTTGTTTAGGTCATATCTACATGGAAAACCAAGGATAGGCCCAGGGTTCCACCGGTCTACCCTCGTTTGACCCGCGTCGGGAGCCTACTCCTACATGTCCAACACACTTCTATAGGTGTTATCGCATGCAACGTGGACGATCACACCCGGGAGCTAGGTTTTCCGTCTAGGGTCAATCCACCACCCTTTTGCATGTGTGCTAGGGCCACACGCATGTTGCCGTGGCATCACGGCACTCGGGCGGTCCTTTTTCGACGAAACCCTAATCCGAGGGACCATGGGTACCCCGTAGCATTCTCCGTCTGAGGTTGAACAACGCACTCTCTTGGTGGTTTAGGCTTGTTTAGGTCATATCTACATGGAAAACCAAGGATAGGCCCAGGTTCCACCGGTCTACCCTCGTTTGACCTGGCGAGCCTACTCCTACATGTCCGGACACTTCTATAGGTGTTATCGCATGCAACGTGGGCGGTCACACCGGGAGCTAGGGTTTCCGTCTAGGGCAATCCACCACCCTTGTGCATGTGTGCTAGGGCGACACGCATGTTCCGTGGCATCCGGCACTTTCAGGGCGGTCCTTTTCCGAAACCCTAATCCGAGGGACTGCGGGTCTACCCGTAGCATTCTCCGTCGAGGTTGAACAACGCACTCTTGGTGGTTTAGACTTTTTAGGTCATATCTACATGGAAAACCAAGGATAGGCCCAGGTTCCACGGTCTAGCCTCGTTTGACCCATGGGGAGCCTACTCCTACATGTCCAAAGACACTTCTATAGGTGTTATCGCATGCAACGTGGGCGGTCACACCCGGGAGCTAGGTTTTTCCGTCTAGGGGCAATCCACCACCCTTGTGCATGTGTGCTGGGCCACGCATGTTCCGTGGCATCCGGCACTCGGGTCCTTTTCGACGAAACCCTAATCCGAGGGACCCTCGGGCCTACCCCCGTAGCATTCTCCGTACGAGGGTTGAACAACGCACTCTCTTGGTGGTTTAGGCTTGTTTAGGTCATATCTACATGGAAAACCAAGGATAGGCCCAGGGTTCCACCGGTCTACCCTCGTTTGACCCGCGGCAGGAGCCTACTCCTACATGTCCAGCACTCTTCTATAGGTGTTATCGCATGCAACGTGGACGGTCACACCCGAGAGCTAGGTTTTCCGTCTAGGGGCAATCCACCACCCTTGTGCATGTGTGCTAGGGCCACACGCATGTTCCCGTGGCATCCCGGCCCTCGGGCGGTCCTTTTCCGATGAAACCCAAATCCGAGGGACCCGCGGGTCTACCCCCGTAGCATTCTCCGTACGAGGGTTGAACAACGCACTCTCTTGGTGGTTTAGGCTTGTTTAGGTCATATCTACATGGAAAACCAAGGATAGGCCCAGGGTTCCACCCTCGTTTGACCTGCGGCGGGAGCCTACTCCTACATGTCCAGCACACTTCTATAGGTGTTATCGCATGCAACGTGGACGGTCACACCCGGGAGCTAGGTTTTCCGTCTAGGGTCAATCCACCACCCTTGTGCATGTGTGCTAGGGCCACACGCATGTTCCCGTGGCATCCCGGCACTCGGGCGGTCCTTTTCCGACGAAACCCTAATCCGAGGGACCAGGGTCTACCCGTAGCATTCTTCGTACGAGGGTTGAACAACGCACTCTCTTGGTGGTTTAGGCATGTTTAGGTCATATCTACATGGAAAACCAAGGATAGGCCCAGGGTTCCACCGGTCTACCCTCGTTTGACCCGCGGCGGGAGCCTACTCCTACATGTCCAGCACACTTCTATAGGTGTTATCGCATGCAACGTGGACGGTCACACCCGGGAGCTAGGTTTTCCGTCTAGGGGCAATCCACCACCCTTGTGCATGTGTGCTAGGGCCACACGCATGTTCTCGTGTCATCCCGGCACTCGGGCGGTCCTTTTTCGACGAAACCCTAATCCGAGGGACCCGCGGGTCTACCCCCGTAGCATTCTCCGTACGATGGTTGAACAACGCACTCTCTTGGTGGTTTAGGTTTGTTTAGGTCATATCTACATGGAAAACCAAGGATAGGCCAGGTTCCACGGTCTACCCTCGTTTGACCATGGCGGAGCCTACTCCTACATGTCCAGCACTCTTCTATAGGTGTTATCGCATGCAACGTGGACGGTCACACCCGGGAGCTAGGTTTTCCGTCTAGGGACAATCCACCACCCTTGTGCATGTGTGCTAGGGCCACACGCATGTTCCCGTGGCATCCCGGCACTCGGGCGGTCCTTTTTCGACGAAACCCTAATCCGAGGGACCCGCGGGTCTACCCCTGTAGCATTCTCCGTACGAGGGTTGAACAACTCACTCTCTTGGTGGTTTAGGCTTGTTTAGGTCATATCTACATGGAAAACCAAGGATAGGCCCAGGGTTCCACCGGTCTACCCTCGTTCGACCCGCGGCGGGAGCCTACTCCTACATGTCCAGCACACTTCTATAGGTGTTATCGCATGCAACGTGGACGGTCACACCCGGGAGCTAGGTTTTCCGTCTAGGGGCAATCCACCACCCTTGTGCATGTGTGCTAGGGCCACACGCATGTTCCCGTGGCATCCCGGCACTCAGGCAGTCCTTTTCCGACGAAACCCTAATCCGAGGGACCCGCGGGTCTACCCCCGTAGCATTCTCCGTACGAGGGTTGAACAACGCACTCTCTTGGTGGTTTAGGCTTGTTTAGGTCATATCTACATGGAAAACCAAGGATAGGCCTGAGGTTCCACCGTCTGCCCTCGTTTGACATGGGAGCCTACTCCTACATGTCCAAAGACACTTCTATAGGTGTTATCGCATGCAACGTGGGCGGTCACACCGGGAGCTAGGTTTTCCGTCTAGGGTCAATCCACCACCCTTGTGCATGTGTGCTAGGGCCACACGCATGTTCTAGTGGCATCCGGACTTTCAGGCGGTCCTTTTCCGACGAAACCCTAATCCGAGGGACCCGCGGGTCTACCCCCGTAGCATTCTCCGTACGAGGGTTGAACAACGCACTCTCTTGGTGGTTTAGGCTTGTTTAGGTCATATCTACATGGAAAACCAAGGATAGGCCCAGGGTTCCACCGTTCTACCCTCGTTTGACCCGCGGCGGGAGCCTACTCCTACATGTCCAGCACACTTCTATAGGTGTTATCGCATGCAACGTGGACGGTCACACCCGGGAGCTAGGTTTTCCGTCTAGGGGCAATCCACCACCCTTGTGCATGTGTGCTAGGGCCACACGCATGTTCCCGTGGCATCCCGGCACTCGGGCGGTCCTTTTCCGACGAAACCCTAATCCGAGGGACCCGCGGGTCTACCCCCGTAGCATTCTCCGTACGAGGGTTGAACAACGCACTCTCTTGGTGGTTTAGGCTTGTTTAGGTCATATCTACATGGAAAACCAAGGATAGGCCCAGGGTTCCACCGGTCTACCCTCGTTTGACCCGCGGCGGGAGCCTACTCCTACATGTCCAGCACACTTCTATAGGTGTTATCGCATGCAACGTGGACGGTCACACCCGGGAGCTAGGTTTTCCATCTAGGGGCAATCCACCACCCTTTTGCATGTGTGCTAGGGCCACACGCATGTTGCCGTAGCATCCCGGCACTCGGGCGGTCATTTTTCGACGAAACCCTAATCCGAGGGACCCGCGGGTCTACCCCCGTAGCATTCTCCGTACGAGGGTTGAACAACGCACTCTCTTGGTGGTTTAGCCTTGTTTAGGTCATATCTACATGGAAAACCAAGGATAGGCCCAGGGTTCCACCGGTCTACCCTCGTTTGACCACATGGAGCCTACTCCTACATGTCCAAAGACACTTCTATAGGTGTTATCGCATGCAACGTGGGCGGTCACACCGAGCTAGGGTTTCCGTCTAGGGCAATCCACCACCCTTGTGCATGTGTGCTAGGGCGACACGCATGTTCCGTGGCATCCGGCACTCGGCGGTCCTTTCCGAAACCCTAATCCGAGGGACACATGGTCTACCCCCGTAGCATTCTCCGTACGAGGGTTGAACAACGCACTCTCTTGGTGGTTTAGACTTGTTTAGGTCATATCTACATGGAAAACCAAGGATAGGCCCAGGGTTCCACCGGTCTAGCCTCGTTTGACCCGCGGCGGGAGCCTACTCCTACATGTCCAGCACACTTCTATAGGTGTTATCGCATGCAACGTGGACGGTCACACCCGGGAGCTAGGTTTTCCGTCTAGGGGCAATCCACCACCCTTGTGCATGTGTGCTAGGGCCACACGCATGTTCCCGTGGCATCCCGGCACTCGGGCGGTCCTTTTTCGACGAAACCCTAATCCGAGGGACCCGCGGGCCTACCCCCGTAGCATTCTCCGTACGAGGGTTGAACAACGCACTCTCTTGGTGGTTTAGGCTTGTTTAGGTCATATCTACATGGAAAACCAAGGATAGGCCCAGGGTTCCACCGGTCTACCCTCGTTTGACCCGCGGCGGGAGCCTACTCCTACATGTCCAGCACACTTCTATAGGTGTTATCGCATGCAACGTGGACGGTCACACCCGGGAGCTAGGTATTCCGTCTAGGGGATATCCACCACCCTTGTGCATGTGTGCTAGGGCTACACGCATGTTCCCGTGGCATCCTGGCCCTCGGGCGGTCCTTTTCCGATGAAACCCAAATCCGAGGGACCCGCGGGTCTACCCCCGTAGCATTCTCCGTACGAGGGTTGAACAACGCACTCTCTTGGTGGTTTAGGCTTGTTTAGGTCATATCTACATGGAAAACCAAGGATAGGCCCAGGGTTCCACCGGTCTACCCTCGTTTGACCCGCGGCGGGAGCCTACTCCTACATGTCCAGCACACTTCTATAGGTGTTATCGCATGCAACGTGGACGGTCACACCCGGGAGCTAGGTTTTCTGTCTAGGGTCAATCCACCACCCTTGTGCATGTGTGCTAGGGCCACACGCATGTTCCCGTGGCATCCCGGCACTCGGGCGGTCCTTTTCCGACGAAACCATAATCCGAGGGACCCGCGGGTCTACCCCCGTAGCATTCTTCGTACGAGGGTTGAACAACGCACTCTCTTGGTGGTTTAGGCATGTTTAGGTCATATCTACATGGAAAACCAAGGATAGGCCCAGGGTTCCACCGGTCTACCCTCGTTTGACCCGCGGCGGGAGCCTACTCCTACATGTCCAGCACACTTCTATAGGTGTTATCGCATGCAACGTGGACGGTCACACCCGGGAGCTAGGTTTTCCGTCTAGGGGCAATACACCACCCTTGTGCATGTGTGCTAGGGCCACACGCATGTTCTCGTGTCATCCCGGCACTCGGGCGGTCCTTTTTCGACGAAACCCTAATCCGAGGGACCCGCGGGTCTACCCCCGTAGCATTCTCCGTACGAGGGTTGAACAACGCACTCTCTTGGTGGTTTAGGCTTGTTTAGGTCATATCTACATGGAAAACCAAGGATAGGCCCAGGGTTCCACCGGTCTACCCTCGTTTGACCCGCGGCGGGAGCCTACTCCTACATGTCCAGCACTCTTGTATAGGTGTTATCGCATGCAACGTGGACGGTCACACCCGGGAGCTAGGTTTTCCGTCTAGGGACAATCCACCACCCTTGTGCATGTGTGCTAGGGCCACACGCATGTTCCCGTGGCATCCCGGCACTCGGGCGGTCCTTTTTCGACGAAACCCTAATCCGAGGGACCCGCGGGTCTACCCCTGTAGCATTCTCCGTACGAGGGTTGAACAACTCACTCTCTTGGTGGTTTAGGCTTGTTTAGGTCATATCTACATGGAAAACCAAGGATAGGCCCAGGGTTCCACAGTCTACCTCGTTCGACCACATGGGAGCCTACTCCTACATGTCCAGCACACTTCTATAGGTGTTATCGCATGCAACGTGGACGGTCACACCCGGGAGCTAGGTTTTCCGTCTAGGGGCAATCCACCACCCTTGTGCATGTGTGCTAGGGCCACACGCATGTTCCCGTGGCATCCCGGCACTCAGGCGGTCCTTTTCCGACGAAACCCTAATCCGAGGGACCCGCGGGTCTACCCCCGTAGCATTCTCCGTACGAGGGTTGAACAACGCACTCTCTTGGTGGTTTAGGCTTGTTTAGGTCATATCTACATGGAAAACCAAGGATAGGCCCAGGGTTCCACCGGTCTACCCTCGTTTGACCCGCGGCGGGAGCCTACTCCTACATGTCCAGCACACTTCTATAGGTGTTATCGCATGCAACGTGGACGGTCACACCCGGGAGCTAGGTTTTCCGTCTAGGGGCAATCCACCACCCTTATGAATGTGTGCTAGGCCCACACGCATGTTCCCGTGGCATCCCGGCACTCGGGCGGTCCTTTTCCGACGAAACCCTAATCCGAGGGGACCCGCGGGTCTACCCCCGTAGCATTCTCCGTACGAGGGTTGAACAACGCACTCTCTTGGTGGTTTAGGCTTGTTTAGGTCATATCTACATGGAAAACCAAGGATAGGCCCAGGGTTCCACCGGTCTACCCTCGTTTGACCCGCGGCGGGAGCCTACTCCTACATGTCCAGCACACTTCTATAGGTGTTATCGCATGCAACGTGGACGGTCACACTCGGGAGCTAGGTTTTCCGTCTAGGGGCAATCCACCACCCTTGTGCATGTGTGCTAGTGCCACATGCATGTTCCCGTGGCATCCCGGCACTCGGGCGGTCCTTTTTCGAGGAAACCCTAATCCGAGGGACCATGGGTCTACCCGTAGCATTCTCCGACGAGGGTTGAACAACGACTCTCTTGGTGGTTTAGGCTTGTTTAGGTCATATCTACATGGAAAACCAAGGATAGGCCCAGGCTCCACCGTCACCCTCGTTTGACCTGGCGGAGCCTGCTCCTACATGTACAAAGACACTTCTATAGGTGTTATCGCATGCAACGTGGGCGGTCAACCGGAGCTAGGTTTTCCGTCTAGGGGCAATCCACCACCCTTGTGCATGTGTGCTAGGGCCACACGCATGTTCCTGTGGCATCCCGGCACTCGGGTCCTTTTAAGCGAAACCCTAATCCGAGGGACTCATGGGTCTACCCGTAGCATTCTCCGTCTGAGGGTTGAACAACGCACTCTCTTGGTGGTTTAGGCTTGTTTAGGTCATATCTACATGGAAAACCAAGGATAGGCCCAGGTTCCACCGTCTACCTCGTTTGACCACGTGAGCCTACTCCTACATGTCCAAAGACACTTCTATAGGTGTTATCGCATGCAACGTGGGCGGTCACACCCGGAGCTAGGTTTTCCGTCTAGGGGCAATCCACCACCCTTGTGAATGTGTGCTAGGGCCACACGCATGTTCCGTGGCATCCGGCACTCGGGCGGTCCTTTTTGCGAAACCCTAATCCGAGGGACCCATGGGTCTACCCGTAGCATTCTCCGACGAGGTTGAACAACGCACTCTCTTGGTGGTTTAGGCTTGTTTAGGTCATATCTACATGGAAAACCAAGGATAGGCCCAGGTTCCACCGTCACCTCGTTTGACCATGCGGGAGCCTACTCCTACATGTCCAAACACTTCTATAGGTGTTATCGCATGCAACGTGGGCGGTCACACCGGAGCTAGGTTTTCCGTCTAGGGGCAATCCACCACCCTTGTGCATGTGTGCTAGGGCCACACGCATGTTCCGTGGCATCCCGCACTGGGCGGTCCTTTTCCGACGAAACCCTAATCCAGGGACATGGGTCTACCCGTAGCATTCTCCGACGAGGTTGAACAACGCACTCTCTTGGTGGTTTAGGCTTGTTTAGGTCATATCTACATGGAAAACCAAGGATAGGCCCAGGTTCCACGGTCTACCCTCGTTTGACCTGGGCGGAGCCTACTCCTACATGTCCAAAGACACTTGTATAGGTGTTATCGCATGCAACGTGGACGGTCACACGGAGCTAGGTTTTCCGTCTAGGGACAATCCACCACCCTTATGAATGTGTGCTAGGGCCACACGCATGTTCCCGTGGCATCCCTAAGACTCTAAGTGTCCTTT